>CM053033.1:123455475-123645270 GCA_028564925.1 Lithobates sylvaticus
TTCCGACAGACAAAGTTTTATCTCCTGCTCTCAAATTTTCCAACAACAAAGTCCTATTGGACTTTTTCCGATCGTGTGTAGCGAATTCCGACGGACAAAGTGCCACCCATGCTCAGATCACATTACAAGACCAAAGCTATTGGCTACTAGCCTCTACGTAGTCCCGTCGTAGGCAACAAACGTCACCACGTTCAGAATGATTGGATTTTCCGACAACTTTGTCCGACCGTGTGTATGCAACACCAGTGTCGGACAAAATCCGTCGAAAAAAAATCCGATGGATTTTGTGGTCGGATTTTCCGACCGTGTGTATGAGGCATTACTGTCCAGAAACACAGGACAAGAGCAGCATTCTGGGACAGAGACACAGTTAACAATAAAAAACAGACAGATCTT
Source organism: Lithobates sylvaticus (assembly GCA_028564925.1). Lineage (NCBI taxonomy): Eukaryota > Metazoa > Chordata > Amphibia > Anura > Ranidae > Lithobates > Lithobates sylvaticus. The sequence continues at coordinate 123,455,872 of CM053033.1, forward strand.
TTAAATTATCTCCACAAATGTACTTTGCTGTCTTTATCCCCATCTTTATCCCCATCAGAGAGATATCTCATCATGACCCATCCTTCTGACACCCTGCCAATCAAACAGGAAAGGCATTTAAATACCCTCAAATGGATGACATACAGCAAATAAAAACCTGACATAGGTTCAACCTCTTAAAAAGGTTGGTTGGAGTTGGACTTTAAGAGCTATATCCTCACTGTATCTAAATACACAATGCTGTCTGCATTATATACATCCAGCCATTCCCGCCTGCGGTACAGCAAGGGGTGGGGCTCTGGTATACAGGTGTTTATTTTTGTACCATGGCCCTAGATTTTGTAAATGTGAAAATTTGATTACAGCATGCAGCAAAGGATGAAATGAGTTACCTCCTACACAAATTTCAGTTAAACAAAATGTCTCATACTAGAAACAATGTCCTGTAAATTAATATGGTGCAGCATCAGTACTGAATGTACTCTGAGCAGACGTGAATGGTTATAATTATCAGATAATGTTTAACTTTTTTCCTGCTTGTAGGGTCAGCTTTTGAGACACCACGCAGCAATGGAGACTATTATAAGAACTGGAATATATTAGTTGGACTCTTTTCTTTTAATTTGAAGCTATGCTGATTTTGAGTCAATTTTATTTTTTTGTGTTTTTAATTTCTTAAGTAATGGTTTATATTTTATACTATTATATAATATCATAAATAATTATAATATAATAAATATTATATATTTACACTATTATATGCACCAATCCCAGCATCCCATCACACTTTTTTTTTTACTTTATTGAAATGCCACACGTTACATTTCTTTAATTGCTTATCTACTGTGGGGGGGTACATTTTTTACAATTTTCGCATATATTTTAGAAACTGCATGGTTAGAAAATTACTTTAAATTCCCAAACAAATTTTTTTTTTTTTTGTCACATGATATTTGCGGAACTTTTCAAATGCATATTTTTCTGGAATAAAATACACTGAAATGAGTTTTAGTGAACACAATATAATACCTAATTTTTTAGTACAATAAAAAGGATGAGGTTGTGCTAATCATATAGATGCTCAACATGTCAAGCCTTAAAATTGTGCATGCCTGTGAAATGTCAAAAAACGTTGGTACCCAGAATTCTCGCTAGGACAATGCTTTAAAAGCCTTTATCAATTTAGAGTTAACCATGAATGATGGCCCTAGAATTACTACCCTCACTCTGACATTTGTCATTGAACTCATGTGTGGTGCAGTTGACGTTTACATTTTTTTTTTTCATGTTTGTTTATTTAAATAGATTTAAATTGTTTACACTTTTTAGTTTGCGCTACCGCTAGGTCGCTGGTTTCCCTACTTTCCGCCGGCTTCCCAACACTCAGCTGGCTTCCCCACACAGTCCGCCAATGTTCCCCACTGCGACGATATTCCGCATACTGCTGCAGGATTGGATGATGTTAGCTGGAAACAAAGCCAATCCATGAAGAAGAGGTATCCAGTCAATGAGGTGCTGCGCAAGCCCTGCATCATGACTTCCTTCCAGCTCCCTAGTCTGTCTCCACATGGAGCTAATGTTGGCAAGGAGGTGAGAAAGCATATCAAAGAGAGGAGAAAGAACGACAAGCCAGTCCTTAAGCAGCATACAATCTATTCAGTATATCCAGTACACTCAAACTTGCTTGAACAATATGGGGTGCACTTACAATCGCTGAGAAGTCTCTACGGAGGAATCCACTAGTGTGAGTGGTCCAGAGCTGCCAAACTGGGGAGCAGCCTACCGCTGTGTCTGGCCAATCAGAACGCGCTTCGAAGGCATGGTGAAGAAAGACTTAATTTTCATTTATTTATATCATATCTTCTATTACTTATTTTTTATATAATTTTATCACATAATTTTATCACATTTTTATTCCTTTTTTTTTTTTTTTTACTGAAAACTTTTTCATGACTGCACCTTTATGTACTAGCATGCAGATGCATGCCTTTTTATTTCATCTTAATCATCAGATGGTTTAGCGCTGAACATTACACCAATGTTGTGTATGTGTTTCTTCTAAGGTGAGAAAGCATCCCTGCATAGGCTGCATTTGCTGATATGTTAGGAATTGTATCAGTAGTTGGCCTTGAACCGCAAATCACCTGCTTTTTTAATATAATGGTAGCATCATTGTAATATATTTTTTATAATGACATCATAAAAAAAAAAAAACCCACTCTGACAGATTGACAGATCACCCTTCCTTATTTTCTACTGTTGTTACAAATTTTTAAGTTTTAGTTATTTTGTGAATCCGGAAGAGACAGAATCCAGGATGTTTTATGGCTTGGACAACAAGGGGTTAAGTTGTATTCATACAGCAGTGTTGGAATGCAGTGTTTTTTTTTCAGTGCACACCACCTCAGTGCAGTGGTGTAAACCAACACACAAAGCAGATTACCAACGCAAATGATGTGAATGGGCCCTTAAAGCTGAACTTTATCTTCATTCTTGCAGTTATAGGCTCCTCTCTTGTCAGTATTCCATATTCCATTTAGAGGAACATATTTTAAATAAAAAAGTACAACTAATAAATGTCAGTTTTTTTAAAGTGCTTGCAAAGCTTTGTTTTTATTTTAATAAAATAACAAACATGTCATACTTTCCTGCTCTGTGCAATGGTTTTTCACAGAGCCAATGCTTCAGGCCCCTCCCTCCTGCCAAGTGCATCCAGAGCAAGCCGCTTGCTCTGGGGGCACTCCGGCATGCTCGCTCCTGAGCCGGCCATGTGTGTCCCCTCGCTCCCTCCTCACTGGCTGTGATTGACAGCAGTTGCAGCCAATGGCTTCCACTGCTGTGTCTCAGTCAATGAGGAGAGAGCCGAGGCTCTCCTCCACAGCATTGGATCACAATTGGGCTCAGGTAAGAATTGGGGGGACTGAGGGGGAGCTGCACGCTGAAGGTTTTTTACCTTCATACATAGAATGCATGAAGGTAGAAAGACCTTCAACCTTTAGAACCATTTTTATAGTCTCCCTTGCTGTGTGGTGAAGTGAAATCAGAGTCAAATATTTCAGAGGGGAGCCTATACAAATGTGCAAGACTGAAGGTAACGTAGGGTTGGGGTTCAGCTTAGTAGAAAGCCATTCAAATGCTATCTAAGCTTAAACCTGCTCCCACCCCCATTCTAAGCCCTATATTACCTACCCTGTAACGGAAATATGTCTATACTTAGCTATTTTGAGGTGCTCCAGTCCAGTCACATGATTGGCTCCAAGTGCAGGTGTACTGTCATTTTCTGTCCCCCATCAGAAAGTGTCCGCTGTGTACTGCGCATGCACAGGACAACCAGATTCCGAAAATTGCCGAAGATGAACGGTGCCTTCGCCGTGAGTCCACTTTCAAGCCCCACCATCCAAGTGGACATAGAGCTAGAATAAAAAAGAGCCGAGCGCAGCGAGGCCGTGCCCGAGGCGTGGCGAGCGTAGCGTAGCGAGCGAAGCGAGCCCGCGAGGGGCCCTCTAAGTTTGTGTAGCCCTATGTCTACTTGGATGGTGGGGCTTACACCTTGACTGACGGCGCAGGCGTCGTTCATCTTCGGAGATTTTCCGAAAATCCTTCGGCTCCGTACTGCGCATGCGCTGCGCATGCGCACTACACAGCGGACACTTGATGATAGCCGGACTATTCATGACAGAACACCGGCTTCAGTGTAGAGGAAAGACAGCCAACAAAGCATTCACCATAGTAAGCCTATGGGTGATATCACCGGCCAGGCATTGCAGCTGTTGTTGCGATCTCTCCTCTTCCCTGATGCTGGCTGCTGGGGAGATCAGGTGCCCGAACTGAAGTGCCTTCAGAATTAGGCGGTAGTAAACCACAGCTTAAAAAAATAAATAAAAAATCCCCTGCAAGGTAATGTCATAATATGCTAGTATGCATCCCACATTATGCAAGACTTACCTTAAAACAAAGCCCTACAGCTGCGGGCTGTCACGGCTTCCATCTTCACCCAGTCTTCCTTCCGGGTTGCCGTGATGATGTCACACCTGCACATGCGTACGAGAGTCCTTGTTTGCGGTACGAACTCTGAAGGTCCGCCGGTGACATCACATGCAGTGTGAATATCTCCTAAACAGTGAAAGTTTAGGCGATATTCACTGTACCTACAGGTAAGCTTTATTATAGGCTTTCCTGTAGGTACAAGTCCAAAAAAATTGTTTACTACCACTTTTATATAGGGCTTAGAATGGGGGTGGGAGCAGGTTTAAGCTTAGAAAGTATTTGACTGGCCTTCTTCTTTAAGTATATCTAAAGTAAAAACTTTTTGTAAGTGTTGGATAGAGTAGTGAAAGCTTAAAGTTATACTAAAGTCTCCTTATTTTTCTTTAAAAATAACAAACATGTTAGACTTACCTGCCCTGTGCAGTGGTTGCACAGAGCAGCCCTGATCCTCCTCTTCTCAGGTAACTCGCTGGCTCTCTTGGCCCCTCCCTCCTGTTGAGTGCCCCCACAGCATGCAGCTTGCAACTCCATGTATCCATTCAGACACAGAGCTGCGGGTTGGCCCAGCCCCTCTCTCTCCTGATTGGCTAACTGACTATGATTGACAGCAGCGGGAACCAATGGCGCCGCTGCCATGGCACTCGGGGACATTGCTGGATAGAGATGGGACTTAGGTAAATTTTAGGGGTGCTGAGGGGGGCTGCTACACACTGAAGGTTTTTTTATCTTAAAGAGGTTGTAAACCCATGTGTTTTTTCACCTTAATGCATCCTATGTAATAAAAACAGTAATATTAGCAGTAATCAGCCAGTTCTTGCCAGACCAATCTATTAACCTTCTATGAGGAGGTGAGCTGCCATCTAGATAAAGGAAGTCCCGTAGACGTGGTGTGTCTGGATTTTGCAAAGGCATTCGATAAAGGTCTGTCGGCATGGACCAATGGGTGAGTACATGGATTGAAAACTGGCTATGGGGGCGAGTCCAGAGGGTGGTGATAAATGGGGAATACTCTGGTCTGGTGTGGAAAGTGGGGTCCCCATAGTGTTCTGTCCTGGGACCAATCCTATTTAATTTATTCATAAATGATCTGAAGAATGGGATAAACAGTTTAATCTCAGTATTTACGGATGATACTAAGCTAAGCAGGGCAATAACTTCTGCACAGGATGTGGAAACCTTGCAAGAAGATCCAAACAAATTAATTGTGTGGGAAACTACATGGCAAATGAGGTTTAATGTAGAAAAAATTTAAATAATGCATTTGGGTGCCAAAAACATGAATGCAATCTACTCTAGTGCCCTATTATTGGTGCCAGTTGGAAGAATAGTGCCCTATTGTTGGTGTCAGTGCGAAGAATTTTGCCCCATTGTTAGTGTCAGGAATAGTGCCCCATCGCTGGTGTCAGTGGAAGGAATAGTGCCCCATCGTTGGTGTCATTGAGAGGAAAAGTGCCCCAAGGATCAGATAAAGGAAAGCAAAGGGCCGCATTTTGGAGACCACTGTACTAGAATATATGTGCACAATTCCACCAGGACTCCTATCAGGCCCTTTGTTAATAATACCCGTTTGTACATTGGATGTATGTACTGTTATTAATCTCTCCTTATTCAAAGCTTGTATTATTTCAATGCTGGTGTGCATTTAAATATTTAGGGTTAATGTTATATGCTGGTTGCAGTAGTTCCTCTGCTCCCAATTACTTTGATTAGATTACTGATACATTTCACAGAAAGGGAATCCCCTCCGTTCACAGGGGCCCTGTCTCTCGTAGAGACACCGCCAACTTTATTATCAAACCCACTCTTCCACTTAGCAAAGATTCTTGTTCTCTTATTTACATCTGGGTGGAGAGTAATATTATGTTTGGGGAGGGCCATTTGCCATGCCCCTCCAAAAAAAGACGGCTACACATTTATGAAATTTTATAATTCAGTTTACTGATGATGGTATTCATGGGTATAGATAGCTAGAAAACTTTTACAAAGCCTAAAGATTCCCTTTAAGCTCAGTATTTCTTTACTTGGCAGATATACCTTCTCTGAGTACAATGAATACTTTTCAGCATAGCGCAGAGCAGATCGCAGTAGAGAAGCATTCCGATTTTAGAAATATTCTGCACTACCTTTGTAGACATGTAAAGGCTCCAGCTGCCCCAAGCTTCTATTTCACAGGCAGTCTATGGTGTGAAGGCACTCCCTTGTCAATGTTCAGTCTCGCTACATGCTTGTGCCTGCAGAGCTGAGAACAAAGGGAGGGGGAGGAGTGGCCTCTCATTGTGGTCGGGCTTGTTGTACTCAGATAAACTAAAGCTTGCAGCTGTAACAATGTACTCTGATCTGTGCAACCAACGCATGTCGTGTCCATACGGGGCCGCAGTTAACTTATAGTATGGCCGAGAGTCCAAGTGCAGCCAGAATTTTTTTTAATAGGAGTCAGGAAGTGGTAGAACCTCTATCAGATCTTTAATGCTGTCTATGACTTCAACTTTTTTTTGTTAAATTGTATTTCTATAGTGCTTTTCTCCATGGGGACTCAAAGTGCTTGGAGGGTGAGTCCGCCATCTTGGGTATACTCAAGTGAGCCAATTAGCCTACCAGAATGTCTTTGGAGACAGGGAGGAGACCAGAGTACCCAGAATAAACCGATCATTGGTTCGACTACTTTTCTCTATGAGTCCCAGTGACACCAGGGCAAACAATAAGAGGAATGGGGGTCACAGGACAGGAAATCATGGCCAGCAATAAAAACTTTTTCCCCACTGTACTAAAAAATGTATATTTTTTGTCCCCAGAATACAGCATGCACATTACTTTCTGTTCCTCTGATGCCCTATAAATGTAACCATAAATAAGAGTTCACAGGGATGCAAACTGCAATAAAACCGGGGAGCTGCTAAAGGCACCCCAAGACAGCTTGAATTATAGTTGTGGGTGGCCCTGCAAACAGCACTCAACTTGACAGAAGTCAAGCCACCGGGGAAATGATCAGTGACAGTGACTGCAACCTATGAGAGTTCTATTTAAGCAGCCACGGCACCCCTAGTTGAGTGAACTACAATAGTCAACAGGGAAAGAGTCTTCCATATATGCTGTTAGCCTGGATGGGGAAATTCACTGAATAACATCTATGGACAGCGTAACCTCACCACAAAAAGGTTTAGCTACTGTTGAACCTTAACAGCCACTAAAAACATTACAAGGTGAGTAGAGATCTGAGTTTCCAACAATCATGGAGATATCTTATCTGATTTATCCCACTTGCACTGCAGTAACGCATATTGCGTGCGTATGTGCACTGTGGTGCCATTCATTGTGAACAACACCCCAACGCACCTCGGAACACATGTGCGCTCCAATGCCCTGCAATGTTCTGTGCGGTGCGCTTTGAATTAATTCCGCCTGCACCATTTGTTTGTGCATTTAGGTGCACTGCAGCCCATTCATTGAATTTTTTTGAACAACACAAGTAAAAGAAGGGGGGTGGAGGCGCCAACTGTGACAGTCCTATCATATAATTGAGTGTTAGTGTAATGTATAAACTTACTGGTTCACAGGGTGGAGATGCCCATCTGGGGTAGAGGTGTCCTGGGGTGTGCTGGTGCTGCACTGCAGGCTCCGGTGACATTCCTTCGGCCGTAGGGGTGTTAAATCTGGTCACAGGCTGTTCAGAGGTGTCCACTGGGATAGGACTGTCACAGTTGGCGCCTCCACTCCCCTTCTTTTACTTTCCTTGCTCACAGAGGTAATGGACACCCTCTGAGGATGGCTGCCTCCTTGTTTTAAATAATACCGACTGATTTAGATGTGCTATTAAAGCTACCATTGCACCATTTACAAAGGCATCACATCATTCGGAGCACCGGAATCCCCTCCTTTTTATAAATTTTGAACAACGCACACCACTTCAAGAAAACATAGTGCACTGCATTGTGTGCAATTAAGATGCAGAAGATATTTGAAAATCAGGTAAGACTTTCTTATGAGAATTATGGGGGCTGCCATTGCTGAATCACAGGCCTAAAATTAATATGTTAATAATTATCTGAAAATTTATTATGGCTTGGTAACACAAATACTGAAGAAAGATGGTCAGGATTATGAGAGCTCATGGCAACCTCCATTCTTTTATGCCAGCAATACCAACCTCCATTTTTTATTACACAATTTATTTGAAAGCAAACCATTATTTTTTTCATGCAGAGGGAAGCAACAGAACGAAACTGTGCATAATCCCTTTTCCTGCTGCTCGCACCACAAAATTTGCTGGAAAGTAGGGTGTATCGATCTCTTGGGTCCCCTGTGGTGCTCACTGGTTCCTCTGCTGATCTCCAGTTCACTACTGAGTCTTGCAGTGATACTGGGGATGGGAGTTGTGTTTGGTGGCACAGACTGCGGAAAAGGTGAGTATTTACACTCTTCTTTTACAGGTAACATGGCTTTTACAACTTAGTTTTATCGACAGGGTCAGTTTAAACAATGTTACATGGAGGGGAAAAGTGTCTTGTGGTGAATATGCAAACAATTTAGTTTTTCGGTTTATAAAAAAGTTTTAGCTTCTCTTTAGGGTTTGGGCTATTTTACATACATTCCAAAAGAGGGTGCTTGGTGCACCTGCTGAGAAGCCTAGAGAGTAAGGGCTCTTTCACACGGGGCGGATCAGTGCAGATCCACCCCGTGGATAGCCGCTTGCTCAGCGGGGATCGCCGGAGCGATCTCCGCTGAGCAGGAAGATGACAGGTCCGTCTCTGCACTCCGTGCAGGGACGGACCTGTCAGAGCGCCTATGGGGGATCGGGTGACGACGGACCGTAGAGTCCGTCGCCATCCGATCCGCTCTGCAGACGGATGAAAAAATGGGATTTTCCTCCGTCTGCAGAAACGGAGCATAGCGGGCACGGACGAGAGCGGGTGTCAGCGGATGCTCATCCGCTGACACCCGCTATCCCATAGGGATACATGTATGTCCGTTTTTCATCCGAAAACGGAAGGATGAAAAACGGACATACGGACCGTCCGTGTGAAAGAGCCCTAAAACAGCACATGAGTGTTTGCTTATTGCTGTGCTGAATTGAACGCAGCTGCAGTGGTCGGCCTGTATTGACATCACCAGCTTTGTTCTTCTGAATCACTCCCTCAAGCGGTTCAGCCCAGAGTAGATCGATTTTATCAGCAGGCCTTAGACGTAGATTTATTGTACATAGGTGCCAGAAGTTTTGTACCCGATATTGGTCTGTTATAGTTACTTTAAAGCAGTGGTTCTCAACTCCTGTCCTCAGTAGAGATGGCCTTGCAGTTCGCCCGGCAGTCGGTTCGCGGCGAACTTTGCTCGTTCGCGATTCGCCAAACCGGCTGACTTATGGCGCTGTTGGCAGAACTTTGACCCATGACACATCCATCATGGGGTACAGGACAGCCATTTGAGACATTTCAGCACATGGACATACCCCCTACCTTATAAATAGACCTGATCTGGCTGACATTTTACATTCTGTCTTTTGTCAGTGTAGGGATAGGACGCTGTGTGGAGCAGGAACAGTCTGTACTCACTAGCTATTAGGTCCACAAAAGTCCTTTTAAGGACTGGTATAGGTGTATAGGAGAGGGAGAGAGGTGTAGGGAGAGAGTTTGCTGTTTGGAGCAGGGACAGTCTGTACTCACTAGCTACTATTAGGTCAACAAAAGTCCTTTTAAGGACTGGTATAGGTGTACAATATATAGGGGTGTAATACACTTATAATATACTTTCAAATATAGAAAGCATATTATAGTTCACTGCAGTGCTGAGCGATTCTGCAGCTGTCTTTTCTCAGTGTAGGGACAGTTTGCTGTTTGGAGCAGGGACAGTCTGTAATTCACTAGCTAGCTACTATTAGGTCCACAAAAGTCCTTTTAAGGACTGGTATAGGTGTGCAGTATATAGGGGTGTAATACACATATAAAATACTTTCAAATATAGAAAGCATAGTATAGTGAGTGCATTCCTACTGTGCAGCAAATTTGTGACTGCTGAGCGGTTCCGCAGCTTTTTTGTCAGTGTAGGTAGAGGTTGCTGTGTGTCGCAGGGAACAGATTGTAGCGACACAATTCCCTAAAGAATATAGGTCCACAAAAGTCCTTTTTAAGGACTGGTATAGGTGTACTATTTGGTGTGCAGTATATAGGGATGTAATACACGTATAAAATACTTTCACATATAGAAAGCATAGTATAGTGAGTGCATTCCCACTGTGCAGCAAATTTGTGACTGCTGAGCGGTTCCGCAGCTCTTTTGTCAGTGTAGGTAGAGGTTGCTGTGTGTCGCAGGGAACAGATTGTAGACACAAATTGCTAACGAATATGGGTCCACAAAAGTCCTTTTAAGGACTGGTATAGGTGTACTATTTGGTGTGCAGTATATAGGGGTGTAATACACGTATAAAATACTTTCAAATATAGAAAGCATAGTATAGTGCATTTCTACTGTGCAGCATTGTGACTGCTGAGCGGTTCTGCAGCTATACTACAAAGAGTGACAAACGCAATTAGAAAAAAGTATTATAACTGGTGTGATAGACCAGTGGCCCCCCAAAACGACAGATTGAAGCGGGGTGTTATATACCGTCTTCCACATATACTGCACTTCTTTAGAGACTTTTGTCACAGGGTCATTTAAAAAATGACAGGCAGAGGAAGAGGCAGGCCCTTCCGCAGGGGTGGTAGGGGTAGGGCAGGAGCACCAGGCTTGAGCCAAAGTGGGAAGTTGCAGAAGGTGCGTTCGATTACGTCAAAGGACGCACCAGTCTTGGTTGAGTGGCTCACTCAGCCTTACTCTTTTGCACCCTCCTCATCCTCTCTATCTGCACCCTCTGCACTCTCTGCTGTGTGCACCCCCAAAGACACTACCACCAACACCACCACCACCATATACACTCCGCTTGAGTCACAGGACTTATTTTCCGATCCACCATCACAAGACATTTCCGATGCGCAGCCATTCTTGGCATTGGATCAGGAAGAGGAGGTAGCAACAACCGCCACTCAGCAGTCCGACGACAGTACCCAGATCAGCCCAAGGAGGTTGGTCCCCGCTGTTGCTGCCTACTCCGAGATCTCTAATTATAGTGGTGGAGAAGGTGACGTTGATGATGACGTGTCTAGGGACATCACGTGGGTGCCCACAAGAGAGGAAGAGAAGGGGAGTTCAGAGGGAGAGATGGACCAGCAGATAGGGAGGAGAAGTAGGCGGAACTTACATTGCACAGGAGGGACAAACCAGACTGCTAATGTATCAGGAGCGAGGCATCAACCATGTACGGTCACATCTGGTGCTCCCAGGACGCCGACACATGGCTCCACAGTGTGGGCTTTTTTTAACGTGTCCACTGCTGACAATAGTGTTGCCATCTGCAGCCTTTGCAGTCAACGCATAAGTCACGGTAAGCCCAACACTCACCTAAGGACGACCGCCTTAAGAAGGCACATGAGCTGCCATCACCGAGCCCAGTGGGAGCAACGCCGTCAGAACCCACAAAGCCACACTCCAGGCTCTCACCGTCCAGCCTCTTCTACTTCTCCTTCTCCTCTCTCCTCAGAATTGTCCTCCACTCCACCTTCCATCATGCCGTCCTCGCTTTTTTCTGGAAAAAGGCAGGCTATCGTGGGCCAAATGTTTGAGCGTAAAAAAATGATGATGCAGGATAACCCTCTTGCCCGGTTGACCGCTGGCTTGTCAGAACTGATAGCCCGCCAACTACTGCCATATAAACTGGTGGATTTGGAGGCCTTTTGAAAATTTGTGGCCATTGGAACACCACAATGGAAGGTCCCAGGAAGGAAGTATTTATCACAGAAGGGCATCCCAGAGCTATATGGCCATGTTCAGCAGCAAGTGAATGTATCTCTGGCACACAGTGTCGGTGCCAAGATACATCTGACCACAGACACGTGGTCTAGCAAACACGGGCAGGGAAGGTATATAACTTTTACTGCCCACTGGGTGAACCTTCTGACGGCCTTCAAGCATGTAACGCGTGGCACCCGTGTAGATTTGGTTTTACCGCCACGGATTGCATGCAGGCTTGCCTCTTCTTCTCCTCCTCCTACTCCATCCTCTCTCTCCTCCTCGGCTGACTCCTCCTTTTCCGCTGCTAGCGTCTCTTCCGCTGCGCCGCCCAAGATCGCCAGAACCTATTTGACATGCCAGGTGAGACGTTGCCATGCTGTGCTGCGTCTGTTGTGCCTGGAAGCCAAGAGCCACACTGGCCCTGCACTCCTTTCAGCTTTGCGTTCACAGGCAGATCAGTGGCTAACACCGCTCAATTTGACAGTTGGTAAAGTGGTAAACTTTGTCGTGCATCAATTCGTTGTCAAATACCCTGGGGTCCAGGACATCTTACGGCAGGCAAGGAAAATCTCGGCCCATTTCAGAAGATCTTACACGGGCATGGCTCGCCTTGCTGACATTCAGCGGTGACACAATCTGCCGGTCAGACGTCTTATTTGTGATTGCCCGACACGATGGAACTCAACCTTCTATATGCTTGATAGGCTGCTCCAGCAGAAACGTGCAGTTAACGACTACCTGTACGAACTCTGCGACAGAACAGGTTCTGGGGAGCTTGCTTTTTTTTCACTGTGCCAGTGGCTTCTCATGCGTGACGCATGCAGACTTCTGCGGCCATTTGATGAGATCACCAAACTGGTCAGTCGCAGCCATGGCACCATCAGTGACATCGTACCTTACGCCTTCTTTATGGAGCGTGCATTGCATCGTGGCATTGATCAAGCCATGGAGGAACAGGAGTAGGATGATGAGGAAGTCGCAATGCTGGATGAACTTCCAGGGGGGGCTACTCTATCTGAGACAAGTCAACAACAGGAGTCTGAAGAGGAGTCAGAGGAGGATGGTGCCAGGGCGGATGAGGAGGAGCAAGAAGAGCATGCTTTAAACCTTTCTGGGATCCCTGTTGTTGTCCGTGGATGGGGGGAGGAGAACGAGGAGGATGACATTATCCTGGATGATGAGCAGGAGCCAGGCCACCACACCGCTTCTAGTTTAGTGCAAATGGGGGCCTTCATGCTCCAGTGTTTTAACAGGGACCCCCGTATAAAAAGCATAAAGGTAAAGGACCAGTACTGGGTGGCAACGTACTTAGACCCCCGGTACAAACACAAAATGGTGGAAATGTTACCACCATCACAGGTGATTGCAGTATTCTAGTCTGTATTTCCCCAAGTTAAGCCTGGGTTCACACTATTGCTTCTGGTATTTCACACTGTATTTTTTGGCCCCTGGGGGTTTTTAATTAAAATGTTTGCAAGCCTGGCGAAATGTTCCCGTCGGACACACTAGTCCTCAGGACCCACCAACAGGCCTGGGTTCACACTATTGCGAATTCGCAGCGGTGGAAAATACTGCGAATTCGCAGGACATTTGAAAACCCATTGTTTTCAATGGGGCACGTTCACACATGTCCGGTGCATGCGCACTGTGCATTGCAGAAAAACCGCCACCGACTTTGGTGCGGGGTGGATCAGGTGCGAATTCAGGCCCATTATCTTCTATGGGCACGCATCTGATTCGCATCTGGCTTGCATCCTGAACAGAAATTCGCGCCACTCCAACACCTCCCCTTCTTCCTGTTCCTCCCCTGTGTGTTTTGAAATCCGGACTGGAACCAGCATGTCGAAAAGAGGACGAAAAGCATCATCAAAGGCGAAAGAAGCTGTGGATTGTGAGGAGTTGATCAGACTTGTGAGGGAGAAACCCATGATTTATGACACCCGGCATCCTAAATATAAGGACAACCTTGTCAAAAAACGTGCATGGCAGGACATTGCCAGAGACCTCTTGCCAGAGTGGAGCAGGTGCTCTTCCCAAGTTCAGGCTGACAAATGTAAGTTTACTACCTGTATATGCTGTCCTGTATTTTTTAGATGGTGTACATTAATTTAATTTATTAGATTTTAACAAACAGCATGTGGTCACCCCCAAATCTGTACCAGGCCACATGCTGTAAACATTGTGCACATAACAGCTTCATCTAGGGATCTAGGGATGGATGAGTCCCTAAAAAAATGCACATTCTTAGAATTTCTAAGGTTAGTAATATGACATACACCACAAATGTGAGAAAAAAAGTTTTATTTCTCATTGCCAAAATTACATACAACATTTTTCATACAGCACACTTAGCATTATATTATCATGCCTTTACATCAAGAAAACAAATACATATTTGTTTTTAGTCAATAGAATTCATCTGCCAAGGCACCTCCCCAGCTGGTGACAAAAAAAAATTCTTAAATTCTTCTTTTAATAAGTGTACCAGTAGTGCTGCCCCTAGGAATATTGAAATGTGCTGCCTCCATGTTATGGGTCAGGGAATCTTCAAAAAGAAACCCATCTCATTCACGCACATAGTTGTGCAGTGCACAGGCAGCTTTAATCGCACTGATCGCATGATCAATACTGAGGTTAATAGAAGTATGCATGAATCTCCACTTATTGCAAAGAATTCCAAATGTACATTCTACTACTCGTCGTGCCCTAGTCAGCCTATAATTCAACACTCTGCGTAGCAGGCGAAGGAGATGGTGAGATCCGCTAACTACCGATCCTATTTGTGCATCCATTGACATTTCTGAGTCAAAAATTACTCCGAGGCTCTTGGCCTTGGTCCTTGGGGAGATGGTCTGTCCAAAGATGGTAGGAGGTGTCCAAGGGATCTTGGTTCGGGAGTTTTGGTTTGCATGTAGAATAAGAAGTTCTTTTTTTGATTCGTTGAGTTTAAGAGAGCTGGCAGTCATCCAGTCGTCTATCAGAGTGAGGCAGTTTTCTAATTGCTGATGATGGTCTTTTTGTCCGGTGATCCGAAAATATAATTGGGTGTCATCAGCGTATGAGTGGAAGCAGAGATCTGATCTTCTGATGATTTTGAGGAGTGGGTAGATGTAGATGTTGAAGAGCACTGGCAACAAGGGTGATCCTTGAGGGACTCCACAAGAGATTGCCCGTGTTTCAGAGGTGAAAGCTCCTAGTTTCACTGTCTGAGAGCGATTTCCTAAGAAGGATGCGAACCATTGTAGGTCTGCGTCTGTAACTCCTGCTACTTCTGTAAGGCGGATGAGTAGAGTTGTTATATATACTTCAGTGCACAGACAAGATGGCGTAGCATGCGTGATGCTTACAGAAAATATATGCAGCACCTCAAAGAAACAAGGAGTGGCTCGGGGGCAGCGCCTAGGGTACCCTATATGTTTTGCCAGGGACTTGGATTTTCTACAACCGTTTGTGGAGATGAGGGAGTAAGTTTTCATGTACATCATCTATGTAACGCACAATCTGGTAATCATTAATATGCCTAGTTAATTTTGTACACTTTTACAATATAAAACAGGATAGAATCTAGTTGGGAGGAGCAAGATGTTTTGGAGGAAGAACCAGATCAACAAACAGAGGAGGAAGCACCCATTGATATTCCAGAAGACACAGAGGATTTAGCACTAATCCAAACATCTTCCAGTCTCTGGGAAACTAATCCAGATGAACAATGTTCAGGGGCAGAGGAGGCTGTCCCTGGGCCATCCTCTGCTCCTGCACACATTGGTCAGCCTGGCAAAGTGCCACGGAGGAGGCGCCCAGCACTATCCCAACCTGACCTAAGTGAGCGCTTATTAGACATGTTAAAAAAAAAAAAACATGACCGCAAAGGTGGATGCATTTTTATGTCCCGATACAATCCTGGCGCTCAGTTTTGTACCACTAATTAAAAAAGGTACCCCCAGAGCGTTACTATGAAATGTGAAAAAATATAGAAAAAATTATGCACTCCTTCTCCCAGCCACAGCAGGAACCTGCATTTAACTACCCAAATGTGCCCCAACCAAGACCTCCCCATAACTACCCAAGATACACACACTACCGAGGGGTGGAGGGATGGAGGATTAGAGTAGGAGGGAGGAGGAGGTAAGTTAGAGGAGAGGAGAGGAGGAGAGGGTGGGGAGGGGAGTAGGGGTAGGATTAGGAGAGAGGGGGGGGTGGAGGGAAGGAGTAGTAGAGGAGGAGAGGAGAGGGTAGAGAGTGTAGAGATAGTAGATTAGAGAGATGGAGTGGAGGGGATTAAGAAGAATAGGAGGAATTAGGGGGGAGGGTAAGAAGAAGGTTAGGGGGGGAGAGGTGAAGAAGGTTAGAGAGAGGAGGAGGGGGGGCCTCCAAGTTAATGACTAACCTTAGGTAGAAGGGGGGGTGGATGGGTAGGAGGGGATGGAGGGTAAAGTAGTAAGGGTAAGGTAGGGAGGAGGGTTAAATGTTAGGGAGAGTAAGAGGGTAGGGAGGATAGTAGTGAGTGTGTGATGTGTGGTTAAGGGGGGGAGGGGAGGGAGTAGGGGGGCCCTATCCCATCCCATCCCCACTTCCTTCAATTAGCCCCCCCCCCCCCAAACTCAGGGTATGTATGTGCAAAGTCAACATGGGGAAGCTAGCCTGCTCCCACACTGCCAGTGATGACCCAGCTTCCGCAACTCAATACTCCTATGATTACCCCTATAATCCACCATCATATCCCTCAAGTTATGACAAGCCAATCTCCAGATATGGAGTGCCACACAGTAACCTTCCCTATCCCATCCCATCCCCACTTCCTTCAATTAGCCCCCCCCCCCCCAAACTCAGGGTATGTATGTGCAAAGTCAACATGGGGAAGCTAGGCCTGCTCCCCACACTGCCAGTGATGACCCAGCTTCCGCAACTCAATACTCCTATGAGGCCCCTTTCCCCAAAACATATCAGAATCTGTGATGAGGTCTGTTCACATGGTTAAGGATCAACATGACACATTTTGATATAACAGGGAAGAGGCCTACTTGACAGGCAAGTTTTTTGTTTTTAAGTTATTTCAGAGTTAATTTATGTTTTATACATGGGTAAAGTTTATATTTTTATCATATTTTATGATACGTGAATAAATAATTATTCCTACATTTTTTGTGCCGTCATATTTCAAAAAATACCCAGGTAAAAAAACATAAAAAATCCCAAAAACATGGTCAATATAACGCATGACAAATTACATGAGTGATGATAATTACCTTAATGTGATCAATAATCTTTCAGCAGGCTGGATACTTTTTCTGAAGCTCGTGTTCTAACGCTCCAAGCGAGGGGAGATTAAGCCCAGCAATTTGTCAAAACTGAGTAAAAAATAAATAAATTCATAAATACATGTGGTAAAAACATTTGGGCATACTGTATAAAAAAGAGTAAGGTAAGTGGTTAAGGACATTATTTATGGTAACAAGGCAGGCATCCTTAGTTTCAATATAATTATGGCTAAATAAGTGGCAGGAAAAAAAAATGGCATATGGGTCCTCATTTCAACCACGAAGAAGCCACTGGCCTTTTAATTTAACAGTAACAATTGTCTGAGCCAAAAATGCTAAACAAAGCTGCGTGGCATCACCACCACCCACAAAGCAACTTGTCACTAGCAATTTTGGGCCAAGGTATTTGGGGGGGTAAAATATCCCCCCCCCCCCAAAAAAGGGAATATGACCTGGCTTACACCAGGAGGGGGGTGCTAGCTGACGCTCATTTTGTGCCCTTGAGGCTGCATGCTGAAATAATGTACAGTTACAATAATCTTACAATGACATAATCACACATAGGTAAGACTGGATGGACTTATGTCTTGCAAATATAAAACACACTATACATCAATGGCTACAAATTAAGTATGGTTTAGCAGAAACAGTACTCACCTACTAATTGACATGCGTGTGAAATTGAAAAATTTCTCTTCATGCCCACGGAGGTGCCCATACAAGATCATTAACTGGCCTCTCTCTTCACGATTTGCAATGATGGGATGAACCCAGTATCTTCTTCTTCTCCTCATCCTTCTCCTATTCTCTTCTTCAAGCAAGATTGCTGCTGTTGCAGCAACAATTGTTGGCATTATCATTGGCAGAGCAGCACAAATCTTGCAAAGAAACACACAAAACACAGGTACAGACTGCTGGACAACCAGGAAGTGTACACAGACCTACCAGGTTTTATAAGCAGCCAATCAGCCAAAAAGCTTGCTCAGCACAAAATTAGCAACTTAAATTAGGCAGGAAGGGTTACTAATGAATTCGCAGCTGATTCGCACCTAAAACGCGTACAATCCGCAGAACAGCCGACGTTTTACTGCGCAGTCACGCAGGGCCTTCAATTCGCAACGCACTAGTCTGAACCTAGGCTTACACTTAAAATTTGGCCTGTTAGTGGGTCCTAAGGACAGGGGTTGAGAACAACTGCTTTAAAGGATACCTATGACCAGGGCTTTTTTCTCAGAAAATAAGTGCAGAAATTCAACCATGACACCCCAAAACCAACCTCCCCCAGACACACACACTCCAAACCGCATCAAATTGTTTATGTAGTACCAGTGGTGGCAGGAAAGAAATTCGCTCTCTGTATGGCCGGCCTTAAACAGTAGTGCTCACACTTTGTTCTCCCCATTTTGTAAGTCCACCTTTGTGTGATCAGTTTTGGCACAAAAATTTGTGAGCCCCGAACCTTTAGATGCAGTAGATTTGATGCCTTTGTAGTCCAACACTAAGAATTCTTATGATAATTTTAATTTTATTATTGTTGTGATATTCTAAGTTTTGTTGAGATCTTGGTTATGATAATACTTTTAGTTGTGATAAAAGGGTTGGGTTTGATTTTCTGAATTATACGTGTGCTATTTACAATAGAAAAATAAAATGTTGATGGGTTAGGTTTGGGAGAAATTTACAGGATAAGGGTTAAAAGTTTACATTTCGGGGTGGATTAATACTAAGTATGTAGCCAGGTGCTGGGCTAAGAATGGAGAGTGAGAGAAAAACTAGATGCAGTTTCTCTCTGTAGCTGCTGCCCTGTGGTGCTGAACTGGTTAACAGCTATATCAGCAAGAGAAGGGAGATGCTGTGGAGGAAGAGTTCAATGAACTGAGTCAGACAGCACTGCACCGTGGGAACTGTAGTCCAGAGAAGAGAGACTCTATTGTGTTTGAACTGCACTTTAGGGAGATTGCCAGAAGGAGGGGATAGAGCTACTTTTTCTCAAGCTGTATAAGAGGCAGCTTCCTCTTGCCACAAGGTAGCCCGGAGAGTGCACATCGCTGTCCAGTGTTCACTACCAGCCTGAGCAGGATCTAGTGTGCTGAGTATAGGTGATCTGACAGCCAGAGTCACCTGGGTGCAGAGCAGAGAGTGGACTAATCGCTGTGACCAGATGGTGAGCTGAAATATCGCTGGGACTGGTGAGCTGCTGCAGTGGGGATTTACTATCTGCTGCTAGAGAGACTGAGCCCTTTAAGATCTGACCATACATTCATCCAGTAACCGTATTGCTGTCTGCAGGTTTGACTGGGACTATTCTCATGTCCAGCAATGGTACAACTGGGCCCCACCACTAGCCCGATGAGAGTTAGGACTAAAGACTGTCCCTTTACAGCTATTACACAGAGACCTTCATCTATTGCTTACAAGAAAAAACAGAAGTGTAAGGCACGCACACCTAGTGCATTACCAAAGATAATTTAATAATAAGACATTTTTATATAATTTTTATATAAAAGTGGGTACTCACAAAATGCAACTGACAAAAGGCCATAAACACAGTAAACAATAAACACAGTTGCATTTGGTCAGTTGCATTTTATGAGTACCCACTTTTGAATAAAATTTTCTTCTTATTAAATTATCTTTGTTAATGCACTAGGTGTGCATTTCTGTTTCTTTTGTAGTTCCTTTTTGATTACCCTATCTGAGGAAGGCAGCATCCACCCAGTTTTGCATACCATATATACCTTTCACACCACCATTTTATTTGACATCTGTTACTCCACACCTTGGAAGACCTATTAGCGCTGGAAGTTTCTGTGGTTTTCATCTATTGCTTATTCTTAGAGGTGCCTGTCAGGGGACATTGCACCATATCCTAGCCATTCTTCTAGAGTGCACTCAAAACTAATTATAGTATTATTATTCACATTGCAGTTAATACATATATGCACTGTTTATTGCTGACTTTGCTGACTAATGTATTAATTCTAGTCTAGTGGTACAGAACTCTATTCTAAATTACCTTGGCATAGTGATTATAATGTCTAGCAGACTGCCTGAACCTACCTTCTGTGTTTATTTATTCGAACCCATACCGATACATTTAATTAACTACTAAACAGACTTGTGTCTATTTCCTGTTGCTAATTCACAGCCAAGTTAAAGTGGTTGTGAACTCTCCCCCACAACTTTGTTCCATGTAAATCAGCATAAAAAACCTGAATGAACACTGCTTGTAGATATCTCCTTACTTGCTTAGTATTGTTGTAATCCTTTTTGTTCTTCAGAATGACGTCACTGAGCATGCCCAGATTTCTCCTGATTTACGGCACACTCTGTGTACTTGTTTATCTATTATCAGGACTTCCTACGGCACACAACACTGAAATCCCAGGAGACTGCATAATCACTCAGAACTTCCTCCTACACCCCATGTGACCATGTGACATCACATGGAGTGTAAACCAGGGCATTGGACAGCATTACTGCAGTCTTATCAGCTGAAGCTGATAAGACTGACAAACGCAAACACTATGAAATAAAACAAGTTAGATTCAATTTGAGTTTTAGTGACAGGGTTAGGGGTTATGCCTAAATTTGTTTTAAATTTGTGGATTTTAAATTTTTGTCTTGATTACCTAGCTTTTCAGGTGCGTGTTGTATATTTTATTGTATATTGTAAATTGTATTGGTGCCAAAATTTCCAACATTATCGCACCTGACTGGCAACATAACAAAAATGTGCAACACCTTTGTACCTAACCCATCAATTTACAGAACAAAGAATCCAATTGCGGGCCTGATTTCACCTTCCACTTGTTTGGGTGGTGTGGCCCTTATTTGAAAAGGGATTTTGTGAATTTAGAAATACAGTGGTGAATTAACAATTGTATATCTGAATGGAGCCCCCCTTTATATAAGCATTTTCCCATGCTCTAGGGCTTTAGGTAGTGAGGAAATAAAAGTCACTCTCTGTGATGTATTAATTAATTATTCACAGTATTTTGTTCTGTGATGCTGAAATGAAGAAGGAAAAAAACTGCAGACAGAAAATTGATGGAGGAAGCCAGTCTTAAAAACAAGCAACAAGACCCATGTCATCCTTTACTCTCCAGTTTCCTCTCAACTCCATCCACTGAATTCTTGGTGTATACACTGTGATGGTCACATTTAGCTCCTATATCCTAACTCCATAGCACTGCCATGGTAACATGACAATAGGATGCACTAAAGAAAACAACTAAATATGCTTTTAAAAGAAAGAAAGTATATTTTCAGATAAGACTTACAGCATTACAGTTATATTTATAGAGTTTACTTCAAAAAGTAATTCTTAATTTAACTGATTGCCGACCAGCCACCGCAGTTATACTGTGGCAGGTTGGCTCGGCTGCGCAAAACGCTGTAGCTGTACATCGGTCCCTTCAATAGCTATAGCAGATGTTCGCCGGCCACCCGTGATCGCTCCACAGAGAGCCAGAACAGGGATATGTAAATGTAAACAAACAGATCCCTTGATTTTCTGTTCCTAGTGATCAGGAACAGCGATCTCTCTGTACTCCCAGGTACTCACACTTCCCACACAGTTAGAAACACCTCCCTAGGGAACACTTATCCCCTTGATCGCCCCCTGGTGTTAACCCCTTCCCTGCCAGTGTCATTTATACAGTGATCAGTGGCTATTTTTAGCTATAATCGCTGTATAAAGGTCACCGGTCTCAAAAAAGTGTCAAAAGTGTTTGATCTGTCCGCCGCAAATGCTGATCACCACCATTACTAGTAAAAAAAAAATGTATAATAAAAATGTCATAAATATATCCCCTATTTTGTACACGCTATAGCAAACCAATCAATATAGGCTTATTGCAATTTATTTTACCAAAAATATGTAGAAGAATACATATTGGTCTAAACTGATGAATTTCAGGATATTTATTATAGCAAAAAGTAATTTTTTTTTTCAAAATTGTTGATCTTATTTTGTTTATAGCGCAAAAAGTAAAGACTGCAGAGGTGATCAAACACCACCAAAAATAAGCCTTCCGGGGCTGAAGTGGTTAACCACTTTCAGACCGGACCAATTTGCAGCCAAAAGACCAGGACCCTTTTTGCGATTCAGCACTGCGTCTCTTTAACTGACAATTGCGCGGTCGTGCGACGTGGCTCCCAAACAAAATTTATGTCCTTTTTTTCCCACAAATAGAGCTTTCTTTTGGTGGTATTTGATCGCCCCTGCGGTTTTTAATTTTTTGCGCTATAAACAAAAAAGAGCGACAATTTGGAAAAAAAAAAAAACGCATTCTTTTTTATTTTTTGCTATAATAAATATCCCCCAAAAATATATAAAAAAAATGTTTTTTCCTCAGTTTAGGCCGATACGTATTCTTCTACATATTTTTGGTAAAAAAAAAAATCGCAATAACGATTATTGATTGGTTTGCGCAGAAGTTATAGCGTTTACAAGATAGGGGATAGTTTTATAGCATTTTTATTAATAATTTTTTTTATTAGTAATGGCGGCGATCAGTGATTTTTATTGTGACTGCGACAATATGGCGGACACATCAGACATTTTTGGGACCATTGTCATTTATACAGCAATCAATGCTGTTTAAATGCATTGATTCCTGTATAAATTACACTGGCAGTTAAGGGGTTAACCACTAGGTGGCAGTGTAGGGGTTAAGTATGCCTAGAGGTGTGTTTCTTACTGAGGGGGGGTGTGGCTGTCAGCTAGTGAATGCTGATCTCTGCTCCAATCACAGGGAGCAGAGATCGGCATCACTAGTTGCTAGGCAGAACGGGGAGATGCTGTTTATTTCCGCATCTCTCCGTTCAGCCTTCCCGTGAGACGATCGCGGGTGTCCCCGCGGCGATCGAGTCCGCGAGACCCGCGACCGGCCTCACGGGGGTCCCGACCGGTGCGAGCGCGCGCCGCGAGCAGGGCGCGCCCGATGGCACGGCGGCATCTTAAAGGGGACGTATATATACGCCCTTATGCCTGTCCGTGCCATTTTGTCGACGTATATCGTCGTGCAGCGGTCGGGAAGCAGTTAAAACTATTTTAATCCCCAAAGTAAAAATTTTATATATTGCATCATAGCAATTCTTAGATGTGGTGACTGCATTTGTGTTCTTTTTTACCTGGTGATCTGGCCAGTAAGGCTGTTTTTTCCTAACCTCCTTTACCAGACCAAGCTGTCCAGCAAGAGTGGCAGTTAGAGGGTTGAGGCAAACCATTTACGGTGCCTTGCAAAAAGTATTCATCCCCATTTGCTTTTTACCTATTTTGTTACATTACAGCCTTTTGTTCAATGTTTTTTTAATCTGAATTATATGTGATGGATCAGAACACGATAGTCTAAGTTGGTGAAGTAAAATTAGAAAAATATATACATAAAACTATTTTTCAGAAATAAAAAAATGATAAATGGCATGTGCATATGTATTCACCCCCTTTGTTATGAAGCCCATAAAAAGCTCTGGTGCAACCAATTACCTTCAGAAGTCACATAATTAGTGAAATGATGTTCACCTTTGTGCAATCTAAGTGTCACATGATCTGTCATTACATATACACACCTTTTTGAAAAGCCCAAAGGCTGCCATGAAGGCCAAGGAACTCTCCAAACAAGTAAGGGACAATGTTGTTGAGAAGTCAGGGTTAGGGTATAAACATTTTTTACTTTGTATTACTTTGATGATCCCTAGGACGCTAGGAGCACCATCAAATTTATCATAACCAAATGGAAAGAACATGGCACAACAGCAAACCTGTCAAGAGACGGCCGCACACCACAACTCACGGACCAGGCAAGGAGGGCATTAATCAGAGAGACAACACAGAGACCTAAGGTAACCCTGGAGGAGCTGCAGAGTTCCACAGAAGAGACTGGAGTATCCGTACATAGGACGACAATAAGCCGTACGCTCCATAGAGTTGGGCTTTATGGCTGAGTGGCCAGAAGAAAGCCATTACTTTCAGCAAAAAACAAAATGGCACGTTTTCAGTTTGCGAAAAGGCATGTGGGAGACTCTCAAAATGTATGGAGGAAGGTGCTCTGGTCTTATAAGACAAAAATTTTACTTTTTGTCCATCAAAAAAAAAAATGCTATGTCTGGTGCAAACCCAACACATCATATCACCCAAAGAACACCATCCCCACAGTGAAACATGGTGGTGGCAGCATCATGCTGTGAGGATGTTTTTCAGCAGTCGGGACTGGGAAACTGGTCAGAGTCGAGGGAACGATGGATGGTGCTAAATACAGGGATATTCTTGAGCAAAACCTGTACCACTTTGTGTGTGATTTGAGGCTAGAATGTAGGTTCACCTTCCAGCAAGACAAACACACTGCTAAAGCAACACTTGAGTGGTTTAAGGGGAAACATGTAAATGTGTTGGAATGGCCTAGTCAAAGCCCAGACCTCAATCCAATAAAAAACCTGTGGTCAGACTTAAAGATTGCTTTTCACAAGCGCAAACCATCCAACTTGAAGGAGCTGGAGCCGTTTTGCAAGGTGGAATGTGCAAAAATCCCACTGGTAAGATGTGGCAAGCTCATAGAGATTTATCCAAAGCTACTTGGAGCTGTGATAGCCACAAAAGGTGGCTCTACAAAGTATTGACTTTAGGGGGGTGAATAGTTATGCACATTTACTTTTTCTGTTATTTTGTCCTATTTGTTGATTGCTTCACAATAAAAAAAAAAAAAACATCTTTAAAGTTGTGGGCATGTTCTGTAAATTAAATGATGCAAATCCTCAAACAATCCATGTTAATTCCAGGTTGTGAGGCAACAAAGCATAAAAAATGCCAAGGGGGGTGAATATTTTTGCAAGGCACTGAACGCGTCTTGGTGGACTACGTTTTGCTCAGTGGGGGATCGATCCGCCAACCCCCGCTGAGCAGGCAGATGACAGGTCCGTCTCCGCTCACTGTGCGGAGACGGACCTGTCAGAGTCCTGCTCTCCTCTATGGGAGATCAGATGAAAATGGACCGCCTGTCCGTTTTCATCCAATCTGCCAGAGGGATGGAAAATAAGGTCACCATCAGTCCGGATTTTACTTACAGGATCGGATAGCAAAAGGTGTCAGCGGACATGTCACCGCTGACATCCGGCGCTCCAAAGGAATGAATGGAGGGTCCAATCAGGTGTGCCTGAAAAAACAGACCGACGGACCTGACTGGAAAGCCCATGTGAAAAGGGCCTAACACTGACAGGGGTGTTTACAATGGCCAGCTTTTATTTATTTATATAAAACCTTTTACCCCAAAAAAATTAAAAATGCTATGTTTAAAAAGTGTTAGTTGGAGTTTGGCTTTAATTTTATAGTCAAATAAGTTATTAACTATAAATTATTTGTGCAGTTTAACAATAAAGTCACTGGCTACCGCTAAAGCAACCTTTTTTGTGAGAAGCATGAGGCTGACATTTTCAATCTTTCAGAAAATGCCTGATGTCTGGCTGTCATGCTTCATCTCTAAGAATACATGTGCTTTCCCTACTAAATAGCCCCCAGCATGTACTAACCTGTCTGTTTCTCCCCCATTCTATTCCATTCAGTGCTGGAAGCTGGGAACTGAAAGAAAATACTTGGTACTTCTGAGTATGGAGGAGCATGTGACTTACTGTGACAGGGCTGGGCCAATCAGCACTGCACATAGGGAGTAATTAGCCCTGTGTATACTAAAACTGCATTAAAGGGAAACTGTTGTTCTGGCCTGTTCCATCAAGCACAGGCTCACTTCACTTTTAAAGGGACAATGTCACTTTGAGCAATTAAGACAAACGGGTTCTGTCAGTGTAAAGCTGCCCCAGAACCACTGATATTTACACCTTTTAACCTTCTCCATTGCTCATTTCTCCATGATGGCTGCAAAATACCAGGCACTTCTGGGTATGTAGAAGCATGTGACCTCAACCTAACTGCCAGGATCTAGGCCTCAGCACTGTTATATGATGTAGGGGGTGACATTGCTGCTGCTTCTAGGCTCCCACATCAGACAATACTGGGTATTTTTTTGTGATAGCTTCAATAGAAGAAGTGGTGGTGGTGGTGGGGTGGGGGGTGCTGTAGACTAAGGGGTCACAAGTGGGCCTCTACACAGACACTGTCACTTTACCCTGAATGGACAAAGTGACACTGTCTCTTTAAATAACGTTAATTCACTGTCCTGGAACAGATATGCAAATTAGGACTTTACTCTGACTTTTCTGTTTTAGGTCAATGACTCAGAGTACTGATGCTCTGATTGTTGGGAACGAACAATAGCATGTAATGTAAAGTTGCTTATAAACTGACTATATAAATATATATATATATATATATATATATATATATAGATAGATAGATATGCATTATACCTATCTACAGTTTGCCAGCAGGTGGTGCTGTACTTTTATAGTGTATAGTTCATGTATTCTATGATATGAGAGGAAGTACCCTCTGTATCTAAGGCCCCTTTCACACTGGGGCGGTTTGCAAGCGCTATTGCGCTAAGAATAGCGCCTGCAAACCGACCCGAAACAGCTGTTGCTGTTCCTTCAGTGTGAAAGCCCGAGGGCTTTCACACTGAAGCGGTGCGCTTGCAGGACGCTCAAAAATGTCCTGCAAGCCGCATCTTTGGCTCGCTATAGGAGCGGTATATTTACCGCTCCTATAGCGCCCGGTCCCATTGAAAACAATGGGGGAGCGCGCCGAACCCGCCCGCAAAACGCCGCTATAGCGGCGGTTTGCGGGCGGTATTGACCCTTTTTCGGCCGCTCGCGGGGGGTAAAAACACCCCGCGAGCGGCCGCAATGCGCCGCTAAAACGCCGGTAAAGCGGCGCTAAATATAGCGCCGCTTTACCGCCAGCGCCCCCACCGCTCCAGTGTGAAAGTAGCCTTAGTGTGCACTTGTGTTTTCTTCCTGTTCTCTGTCTACATGATGTAAAGCCATGATAAAGATAACCTCCATGAAAGTAAAGTATTCTCTGCATCCAAGAAGCTTCTAGCGCATAATTTCAATACTAATATTTCATTGAGAAAGGTTTACTTAAAAGAGAGGAAGAAACAGTGCAAGAAAACACTTACTATAACTATCCTTAAAATGTTCCTTCCATCCTCCTGCCACCTATCCTCTAACCTGTCTTAAAAGATATCTTCACTTCACTATCATTTACAGAAACTGGAGCATGGCAAGCTGGAGCCACAAAGCTAATGGCTGAAGCAACCAAACAGGTTACTGCTTTCATTTTCTAGGAAATCGTAAGAAGGAATCTTATTGCTAAGCAGCTGCACTGTTGCTCCTCTTTTTATTTGGGAGAAGACAATGGCCCGGCAGGAGGGATTCTCACATGAACACTGTCTGTGTTGATGGGGGAATTGAGAGAAAAGAAGTTTGCTCCGTGTATGACCAGGCCTTAAAAGAGAAGTTTTTTTTTTTTGAGATTCATACTTACCTAGGTGGATGTAGCATCAGATGGATGCTGCAGCTGTACCCCTATGTCTCTGCACTGAGAGCCGAGCCACTGAACACTGCTGAGGGCTCGGTTCTCACTCCTCCCCGAGCGGAGAGCTGTTGACTGTCAGTTGGCATCTCTCCTGCTCTGTTCCTCCACGCTCATTGGAGCTCTGAACTGTGGGAGTGGGTGGGGGGGGGGGGGGGGGGGGGGCATTTCAGCGTCTTGCTGAGACTGCCATCAGTCAAGGCACCTGGCGGATCCAGACTTCGGAAGTCGGGATGATGCGCTGCCTCAACTGATTGCAGGGACGTCAGTGGAGAGTGGACTTCAAACCACTCTCCGCTGAAAACGGGTCACAGGAGTGCATAGAATTTT
The DNA here is from genome assembly GCA_028564925.1 of Lithobates sylvaticus. Classification (NCBI taxonomy): domain Eukaryota; kingdom Metazoa; phylum Chordata; class Amphibia; order Anura; family Ranidae; genus Lithobates; species Lithobates sylvaticus. The sequence continues at coordinate 123,483,757 of CM053033.1, forward strand.
ACTCCTATGACCCATAGGAGAAGCCCAGCCTAAAAAGCTCAGGCTGGACTTCTCCTTTAAACAGTAGTGCTCACACTTGCTTCTCCCCATCTTGTAAGTTCAGCTTCCTGGGATCAGTTTTGGCACAAACATTTGTGAACCCTGGACTTTTAGATGCAGTAGATTTAATGCCTTGCAGTCCAAAGCTAAGCATTTTTTGTGACAATTTTAATTTGATTGAAATTCACACGATTTCCCCATCAACAAAGACAGTGCTGACAGGGGAATCAGCAATTGTCTAATCCCATCAGGGGGGGGGGAAGCCGTCACCACCGGGAGAAGACAGTGATTATTTCTAGCGGCTATAGCAGCTGCTAGCGATAATCGCAAGATAATTCAGCAGGCTGGTTGTACCCAAGTTTTTAGATCAAACAACTTAGTACATTTAGTCTGTCCGTTACCAGTTTGAATCTCGGCAGGTTCAGCAGGAACCAGCCTAGATTTGAATCGTTAATGGGAGGCCTAAAGTGGAATGCACAACAAAATTGTATGGTTAGATTGAAACATGTAATAAACCTAATGTTAGGAAAGGAAAGGAATGGTCGGCACTCAGGATGACACTAAGTTGTCAATACACTGGTCAGCTTGTGCCCATATCCTACAGAATCAGACAAAATTCATTACAAAATTTCAGCACCATCTGGTTCCTGTCACAATTACTGGGATGGAAAATTCTAGGAAGCACAGTGCCTGCATTTAATCAGATACAGGTACTGTTTGGGTATTCTGCCAGCCATGGGTGGCTGTATAATAGTTGGCATTACAAGTTTATCCATCAAGTTGGTTTAGCATGGATGGGGGAATCAAGTAATTTCTCTCATTTAGCCTGCGGAGCCAAACAAGAGAAATCTTAATGTGTATAGTCAGTCTAATCCTTGAAAAATAAAACTAATGGAAATTGTCTGCCCTTACAAACCAGTCAATGAACTGACAGCTGGAATCACCACGGACAACCTTTTTTTATTTTTTTTTTACTAGCTTTAATAATTAATTTTCATTATCACAGTGTCATGGCATGTATAAAGTCTATATTCTATATATACAAGAAATTACCAATATATTCTCATAACCTGACAAGTAAAAAAAAAAAGGAATAGTTTTGAATTTGTGTCACATTTTATTCTAAGATTGGCACAACGAGAGAATGATTTACCAAGGAAGATACCAAGTATGACTTCATATCTGACAGTTCTCCAGTACAGCATGCCTCAGGGATGATCTGCCACAGCTAGGGTATTTAGCCTACAAAAAAATGCAGCAGTGAGTTGGTTTAATAGATGCTATAAACGGAATTACGGTGGAATTCATGTGTTATTTCGGTAATGCCACTCTGATTCACCATATGTGTAATATGTATGTATTAAGGTACCTCAGAAGCTCCACGCTGGTTTCATGATGACAGTTTTGTAATAACACATTTTTTTTCTTTGTACTGTAAACTAATGGGAAAAGATAGCGTGCGTTATAGTTTCAGTGATAAATGAGATTCTTTTTTAAATCAAATGATTGGCTACACTGAATAGTCATGGGATAGTGACTGAGCTCCATGCTGTTCCTCTGGGCCAGCTATTAAAATCTAAAGATAGAACCAGAATCATGTATGTAGCGCTACCCCCAGTTAAGAGAGCCGCTGGTTTGTTTTGGGTCCCTGAGTACAGCTCCACCAACCCCCGGCAATTTGGCTCTACCCACTCTGGCACAGTTAGTAAAGGGGTACGTCCCTATGCACATAAAACTTAGCTTATACTCTAAGTGTAATTGGTATGAACTCACAAGCAGACTGCTGAAATAAGAATAACTGGCTTTACTTTTGCAGTAAGGAAAAAGAATAGCAACATGCATTTGAACATATATCTCACAATACTTTAGCAGGTCCCTGCAATATGCACTTTAAACATGTACACTGGTATATGAATCTAACAATGGGGAAACGGAGCGCCAAGCGTGGCGACCGTCTGCTATGCACCCCTGAGGTGCAATAAATCTATCTGCGCCTACCTAACGGACCAGGCCTGATCCCTAGTAATAGAGCTCAGTCCTTGTACTAGTACAGTGTTCTTCACCGGCAATGAATCTGTAGAGGTGGTGCACATGTAGCTTTAAATGGTGTCATTTGTAATCCACAAAAAGTAACATTGCTGCTCTGAGGTAAATTGCGCCTAGGCAGTTCAATAGGCATAAAACTTGTGTGTCAATGCAGGATTGAGCCTACAGGCTCTCTCACCAATCCTTGGGGTACCGTCCTCCGATCCGGTCCCTCTAATGGCGGCTCTGGTCTCTTCAATGGCGGCGTCCGGTCTCCTCAGTCACAGCCCTGCACTCCGGTCATCAGCTCCGTCCGACCGACAGTAAGGGGAAGTCTCCGCTCCGCTGCTGTGGACTCTGAGGGGTGAGAGTCTCACTCCATCGGCTGCAAGGCCCAGGCTTCAGGCCTTCAGCTCCGGTCCGCACAGGTGTCTCTGCTGGCTGCAGTCTCCGCGTCACACGCTCTGTCAGCAGAGGCAGGCCAGTCCTGTCAGGCCTCAGAAGAGGAAGTGTCCCAAGAGGAAGAGGCGGTCTCCGCTCTTCCCTTTTATAATCTCCCCCAGCAGCCTCCCGGGCGGAAGTCAGCAGCCCTGGGGCCTGGGGAATTCTGGGAGATGTAGTCTCTAAGCCTAAAAGGGGTAGAACCCCGCTACACACTCCCCCCACTTTAAATCTTTGGTCCCCAAAGATAGTGTTCAAACTACAAACTTTCTCGGGAACAACATTTTCACATAATTTGGACAGAGGAGCTTCCCACCAATTGGCATGAGATGGGGAGCTGTCCTGTCTACAGGTCACTTCAGTGTGGGCGACCTGTTTAACTGTGCCAGAGAGTGAGCTGGGGTTGCCCTCCACTAAATGAACAGCGGAAGGGTCAGGGCTCTCAGCACTTCTCCTTGCTGTAGTAACAGAGTCCTCTGAACTTTCTCCCATCTTGGGGTAAGTTAGCTTCTTGGGAGGCTTCACACTCCTGCGAGCTCTCTGTTCTCTTGGAACTTCTTCAGGAACACATTCTGGCAACATCTCTGGTTCTGGAACATCTTCTTCTTGTTCTGGGTAGAGACCAGGGACATCTTCCCAGCACTCAGGCACATCACTGAATGGCACAAACTCTGTGGCTTCTGGGTTCAATGTGTTATCTTCCACATCTTCAGTAGGTGGAAGATCTATGGCAGAACTTCCTGGAGTTGAGGAAGGCCATAGCCATTCAAGTTCTCCTCTTTCTTCCTCAGGTTGGGGGTCCTCACCACCCCTAACTTGGGACGTCTGAGACCTAGTGTTAGGCCTGGGGGTATCCAGAATGGAAACAGTTTCAGGTACATCTCTTACTGGAGGCATTCTGACTGCTTCAGTGAGTGGGAGCAAATGATTCCTATGCCAGGTCTTCAAAGGCCCCAATCTTCCTTCTGGCTTCAACTTGTAGACAGGCAATCCTGGAAGTTTTCTACAGATGATATATGGTTCTGATCTCCATCTATCAGCAATCTTGTGTTTCCCAGGGATCCCTAGGTTCCGTAACAGTACACGGTCCCCAGGCTGTAGGTCCTGTACTCTAACTTTCAGGTCAAAGTTCCTCTTATTTCGGGCCCCTCTCTGGTCAGAGGCCGCTTGAGCTTTTTCATAAGCTATCTTCAGACTGCGCCTCAGTCTGTCCACATATCCTTTGTGGGAGGCAGCTGAGGCATGGTCCAAAGAAATTCCAAAGGCCAAATCCACTGGCAATCTTGCTTCTCTCCCAAACATAAGTCGGTAAGGGGAGAAACCTGTCACATCACTTGTGGTGCAATTGTAGGCATGCACTAGAGCTGAAATGTGTTGGCTCCAGTGTTGCTTCTTCTCGGTCTCTAAAGTTCCCAACATGTTCAATAGGGTCCTGTTGAACCTTTCAGGCTGGGCATCACCTTGAGGGTGATATGGTGTAGTCCTAGTCTTCTCTACTCCCAGAGAATCTAGTAGCTTCCTGATCAGGCGACTCTCAAAGTCCCTTCCTTGGTCTGAATGGATTCTCTGTGGCAGTCCATAGTGAACAAAGTACTTCTCCAAAAGCACCTTGGCTACTGTAGAGGCCTTCTGGTCCTTGGTTGGGAAAGCCTGAGCATAACGAGTGAAATGGTCGGTTACCACCAGAACATTTCCCAATCCGCTCAAATCGGGTTCAAGGCAGAGAAAATCAATGCATACCAGATCCATTGGGCCTTCGCTCTGTAGATGGCCCATTGGGGCAGCTTGATGGGGTAAAGTCTTCCTCTGAATGCATCTTGCACAGGAATGGCAATACTCCTCCACTTCGGCCCTCATGCAGGGCCAGTAAAACCGGTCTCTGACAAGTTGGAAGGTTCTCTCTGCTCCCAAGTGACCATGCTGGTCATGTAAGGCAATCAGCACAGTCTCTCGATGCTTCTCTGGGAGAAACAACTGCCACTTGTCTTCTGGTCCATCAGAGGGGCCCCTTCGGTAGACTACCCCCTGATGCACCTGTAACTTGTCCAACTCTCTCCTCAGTAGGCGAGCTTCTTTAGAAGGGTGAAGGCGGAGTCCCTCTGGACTCTTGTCTTCCAGGGCTTCCAGGACCAATCTCCCCATGGGATCTTCCAATTGGTCACACCTTAGCTCCTTCTTGGACAGCTTCGGCAGACACTCTTCTGCCAGTTGAGTTACCCCACAGTAACACTTTGGGACTCCCACTGTGGTAACTCCTATTTCTTCAGCCCTGGATCCTCCTCTGGCTTGGAGTTCAGCCCCCTGACAAAGGGCTCGCACTCCATCTGGTGCCACTTGGGTCCAGTCTTCCCAATCGTCGACCACGACATGGGATCTTCGGGACAGGGCATCTGCATCCCTATTTCCAGCCCCTGGTCTGTACTTGAGGCTGAAATTGAATCCAGACAACGCCGCCAACCATCTGTGTCCAGTTGCATCCAGCTTGGCGGTGGTGAATAGATAGGTCAAGGGGTTGTTATCTGTCTTTACAGTAAACTCGGCCCCATACAAGTAGTCTCTCAACTTGTCAACAACTGCCCATTTGAGGGCTAAGAACTCCAACTTGTGGGTGGGATAGTTCTTCTCGGAGGGGGTCAGGCTCCGGCTCACATAGGCCACTGGTCGTAGCTGGTCTTCATGCTCCTGGTAGAGTACTCCACCTAGGCCCTCATGGCTGGCATCAACATGTAGCTCATAGGGTCTAGTGGGATCAGCGTAGGCCAAAACTGGGGCTGTGGTGAGACTTCTCTTCAAGGTTCTGAAAGCCTCTTCACACCTTGAATTCCACTGGTCTTGGACCGACTCACTGGACCTCCTAGGCCCCATTCCATCCTCCTCTCCTTCTGTCTTCAGCAGCTCGTTGAGGGGTTTGGCAATGCGGGCAAATCCATCCACAAACCTGCGGTAGTAGGAGCAGAACCCCAAGAAAGATCGAAGTTCTGTAACTGTTGTGGGCCTTGGCCACGAAGTAACTGCCTCCAACTTCTCAGGGTCTGTGGCCACTCCTTTTTCAGACACTATGTGTCCCAGATAGTTCACAGAAGACTGATAGAACCGACACTTCTCTGGAGAAAGTTTAAGTCCCTCTTCACTGAGCCTCTTCAGTACTTTCTCCAGCCTGGCTTCATGTTCTTCCAAAGTCTTTCCAAAGACAATGACATCGTCCAGATACACAAGGACTTCTATGAGGTTCATGTCTCCAACAGTCCTTTCCATTAGGCGTTGAAACGTAGCAGGAGCCCCAGATAGGCCCTGAGGCATCCTGTTGAACTCAAAGAATCCCACTGGGGTTATGAAGGCAGTCTTTTCTCTATCTTCTGGATGCATGGGGATCTGGTAATACCCACTCTTGAGGTCCATCACACTGAACCACTTAGCTCCAGATAAACTCTGTAAGGCATCTTCTATCCTTGGCGTGGTGTACTGGTCAGGAATGGTCCTCCTGTTGAGAGTTCTGTAGTCAATGCACAGTCTCAATGACCCATTCTTCTTCCTGACTACCACTATTGGGGAGGCATAGGGGCTTCTGGACTCCCGAATCACTCCCGTCTTCTTCAGTTCCGCAAGCTGCTCCCTCAGATCCTCCAGATCTGCTAGCGGGACTCGCCTCACTCTCTCTCGGAATGGCTTGTCCTCTTGCATGCGGATTCGATGGGTGGCACTCCTCGCACACCCCACATCAAACTCATCTTTGGAGAAAATCTTCTCCCATCTGGTCAGCTGGGCCTTGGCTCTCTCTTTCAAAGCTCCAGGTAGGTTAGGGTTTTCCATGGAGAGTTTCTTCCAAACATCTTCTCCTTCACCCGTCCCCTTCACTTCTGACCAGCCAACTGGGACAGCAGGACTCACCTGTCCCAGAAGCATCCTGGCAGGGATCTCCACAGGCCTCTCTGTGGGGTTCCTCACACTGACAGGGACTCTTCCTCTAGCCTTCTTCAGGTCCTTCAATGAGATTACTTCTGGTATCACTTCCAGACCTGAGTGACCCTCCATTGGGTCAGGTTCCAACACCACAAAGGGGCCAGGCTGCTCCCAAGTAAGTTTCACCGTGGCTCTCATGCAGGTCACCTCTCCAGGCTGTAACACTGCTCCTTCTTTGCCAAGCCTCCATACCCTTCCTATCCCCTCACTTGGGGTCTTCTGCTCTAGGACCAACCGCTGATAGGCTGCCTTCAGCATGGGATGGATCTTGGGAGTTGAAAGATTCTCTTTCTTCACCAGGGGGGTCAGAAGTCTTCTGACTAGGTCCGTATTCGTCCCTATGATCAGGGACGTCTTGCTGGTTCCTGGTGGGCGGGGACACACCACTGCTAAGGTGTCGAACACTTCAGACTTCCCAGCTACTGATGGGTCAAACGTCAATCTGATGGGTAAGTATCCATCATAGGGGAAACTCTGGGTTCCCAATCCCCTTATCTCCAACTCTTCTATCTTCTGTATAGGCAGATGACTCAGGTATCTGTCATAGAAGTCCCTGTACAACAGGGTCACTTGTGCTCCAGTGTCTAGAAGGGCCTTCGTGTACACTCCTTCCACTTGGATGGGTACAGTAGGGGATGGACCAACTAGCTCTTCTGGGTAGGGCCTAGTTGATGCTGTCCTCTTCTTTGGACTCTTTGCTTTACCAGCACTTGATTTGCACTTGCTCCTTTCTTGAGCCTGATATGCATTGATTTTCTCCCTCTTAGTGGGAGTGTGAACCCGTTGAGGGATATTGTTATCTCCCACTTTGAAGAGTTCACGCTTGGGGGTGCTGTGTCTCTCCGGAGGGGTCTTGCCCCCTTTCTCTGGAGTGCACCTTGGTTGAGGATCCCTGGGCCCCTTCTGAGGGGTTTGGTCTCCTCGCTTTCTCTTCCCGTTGTGCTTCTTGGAGCTCACTGAAGGTGATGGGCACCCGGTTGACTCCTTCACCGGGGCCCTTTGGCGTTTCCCGCCGGCTGGCGGCTTTCTGCCTTCTTCTTCTTGGGACTGGAACATATGGCTGCAATATGACCAATTCCTCCACAATTAAAGCAAATCATCTCACTGTGGTCAAGAGGGGATGCTGGTGCTGGAACAGCTGGAAACAATTCCCTCCTGGTTGTTTCTTTCTTGGGACTGGGCGTCTCTTTCGCCACTAGAGATGTCAGTATCTCCATCATCTGGGACATCTGCAACTTCAGGGCATCTACCTCTGTGTCTCTTTCAGGGGTTAAGGCCGTCCTGACCGTGGCCACTGGAAGCTTGGTAGACCCCATCACTTGCTTCTCCCTTTTCTCTTCCAACATGGCCTCTTCTTCTCTGACCATTCGGATGAGGTCAGGGTAGTCCAGGCTCTTCCCATCCTGCCGGGTGCGTAGAATTAGTGCGACAGGGTCCAAGGGTTGGGCTCCCCTCATCACCTGCTGGGCACGGGCTTCATCTACCTTCCCTGGATCTATCCCCTTCTTCAGGATAATCCTATGCAGGATCTTGTCTATGCGTCCCATGTACTCTGACAGCTTCTCCCCTGTCTTCTGGTAACAGTGTTCCAGTTGATAGGTAAGTTCTGTGACTTTTTCTGTCCCACCAAACACACCTTCCAGGATGTCTATGTAGTCCTGGGCAGTGCAATCCTTTTTACTGGTCTTCAGATTGCGTATGGCCTCTAAGGCAGGTCCTTTTAGGCTTTCCACAATCCTTTGCTTCTTTCGGCCCTCTGAGACCTCCCATTCTTCTAGGGCCTGCGTGGCACCATCTAACCACTCTTCAAATCCCTCTTCTCCCGAGGGTACAGGTGTCCTCCCTGAAAACATCCGGAGTTTCCTGTATCCCGACATTGGGTAATCCCCGGGGTCTCTTCTGCACTGGGTTACAATTTCCCCTAGAACAGCACACAGTTCTGCACTAAGAGTAGTGTGTGTGGGTGCGGGACTTTCCGCGCCCTTCTGCTCCTCCTTCTTTGGAGATAGAATGGCTTTCATAGGAGAGTAGTCTCCCTTCCGCGGCAGCGCATGCAGCAATTGGTAGTGCTGACCATTTGGTGCCTGTATGCTTTGGCTCCTGAACTGCTCTGGAGTCTCTTCCTTCCATTCTATTAAGGCGTATGTGTACCCAGCATCATTTCTCATGTCCATTATCCATGACTTCTGGCATGGGGATAATGACATTATGAGCTGCTTCACTGCCTCTCTCTGCCATATCCCTGGCAGTTCAATGACTGCTGCTGCGGCTGGGTCAGCGGCCCATGTTGCGGACCACCGTCCCACTTCTATTGGGTCCATGCCGGCACCTTCTGGCGGCTTTTCCCGCTGACTCAGGATCCCGGATTACGAGCCCCCACGTGTAGCGCTACCCCCAGTTAAGAGAGCCGCTGGTTTGTTTTGGGTCCCTGAGTACAGCTCCACCAACCCCCGGCAATTTGGCTCTACCCACTCTGGCACAGTTAGTAAAGGGGTACGTCCCTATGCACATAAAACTTAGCTTATACTCTAAGTGTAATTGGTATGAACTCACAAGCAGACTGCTGAAATAAGAATAACTGGCTTTACTTTTGCAGTAAGGAAAAAGAATAGCAACATGCATTTGAACATATATCTCACAATACTTTAGCAGGTCCCTGCAATATGCACTTTAAACATGTACACTGGTATATGAATCTAACAATGGGGAAACGGAGCGCCAAGCGTGGCGACCGTCTGCTATGCACCCCTGAGGGGTGAGAGTCTCACTCCATCGGCTGCAAGGCCCAGGCTTCAGGCCTTCAGCTCCGGTCCGCACAGGTGTCTCTGCTGGCTGCAGTCTCCGCGTCACACGCTCTGTCAGCAGAGGCAGGCCAGTCCTGTCAGGCCTCAGAAGAGGAAGTGTCCCAAGAGGAAGAGGCGGTCTCCGCTCTTCCCTTTTATAATCTCCCCCAGCAGCCTCCCGGGCGGAAGTCAGCAGCCCTGGGGCCTGGGGAATTCTGGGAGATGTAGTCTCTAAGCCTAAAAGGGGTAGAACCCCGCTACATGTACATAAGGGCAGCTCTGATTCTATAAGACCTAATGCTCAGAGAGAGATGTTACCTTTAAATGTGCTCCCTAGCGGGTACAGAGCTGTGTCTACGTCAAGTTCTGGACATCAGAGAAAGGTACTTTCCAAAAAACTGCTTGGCTCGTGTCGAAAAACTATGCTCATACATGAATAAGATAAAGTGATCTAGCGCATAAATTTAAACACAATCCTAAAAACGTGTAATTAAAAAGTGATATTGTATCCATATAAATACGAGTGCATCTAGTAAAACAATCCACAAGTGCACCAATAGTGATGAAACAAATAAATAAATAAACGTGTATGGTCTCTAAAACTGGTTATGGACAAAGTCTCTAGGCAAAAAAATTGTTATGAACAGTTCAATCGATGGATCATAATGGGTGAAGTCCCATATAAAAGAAATAAAGTGAATGTAGAAGAGGATTCTGTGTTGGATGTTCTCTTAATTGATGTCACCAGTAGGAGAAAACAACTGTCAGCAAACAAAGTATCTGCAATCCAACAGCGGGCTATCTAGCCTCTCACCTCAAATTCTTTCATTCAGCGTGTAGTCTAGGCGAATGAGATCCTTCCTTACTCTTTGGATTTCTTCCCTTGTATAGAGGAGCCTTACCCCGGTGTATTGGAAGATATCACTGGAACCACTGTTCAGCCGGAACCTCATAAATTCTTTCATTCAGCGTGTAGTCTAGGCGAAACTGCTATAAATGTAAGGGTATGGCCACTCTCCAATAATAAGCCGCCAACCGGGGAAATGGCAAGGGAAAAAAACAAAAACAAAAAAGAAATGCCTCCAATAGTGAAGTAAGTTGATAAAAGGGGGCTTTATTCATCAATAAAACATATAAAAATGTAAAAGATGGACTCTTACAATGTGCAAAAGCCAAATCAAGCAAGTAGCAAACAAAGGGTGACTGTTTCCGATCCCTCCCATGCTCATACATGGCTAGAGGGGAATAGTCCTGTCAGGTTTTTATTTTTTAAAATTTTTGGATAGAATGGGGGAAGGTTAGAATTTCTGTCAGGTTTTACTGCTATCTGGAGCTCCAAGAGATTTTCCCTCACTTCCTGTTCTGGGGACAATGTTTTACCAGGCAGGAAGTGAGGGACAATTTTCAACAGGGAAACAGACAACAATACAAAGCTGACAGGGGTTCTAGCAACTCCTTAATATCATGCCCCCCCTTGTTTAGCTTAAAATGATTGTAAACAAACACCTCATCCCGTTTTAAAATGGAAACAAAAGGCAAGAGATTTTTACATACATAGACAGTGCATCCAGAAAGTATTCACGAGTCACGACGCTTCACCTTTTCCACATTTTGTTATGTTACAGCCTTATTCCAAAATGGATTCAATTCATTATTTTCCTCAAAATTCTACAAACAGCTCAGGTGCATCCTGTTTCCACTGATCATCCATGATCTGTTTCTACAACTAGATTGGAGTCCACCTGTAGTAAATTCAGTTGATTGGACATGATTTGGAAAGGCACACAGCTGAGTTAACTCCTTACATGGTGAATGGTCAGTGGGGCACAGGCAAGATCACTTCACTCTTTACATGCCGAAAGTTCGGTGGGGACACAGGCACAACACAAGCTCGGGCACCTTGACAGCCGAGCGGGGACACAGTCACGAGTCATCATTATTACACGGGGATACAGGATTTCAGTGGCGAGAGGGGTAGTTGGGTGGGTTAAAGGGCAGTAGTTGTGGGGGTTGGGTATCTGTCAGTGGGGGTCAGTAGTTGGGTGGTGAAGGACTGTGTGCAGGGGGCGGTGGTTGGGGATCTGTTAGTGGTTGGAGGTGGGAGGGGGGCGGTAGGTGGGGGGAGGGGAAGGACAATGGGTGGGGTGGTCTGTCAGTGGGGGGGTGGGGGTCTTTTGAAGGGTTGGCAGTTGTTGGGGTGGAGGTCAGTAGTTGGGGGTAGGGGAGGGGACGGTAGTTTAGTGGGATAGGGGTTTATCTGGGAGGTTACTTGCTTGTTGATGTGATCCAGGTCTGCAGCTCCTCCCACCCTCTGCCCTACTGCTGGGGTGACGTTGTCGGCGGGGAGGGAGACCCTGAATGGGACAATCAGGCAGAGTGTGGGGGGCACTGTGGTGGGAGGTGTGGGGGGGGGTTCTGTGGTATAGGGAGGCTTTGTGCTGCAGTGCAGGGGATTGGCTCCGTGGGTGTCCCATGGCCGGCCGCCCGCCCGCCCCTGCAGGCGCCCAATCCATCGCTCCCTGGAGAAATTGGTTACTCGGTCTGGAATGCCAAGGCCTGTTTTTGATCCCAGTCCACGCCTGTTCGCAGGAAAGAGTTAATAGTGGACAGTGCAATCTGGAACCAGTTTGTGAGCTTAGAGAAGGTGGGGGGAGGGGGGCAAGGGAGTGCCTTGCAATCCTAGAGTATAGTTTTGTTTGTTTCTATTGATGTTCACAGTGTAGGAAGATGGAACTCTAGTCCCTGTGTGTAAGGGTGGCTCCATAGGATGCTGCAAGAGAAAGGAGCCAACTTGAAATACGAAACCTGGGGCAGTGGTCGTTGCATTGCTTAAATTGGAACATAGACAAGGATTAAAAGAAAAAGAAGCTGCATACTCAGTAAGGCTAGGTTCACACTAATGAAATCCAATTTTGATGCGATTTTCTTTGCGATTTTGTAGTGCAACTTGGATGTGGTTTGCTTATTCTACAGACCATAATTGTGCTGGAATCACACCAGTGATGCACAGGTAGTACAGAAACCTTTTCCAAAATTACACCGTGCTGACTTACATTAATGTGAATGGGCACCATTGAGGAAAATATGATTTCCATTGTAGTTTTCTGTGCAAAATCGCACTATTGTGAACAGAGCATTAATGATTAAGGCCGGGTTCACATATGTGTAGCCGCGGGTTCGTGCCCGGGGTCCAGTGCGTGTCTGTTCACCGGTTCCATACACACACAACCCTTTTGCAATCCGCTCTACGGCCCCCCGGACCTATGTGATCCGGCTCCATTGAGAGTCGGTCACACTCACCTGTCATGTGAATTTGATGCGGGAAAACCTGCATCCAATTAGAATATATGTGAACCCAGTCTAAGGGCTCTTTCACACGGGGCGGATCAGTGCAGATCCGCCCCGTGGATAGCCGCTTGCTCAGCGGGGATCGCCAGAGCGATCTCCGCTGTGCAGGAAGATGACAGGTCCGTCTTTGCACACTGTGCAGGGACAGACCTGTCACAGCGCCGCTCTCCCCTATGGTAGATCGGGTGACGACGGACCGTAGAGTCCGTCGTCATCCGATCCGCTCTGCAGACGGATGAAAAAATAGGGGTTTCCTCCGTCTGCAGAAACGGACCATAGCGGGCACGGACGAGATCAGGTGTCAGCGGATGTTCATCTGCTGACACCCGCTATCCCATAAGGATACATGTAAGTCCGTTTTGCATCCGAAAACGAAAGGATGCAAAACGGACATACGAACCGTCCGTGTGAAAGAGCCCTATAGCTGGCCATACACCTATAGATTATCTGCAGATTTTCTATGGTTAGATGGAAAAAGTGCAACAGATTTCTCCATGTTCGCTAAACTGTGTGGATGGAGGAATCTCCCACTTTTTCCATCTAACCATATAAAATCTGCAGAAAATCTATAGGTGTATGGCCAGCTTTAATCAGCTGCTGAAAATGCTTAAGAAACTGAGGATTTAATATCACTCTACTAAAAAAAAAATGCATTTTTACTTCTGTCTGTCGTGCAACCTTTTTACCATTTCAAAAGTGAAGGAATCTCTCTCCCGACAGCAGTAAAATGAGACTGCTTTCTAATACTAATCCACCATGTCCAAAACTAACAAAACAAAATGAAGCTCTAGATAAACTAGTAGATCAAATAGAGAAGTGTTAGAGCCCCTGTCATGACCTCTAATAGGTACAATGACAGCTGCACTCCATTGATGCTTTTTCTTTAGGGTATTTTCATTGCCAAGCACCGAAGCCAAAATCAACAGTCTACATAAAGCTAACTAAGTATAATAAACATACACAAATAAAAATTAAAGTGTAACTACATAATTACCAGTAATGACTATTATGAAAGTAAAGTGTGCCTAATACAACTCAACCACAAGTCAAATAAAAGAAAACACACCATCACTGAAGAATAGTATCATACAGTTATCATACACACCTAATAGTATAATATATTTGCATAACAAACGCCTCTCTTTTATTTTGTTGCCCTTTTCTCTGGGTACAACATGGGCACCATTTTGTTTGCTTAGACCCCATACACACTATACAATTTTTGTTTTCAGATTTCCTCTAGATTTGCCAAAACCATGTAGTGCAAGGGCCTGCCTGATTGTATACAAATTTAAACTCTTAAGGTTTGACCTCATATTATATTGTTTTGGTAAATCTGAAGGAAAAAAATCTACAGAGAATTGTATAGTGTGTATCCAGCTTTATGCTAGCCATACACAATGCGAAAAATTGGCCCATTTTTGAAAAGCGAAAATTCGGCCGTGAGCGCAAACGATAGTGCCATCATGTAATGACCGATAAATCGTTCAGTGGACATAAATGAATGCATTTTTTGTTTTGTTTTTTTACATATACCTAGTGCAGGCAGTTCGGGCGGGAAACACAATAACCTTTTAATTTATCGTTCATTCGGGCAAGAAAATTTCCAAACTTGTCCTTAGTTTTTTCAGCTCAAAAACATCCCAAGATTATCAATTTTGTGCCCATTAACTGGCTGGAAAAGAACTAACTGTCTAAATGACAGAATTTTGGACGGTTTTTCGTATAGTGTATGGCCAGCATTAGTCTATGGCTGGCTATACCCTCTTAAGCCCCATACACACGGTCGGATTTTCCGATGGATTCTGTCCTATCGGACAATGTTGTCGGAAATTCCGACCGTGTGTAGGCACCATCGGACAATTTCCATCGGATTGTCCGACGGACAAAGTTCTATCTCCTGCTCTATAAATATTCCGACAACAAAGTCCGATCACACCAATTCCGATCGTGTGTAGCGAATTCCGACGGACAAAGTGCTACGCATGCTCAGATCACATTACAAGACCAAAGCTATTGGCTACTAGCCTCTACGTAGTCCCATCGTAGGCAACAAACGTCACCACGTTCAGAATGATCGGATTTTCCGACAACATTGTCCGACCGTGTGTATGCAACACCAGTGTCGGACTAAATCCGTCGGACCAAATCCGATGGATTTGGTGGTCGGATTTTCCGACCGTGTGTATGGGGCTTTAGATTTCTATCCATTGGGCTGAACAAGAGAAATCTATTGAATCCCCCATCCATGCTAAACAGAATCTCCACTGCTGGCTATTGTTTTCTGACAGTCGGCACCCACAGCTGTCAGAAAACCCCAACAGTGGCTGTAGCTGATTGGCTACAGTCACTGTTTGGCTGAATCGTCAGGTGGAAGGATGTAAAACAGAGCGGTGCTGACAGGGCTGAAACTCCACTACTGACATATTTTCTTGTCCACTGCACCAATGTCACAGGTTTTCACACTGCTGCTCTGTGGTTCGCAGCAAGGGGTCCTATGTGTCCCTGTTCTCCGTTTTAGAAACGAGTCAGGGACAAATTTTTGGCTGAATTCGGCCAAAGACGCACAGGACTCCTGTACAAGCCGCTCCTCAGCCGCCACGGAGATATGTGAACCGGCTGCATAGAGAGCCGGTCATAGTCTCCTGTCATGTGAATTGGATGCGGAGAAACCCCCGGGAAAGCCGCATACAATTTACACTAGTGTGAACACAGCCTTACAGACTTCTTGCCTGCTCTGGCAGTACTGTGCTGTCTTGATCATGCAGGCATGTCAAAAAGATATTGACATGAATTAAAATATTAGGTGCTCCTTTAGCCTGTCTTATATATAAAAAAAGGTCCTTCCTGCTTTTATAAGGCCCCTTTCACAGAAACGTTTCGATCAGGTCTTCCTGTCCATTTTTCAGGCGGACCCGATCAGAGCCTCCATTCTCCTCTTTGGATTGGCTCATGTAAACAGACTTGTGTTCCTTTACACCAGCCTACATCCAATCCGATCCACTAAAAACAGACAGATGGGGATCTCCTCCTGTGTTAGGATCCTTCCAGGCCAGCTTTCCCAAGCACCCGACCTGAGGCAACCCCCCCCCCCCCCCCCGGTAAAGGGTCCCTCAAGAGCCACCAACAGCCTCTCCTCAGCACTGCTTCTCCATCTTCCACCCGACTACCTTGCTGGCATAGCCCATGTTTATTTATGGGGTTGTCTCAGTCCCCTGTCAGCCCACTTCTGGGGATTGGCTGAGGCCCTATAAATATATAAATATTCATTGGAGCTCCTCCTAACTCTCACCCTTTTAGTTCTAGAAGGTTCTCCAACCTTCCAGTCACCAGGGGGAGGCACCAGAGAGCTACCAGGATGAGTCATCCAACCCTGGCCTCTAGTAACCCTGACCTGATTTAGTGACTCAGGTTTTTCCTGGCCAGAAAAAAGCTTTACCTACTCTCAACTCTAGTAGCACACACTAGAGGGTGCTACACCAGTACTCAGTGATTGGCTAGCTGATCAGGAGGAAGTGGATCAGCCAGACCTTTTGGCTAGGTGGATCAGATTATTCCTTGCCCCACGTCAAAAGTCTTGCTCCATGGGGGGTCAGTTAAGGGTCCTTCCTTTTCAGGAGGGGACCATATGACACACCCTAATGCACTTTTTTGTGTGTTCACATGCACTTTTTTGGTTCACTTTGGTGTTTTGTTTTTGTGCACCACACTTTTTTTTTAAGATGGGATAAAGGAGCACAATCCTGGCTATTTATGTGAGGTTCTTGATTTTCCTTGTCAATTATTCAGGATGTGGAGTACAAGCTGGATAACTATGATAGCTCTTTGCCTTTGTAAAGCAAAGCAGTGTGACGTCTGACACCCAGGATGATCTCTTTGATCAACACAGAGTCCAGACACATGTCCTAATTAAAGCCTTGCAAAAATAAGTGCTAAAAGGGAGCTTGATAAGCTCTCTCTGGTACGCCATTGCGTGAACATTTATGTAAAGGTGAGATGCGACAATTACACCTTTTGCTCCCAGACCATCAAACATTGGCACAGACACACCTGGTTTTATAGTTGCATCTGCTGCCTTTTGCCTGGTACACGCGATCAGAAAATGGGACAAAAAATACCGCTTTCGAAGCAATCATACAATAATCTGATCGTTAGAACACAGCTTTTCGAGAGACAATCACGACAGTTCATCCGAAATTATCCGAAGGGATAAACGCAAAAAATGTTCTCGTACGATAGCGGAACGTCCAATTTTCACCAGTACAGTATTAGTCTGAAAAAAAATCAGAAGTCCAATACCACGCATTCTCGGAAATGAAAGAATACATTACAATACAATACAACACATTACAACACTTCTGAAGTTATATTCTGTTGTATGAGAATTTTTGGAACTTTAGTAACCTCTTCATTTTCAATATGAGACTAGAATGCAAAAAAAAAAACGGACAATCATTCGTCCGATATTCTCATTGTGTGTATGAGGCTTAACATACATAATGCAGTGAACTCTGGAGAAACGAAACATTTGAAATACAGTTTACCGTGTATGGACTTCTTTACCTGTAAGAATATTTAGAATTCTGTTCAGACAGGTTTGTGATTCCCACATTCCTGCCATAAGGCGTAACCAGGCAGGGGACATTTCTGTTTCTTATGACAACTCTACAGCTGTGTCATCTGTCTGTTCACTGAACTAGAAAAGAGTATCCTCACCTTGCTGGGAAACCTCCTCCTTCAGCTCCTAGTGCTTGAAAACATATTCTTACAGCATTGTGCCATGCCACAGTGGCAGCTAGTTTACAGTTTTGGTCACACTCAAACTAAATTTCTTACGAGCAGAGGGTAGCAAAGAGGTAATATAAATACAGAATTTGAGTAGGTATATTAGCACAATTTGAAAATGTTGAAACTCCAGCTTGTTGAGTTAAACAACAATTTCCTCCAGGTAAACTGTACCCATTGCAGGAGTGTAAAGGCTAAGTTCACCTTTAACAAAAAATAAACATGCTAAACATATTACAGAAGGATAACTTATTGTGAAGGCCTCATGAACACTGGGCGTTATTAAAAAAAAGCCAGTAGTGTTAGCTTTAGAAAGCTGTAGAATTAGTTTTTCAGCATTTTTGCAGTAGCGTTTTTAGCTTTTTTTTTAGCAAAATTATACTCCCACAAAAGCTTATGGCTCAAAAACACTGATAAACGCCGAATAGCCCGGTTTTTCAGCATTTTTCAGCTTTTTTCAGAGTAAAACCTCGTACATACGATCGGATTTTCCGCAGATAAAACCTCAGACTTTTGTCAAAAGGCGTGTGCCTGGATTTTGTCTTGCATACAAACGGCAAGGAATTGTCGGCCAACAAACACGAATGTAGTGATGTACTATGTGTTTTTTCAGCTCTTTAGCACCACCCTTTGGGCTCCTTCTGCTAATTTCGTGTTAGTAGAAGTTTGGTGAGTGTTGATTCGTGCTTTTCAGTTAGTTTCTGAGTGGCCGTTTGTCAACCAGACATGTTGCTGAATTGGAGGAGATAACGTGTTATTTATTATTGGCCTTGGCGTTATTGCTTTGACCCAAGTTCAGTCCAGGAACAGGAGGAGGAGGATTTCTTGGACAAAAAAATTGGTTGCTTTATTAATCGTGACCAATTATGTCATATGCCTTTGCTGCGGAAGCTCCAGGAGAATAATCCAGATGATTTTCGGAATTATCTCCGGATGACGGACCCCTGCTTTCACCAACTCTTGGCATTGTTGAGCCCCTATATTAAGAAGCAGAACACATGCATGAGGCTTTTATTTTATTTTTTGGTTGAATAATAATGATTTGATTTGGTATAATTTCTATATTTTTGGATGCATAAAATGCGCTTTTTGGTTAAGTTGTATTGACAGATAGCATGTCTAATTTTATTTGTTTTCTTTTTTTAATGCACAATAAAAAAAATTGTGGACAATAATACTTGTGTTTTACTTCAAATGACAGTTTGGGAGTAGGCAGTTACATTAAAAAATACAATGTAAAATTGACAAGGGACACCAACATAGTTGTATCTTTGATCGTAAAAACTATGGGATAATGGTGTTGTGGTAACTTGGCCAAAAAAAAAGCGTAATAATATTATTCTTGATATCACTAGAAAGAAAAAGCCTTTGAAAATTCGTTTTCAATAACTTCATCAGTATCACCAGCAAAGCAGCTTCATTATTATCCCATTAAAGAAGAAGAGAATATGCGCTGCATTTCGAGATTTCATAATTTGCCACGTCATAAATGTTAATTCTCCATTACGAATTCTAGTTTGCGTGTTTGTACTTTGGACTTTTGTCCAACAGACTTTCGTCCGCGGAAAATTTTAAAACCTGCCATCCAACATTTGTCTGCGGAAAAGCTGACAAACGAGCGTACAAACGGTTGGGTTTTCCGCCAACATCACACATTTCCCGTCGAAAAATCTGATCGCGTGTATGTGGCTTTAGAGCATTTTTACAGCTGAAAAACTCCTCTCAAAACCCATTAGTTTTGGGGTTTTTTCCAGCCAGAAAACGCCCCTGCCAAAAAGTGCTAATAACCCTACGCCCACTGACAAAAAAATGATCAGTCTATAATTTTAATGGTAAGTTTATTTTAACAGTGAGAGGCAGAACAACAAAAAAATCCAGAAAAACGCATTTCAAAAAAGCTATAAATTGATTTGCATTTTAATGAGTGAAATAAGTATTTGATCCCCTATCAATCAGCAAGGTTTCTGGCTCCCAGGTGTCTTCTATAGAGGTAACGAGCTGAGATTAGGAGCACTCTCTGAGGCCCCGTTCACTTTGGGCCGATTTGACATGCGATTTGACCTAGGTGATCCGGTGATCCAATCGGAAGTTCTCTCCCCTGCCTCCATGCAGCTTTCTGGGACATGTCACAGGTCCCAGAAAATTGCCCGACCATTTAGGAGGTGCAGCACACAACCGGATACCCACAGTTGAAATGCTGGCACTGGGGAGAAGAGAGGCAGAGAAGCGATGGTTTGGGCGACCACATCGCTGAACCATGGGACAGGTAAGTGTCTGTTTCTTAAAAGTCAGCAGCTACACTTTTTGTAGCTGCTGACTTTTAATAAACACAAAAAAATACTGGAACTCCACTTTAAAGTAAATTGATTAAACTTCCTGACTTTAGCACAGTTGCTGTGGTTATTGTATAGCAGTTGTCCTTAAATGGCAGCCCGCGGTCCGAGTACGGACCAAGCGACGCTCCTGCCCGGACCGGCAGTCACTGGTTTGCTGGGACTGTGGGTCTCCCAACAACCAGTGACGTTGAGTGTGTTTGCCGAGCTGCGAGTTGGGGGCGTGACATCATGTGTGCGCCCCGCCCTCCTGCTGCTCCCAGCTCCTACTCCTTGCAAGGTATATCTCGCAGCTTCCGTCCCCTACATCTTGCCAATTGTGCTGACTCCTGCAAGCAAGGTATGTGGGGCACGATTTTTTCTAAGGTGATCACCGATGGGCATATTTTGTTAAGGGGCACACTGATAGGCACATTTTGTGGTTCCCAGCAGATTGCCCCTTAACATAAAACGTGCCCATCAGAGTGCCCCTTAACATAAAATGTGCCCATCAGCATGCTACTTATTTTATGTTAAGGGGCACTCTGATGGACATATTTTAGTTTGCACTCAGAGTCAATACTGTGGATAGTATGGGAAAGGAACAAAGAGCAAACGAGAACATTGACCTGTGGTGTGCCAGGGGTCACGTGGTCAGTATGCCTAAAAGGGGGCATACCCAAGTATGAAATTAAATGAAATGAAAGAAAAAGAAAAAGGGAATGGGTGGGTGGGACACGAGAGCCTCCGACCATTAGGGGAGGAGGCGAAGGAGGGCAGGCTTTATGCAGCCTGACTCCTCCTACAAACACAGGCCGACCTGCGGTCAGCCTTTTTCTTTGTACTCAGAGTCAATACTGTGGATAGTATGGGAAAGGAACAAAGAGCAAACGAGAACATTGACCTGTGGTGTGCCAGGGGTCACGTGGTCAGTATGCCTAAAAGGGGGCAAAAATAACCACAGTAGGATGAAAGCTTACTGACCAAATTGCCGTTCAATCTGCTGAAATTGACAAATGCTTATGACACCTCCAAAGTGGCTCGGGGACGTACCCAGAGAAACAAGACAACCTCCACCTAACCAAATGCTAATGGTCGGGACCCCTGGCGCAAAGTCACGGAAGCCGCTCCTATCCTAAATGAATAGCCAAAGTATGCTTGAAGGTCCAGAACCTGATTTGCCCAAAAAAGGGGACGGTAATGAAGTATGCATAGAGCTGCAGAGAGGGGAGCACTAGGAAGAGGCAACCGGGGACCCCCCTGGGTATATCAGAAGTGGCACTGACGGGCTGGTTTAAAACCAACACCGGGCCCACGCCTTGCCAGGCTCCTGATGACGTGCCGCCTCCCGAATGCTGCGTCTTGCGAGCATGCAGATGTAACGGACAAGACCGGGGTGCCAACCGATTGACCAAAAGTATGCGAGACCCTGGGCCAGAAGTGCAGCTCGCCTGGCCTTAGGAACCATAAAGGTCAGATACAGCGCTGTCTTAAGCATCAAGCTGGTTCATAACAAAAGGAGACCCTGTCGGATACGTCATGAAGAATTTAACAAACGATGGGAAGACTGCCGAGTACAGCCGGAGCAACTCTTCTGGATTCCTGAGGATGCTTGACTACAGTACGCAGATTATGAAGAAAGGCCTGTCGGGGAATGCCAACAACATGAAATGCCGAGTCTCCACCAGATGCGCGCCGATACGAGTTGGAAAGGGCCAAAAAAAAAAAAAAACAGAAAAGCAAAATAGCAACTGGATGTCGACCATCAGGACTAAGCAACCTAGACCGGAAGCCTGGAAACACCCAAAGCCATGTCACGAGCCTACCTGGTATACAAAACAAAGATCTTGTTGATCAAGGCTGTTGCGTCGGTCCAAGGAAACCTGATCCAACACCAATGCTGGAAACCTGAAGAGAAGGCGTGCCGCCGGCATCTGTGTCCTGGACCTGGGCCTGATGATACCGGCCCAGGCACAGAGAGGGATCCGGAATCCCCTAAGCCCCAGAGCCAGCAGAAGCTGCAATGGCTGACTTACCAATAGTCCCATACTATTGCGCAACTCCTGGCCGGACAGAGCTAGGACATGGAAGGTAACGTGAAAATGACACCGAACTGGGACAGGAACATGAATTGCGAGAGAAACTTGAGAAGACTGAGAACCTGCGACCGGAAAGTAACTGCGTGAAAGAACGTGACTGGACAAGAACATGAGTAGCGCGATCAGACTAAGACGTGAGTAGCACACGGACCGAGGCTGCACGAAAACGCAACCTGCATAAGAAACGCCGGTCGCACGAGTACGTAAACCGATGAACAACGAGAGAAACCTGGGAAACGAGAGAAACATGAAACGTGAGTTGGCATAGAAACAAACAGTTGCATGAGAAACGTAAGTTGCATGAGAAACGTAAGTTGCATGAGAAACGTAAGTTGCATGAGAAACGTAAGTTGTACGAAATATGTGAGCAGTGCAAGAAAACAGATGAGGAGACTTGCCACTGAACAAGCCAATTAAAAACGATCATCTCAATCTGTTTAACCCATAGACGTGATGGGAAACCCGCAGTGGAAGAACATGGACAACCCAGCTGTAAAAAATTACCAGAGAACATAATACCCCTGGTACCTAACAAGTGTAAGGATGTGGGTGCAGAAATGACAAGACCAATCAGCGCCGGAATGTGAACCTAATGACCACCCCCCCTACCGTATGCAGTAAGCGAGCCCGAGCAACCTGCCGCGCTAAGACAGGCAATTAAAAACGAACACTCAGGGCTAAGGTACCCACAGGACGTGGTGGGTAGTAGTAAAGGTGTAACGGTGAACGTGCATGTATGACGTATGGACTACAGGCGAGAAGATTGTGGGGCGACAATCAATTAAAAACGAAAACCTCAGCCCGTATGGATCTGTAGACGTGACAGATCCTGGATGTAAGCACTAGCTAACGGAAATGCCGCAAACGAAAGGCAATGACATGAAAAGGCATGTGACATGCACGAGAACACAACATGAGACACACGAGAAACGTAAGAAAACACGAGAAACGTAAGAAAACATGAGAAAGCATAAGAAAACACGAGAAAGCATAAGAAAACACGAGAAAGCATAAGAAATGCAAGAAAACACGAGAAACGTACGAAAACATGAGAAACGTGAGAAAACATGGAAACATGTGAAACGTAATAACCATGGAAAACATAGGAAATGTAAGAAAACCTGGGAAAACGTGAGAAACGCAAGAAACATGAAACGTCGGAAACATGAGAACCGTAACTTGCCTGAGAATCGTGAAATTGCATAAGAACCGTAAATTTGCATGAGCACCAGAAATTGCATGAGCACCAGAAATTGCATGAGCACCAGAAATTGCATGAGCACCAGAAATTGCATGAGCACCCCCAGCATGCGACCGAGTTCAGCTCAAACACCCAAAGTTTGACATGACCCCACATCTGCGATCAGTCCCCGACAAGATGCATCCTTCATGATAGGTCTACTTCAGCTCTTCCCATGGTCTAGTACCCAGCAATTCAAATGAGAAATGTAAAATCGCATGAGAACCTAAAAGACTCAAAACTTACCTGAGAAATGTAAATCGCAGGAGAAACGTAAATCGCAAGAACACAAGTGCATGACCAAACTTACCTGAGAAACATAAAACCGCATGAGAAACGTAAAAAAAAAACGCCTGAGAAACGTAACATCGCCTGAGAACCGTAAATGACCCAACACTTACCTGAGAAATGTAAATCACAAGAACACTAGTACATGACCAAACCTACCTAAGAAATGTAAAACGCATGGGCAACGTGAAAACGCATGGGCAACGTGAAAACGCATGGGCAACGTAAAAAAGCATGGGCAACGTAAAAAAGCATGGGCAACGCAACATCGCATGAGAAACGCAACATCGCATGAGAAACGCAACATCGCATGAAAAACGCAACATCGCATGGGAACGTAACATCGCATGGGAACGTAACATCGCATGGGAACGTAACATCGCATGAAAAACGTAACATCGCATGAAAAACGCAACATCGCATGAAAAAGTAACATCGCATGAAAAACGTAACATCGCATGAGAAACGTAACATCGCATGAGAAACGTAACATCGCATGAGAAACGCAACATCGCATGAGAAACGCAACATCGCATGAGAAACGTAACATCGCATGAAAAACGCAACATCGCATGAAAAAGTAACATCGCATGAAAAACGTAACATCGCATGAGAAACATGAATGCCAAACTTACCTGAGAAATGAACTACCACCATGCAGCCCCCCCAAGGACCAGGGGAACACCGGCGCGGGAGGGAGAGGCGGCTCCCTCGTGGAGCCAGCCCAGCTGTCAGGCGGCCATGCTCCCCCCCCAACCCAGGGAGAAGCGGGCAGCGTCTCCCACGTAGAGCCAGCGGAGCTGTCAGGCGGCCATGCTCCTCCCCCCCCCAACCCAGGGAGAAGCGGACGGGAGGAAGAAGCGTCTCCCACGTGGAGACAGCGGAGCTGACAGGCGGCCATGCTCCTCCCCCCCCTGAACCCAGGGAGAAGCGTCTCCTCCGTGGATACAGAGACGGTACAGTATTGGGGACAGAGGGGCCGACAGGCGGCCGCAACCCCCCCTCTCCCCCGGCGTAACACTGGGAGAAGCGCCCCCCACGTGTAGCCCAAGCAGCTTTCAGGTGGCCGCAACCCCCCCTCACCCGGCGGGTCCCAGGGAGAAGAGGGCGGGCAGGAGAAGCGGCTCAGTCACGGGGACAGAGGGGCCGACAGGTGGTCAACACCCCCCCCCCTCTCCCGGCGGAACACCGGGCAAAGCAAGGAAATGCCACCACCAGCAGGGAAAACAGAGCCGCAGGGCGACCTGCTCAGATGACCAGGAGAAGCAAGGCACTGTACGACCTCCTCGTCAACCCGGAAGTGAATACGAGAGCCTCCGACCATGAGGGGAGGAGGCGAAGGAGGGCAGGCTTTATGCAGCCTGACTCCTCCTACAAACACAGGCCGGCCTGCGGTCAGCCTTTTTCTTTAAGAGCAACACTGATGGGCACATTTTATGTTAAGGGGCACACAGATGGCGAATGTTATGGAGGATTTGATTCACCAAGATCAAACGGGCTTCATGCCGGGAAAGGGCACCGATATCAATATCAGGAGGTTGTTTCTCAACTTAGCCACTGCCCATGATAATGGAGGTCACAGGGTCATCGCCTCTCTGGACGCGGAGAAGGTGTTTGACTCTGTGGAATGGACCTATCTCTGGGAGGTACTAAAGAGATTTGGGTTCGGTCCCAACTTTCTACGATGGTTGGGCCTGTTGTACAAGTCTCCTAGGGCCAGGGTACATGTCAACAGTACACTCTCAGACTATTTTCTCCTCCAGAGGGGCACGAGGCAGGGGTGCCCCTTGTCGCCCAGCCTCTTTGCCCTGGCGCTCGAGCCTCTGGCCATTCTCATTCGTGGGGATGGGGAGATTCGGGGGCTGAGGATTGGCCCTCTGGAGGAGAAAATCTCACTATATGCAGACGATGCGCTGCTGTATTTACAGGACGCAGGCGCCTCCCTACAGGAGTCGCTGAGGGTCTTTGATGTCTTTGGCGGGTTCTCGGGGGTCCGAATCAACTGGTCCAAGTCTGTACTTTTCCCGCTGGATCCGCACCCCCGTGAGCTTCGGCCAAACTCCCCCTTGCTCTGGGTAGAGGAGTTCAAATACCTAGGTATTGTAGTGGCCAAGGACCTCCGAGACTTTGGTCGCCTAAATCTCCAGCCAATTGTTACACGACTGAAGGAGCACTGCTCTAAATGGAGGGACTTGCCACTTAACCTAATGGGCCGGATTAATGTCCTTAAAATGCTTTACCTACCCTGGTTTAACTATATATTCCGCAATTCTCCCGTGTGGATCCCCGTGTCCTTTTTTAAGGACCTAGAGACACATATTGGGTCGTTCCTCTGGAGAGGTGCCACTCCTCGACTGGCCAGATCAACGCTGCAGCTGCCAGCCCGCTGCGGAGGTCTCGCATTGCCCAACCTGCAGGTGTACTTTTGGGCGGCGGTATTGGTCACGGTGCGGTGGTGGTTTGCCCACTCTGAGTCAAACGCGGCCGTCTGCCTAGAGGCGGCAATACTGGGCTCCTCTCAGAAGTTAAGTAGCATAGTGTACAGAGGCTCGGCGGTGCACCCACCCCTACCTGACCCTACTAAGACTACCCTAAGGGTTTGGATGATGGCGAGGAAAAGGTTCCTTCGTCCTCAACAATACTCACCCAATATGCCACTCTGGGAGAACTCATTACTCCCCCACATTAGAACGATACCAGACTCACGGATATGGGTTAGATATGGGATCGTGACCCTCCGGGATATCGTCAGGAATGGAGTTGTGTTAACATTTCAGGACATGGCGACCGAGCATGGCATCCCGAGTAATATGCTATTCCGTTACTACCAATTGAGACACGCAGCTAGGGCACAATTTCAGGGGGGAATCACCCTGGCAGTGGATCCAGTCGAGGATGCATTGACACAGGTGATGCTTAAGAAAACCTTATCTTCCTTGTACTTCATTCTGCTGGGGGCTGAATCGCCTAAGATGGAAGCCCTCTGGGTTAGGTGGAAGAATGATATTCCCAGCCTGGATAGGGAAACCTGGGAGGAATGTTTTGAGGATGGGTCAAGGGTTCTTATTTCCTCTAAGGATAAACTAATTCACACTAAATTTCTGCATCGAGTATACTACACGCCACTGAGACTGCACAGAATTTTCCCCCTCAGATCCCCGGACTGCCCTAAGTGTCAATCCACTGATGGCTCATTTCTACACATGTTCTGGTCCTGTCCCCGTCTCCAACGGTACTGGACCAGAGTTTTTGACTGCATTAATACGAGACTGCAACTCACCTTACCTGCCTCGCCTGAACTGGCGCTGCTGGGCATTCATGAGGACGACCAGAGGCCCAGATACACAAAGATACTGATTTCCTTACTGGTATTTTATGCCAAGAAGGCGATTCTAGTGAAGTGGACATCGCCTTCCCCCCCCACAGTGGCCTCTTGGGATACCATGGTTAATACAGTTCTTCCCATGTATAGATTGACATATGCCAGCAGAGGATGCCCACTGAAGTTCGACCGTGTGTGGCTACCCTGGATAGAACAAGTCTAAACTGCCCCGCCCCTTCAGGGAGGCTTTTCTCCCCTTTGGACTGGGAACTGGGTATATGCGGACATGGCCGCCCCTCCCCCCCCCCCTCGTCCCGGTTAGGGATGAGCCGAACACCCCCGGGTTCGGTTCGAACCAGAACCTTCGAACGGACCGAAAGTTCGCGCGAATTTTCGAACCCTATACGTTATAATGGACGCGAACGTTCGAAATCAAAAGTGCTAATTACAACGGCCAATATGCATGTTAATGTCATAAAACAGGTTTGGGGACCCGGGTCCTGCCCCAGGGGACATATATCAATGCAAAAAGAACTTTTAAAAACTAACGTTTTTTCGGGAGCAGTCATTTTAATGATGCATAAAGTGAAAAAAAAAAAGTGACATTTTCCTTTAAATATGGTACCTGGGGGGTGTCCAAAGTATGCCTGTGAAGTGGCATGTGTTTCCCGTGTTTAGAACTGTCCTTGCACAAAATGACATTTGTAAAGGAAAAAAAGAAGCCATTTAAAACCACTTGCGGCTTTAGGTTTGATCTTAAGTAGAATCTGAACAGGTACATTATGAAGTGTAGCTCCATCCCAAAAAAATCTATTTTTAAGCTTTTTGGAGAACATAGGGAGGGGTTATCACCCCTGTAACATTTGCTGTCTTTGCACATCTGTTCAGAACATGTCACCTCACTTTCCGTCCCAATGACAAATGTTTTTGGAAAAAGTGGGGTTTAATTGAAACAAGGATTGGTGATAAAGTATCAGTAGAGAGGAGATACCTTTTTCCCAAATTAAATCTAACAGGATAGAATTTCCCTTCCTAGGGGTAGATTTCCTCTCACTTCCTGTTTTCTCTTTCCATTTTCAAGTAGGAGTCGTTTGTAAGTTGGATGTTTGAAAGTAGGGGCCTGGCGTATATACTCTGCAGAAATTTGCCCTATTAGATGTTGGTGTAGCCACAAGACTGGTGGGCACAGGAATGGGCCCTGCTGTGAGTTAATAGATCAAGATTTGTAATTGCATGCACCTGATGAACAGGGCAGAAAAATTGGGCCTTTGGCGGTGGTGGTGGACGGTGTTGCCACAAGACTGTAGGCCCTCATAGTTACTCTTGGTGGGCGCAGGAATGGGCCCTGCTGTGAGTTATTAGATCAAGATTTGTAATTGCAAGCACCTGATGAACAGGGCAGAAAAATTGGGCCTTTGGCGGTGGTGGTGGACGGTGTTGCCACAAGACTGCAGGCCCTCATAGTTACTCTTGGTGGGCGCAGGAATGGGCCCTGCTGTGAACTATTAGATCAAGATTTGTAATTACCCGCCCCTGTTAAACAGGGGCTGAAAAATTGTGCCTTAGGCACTGGTGCGAAGCATTTTTTTAAAAAATTGTAAGTACACGCCCCTGTTAAACACTGCAACCCGGCCCTCACAGAGACTGTACTTGGAGCACAGCAGTCACACGTGTTGCGAAGCATTTTTTTAAAAAATTGTAAGTACACGCCCCTGTTAAACAGGGGCTGAAAAATTGTGCCTTAGGCACTGGTGCCACAACACTGCAACACGGCCCTCACAGAGACTGTACTTGGAGCACAGCAGTCACACGTGTTGCGAAGCATTTTTTTAAAAAAATTGTAAGTACACGCCCCTGTTAAACAGGGGCTGAAAAATTGTGCCTTAGGCACTGGTGTGGTGGCATGGATCATTGAGGAGGAGGAAGAGGATAGTCAGTGAACATAAGAGGACAGTCACTCAGCATCAGCATAGGCAGTCTTGAAGGGATGTGACATTAAAAATTATTCGGTTATATCCGCCTCAGGTGCCTGGTAGCTGGTGGTGATCCAAGACTGATTCATTTTGATGAAGGTCAGTCGATCAACCGAGGCGGTGGACAGGCGCACCCTATGATCAGTCACAAATCCTCCAGCAGCACTGAATGTGCGTTCGGAAAGAACGCTGGAGGCAGGACAGGCCAGTAGCTCAATTGCATACTGTGCAAGCTCTGGCCAGTGATCCATCCTCAGGACCCAGTAAGCCAGAGGATTTTCGGTGGGAAAGGTGTCCAAGTCTGACCTTGCCCCAAGGTATTCCTGCACCATGTATATCAGACGCTGGCGATGGTTGCTGGAACCGATCATACCTTGGGGCTGCGGACTAAAAAATTGTCTGAACGCATCGGTCAGACGTCCACCTTCCCCACCGCTCCTTCTGCCACTGACCGAAGCCTCAGCAACTCGTCGCCCAGGACCAGGAGTTTGTAGCCTCCCAGTTTCTGGGAACGCGTTGCACAGACCTTTCTGCAAGGCCTCCCTGAGATGTCTCATCCTCTGCTCCCTCTGCGACGGCAAGATAAGGTCCGCAACCTTACCCTTGTACCGCGGATCAAGGAGAGTGGCCAGCCAGTAATGGTCCCTCTCCTTGATCCG
This sequence comes from Lithobates sylvaticus, assembly GCA_028564925.1. Lineage (NCBI taxonomy): Eukaryota > Metazoa > Chordata > Amphibia > Anura > Ranidae > Lithobates > Lithobates sylvaticus. The sequence continues at coordinate 123,513,031 of CM053033.1, forward strand.
AAGAACACGAGGATCCTTCCGCAGGCTTTGCAGGATCAGGGAGGCCATGCAGCGTAGGTTAGCTGAGGCATTCGGTCCGGAGTCTTCTGGGTCACTGAGGATGACATGATCGCCAGCCACCTCCTCCCAGCCACGTACAAGTCCACTGGCTTGTTGGGACTGTACATCATCCCTAAAAGACTGCTGCTGCTGATGCTGAGTGCCAGGCTCCACCTCCATGCTCACACAATCCTCCTCCTCCTCCTCCTCCTCCTCCTCCTCATCCTCTTCCTGTGTGATGGGTGGGACAGAAGGAACACTGTCCGGATAAAGGGGGCCTTGAGAGGCAAGGAAGTCCTCCTCTTCCTGCCTCTGTTCTGCCTCAAGTGCCCTGTCCATGATCCCACGCAGCGTATGCTCCAACAGGTGGACAAGAGGGACAGTGTCACTGATGCATGCACTGTCACTGCTCACCATCCTCGTGGCCTCCTCAAATGGTGAGAGGACAGTGCATGCATCCCTGATCATGCTCCACTGACGTGGGGAAAAAAAACCAAGCTCCCCTGACCCTGTCCTGGTGCCGTAGTCGCAAAGGTACTCATTGATGGCCCTCTGCTGCGTGTGCAGTCGCTGCAGCATGGCCAACGTTGAGTTCCACCTGGTGGGCATGTCAGATATTAGGCGGTTCTTGGGCAGGTTCAGCTCCTTTTGCAGCTCAGTCAGCCGAGCACTGGCATTATAAGATCGGCGGAAATGCACACAGACTTTCCTGGCCTGCCTCAGGACATCCTGTAAGCCTGGGAACCTGCCCAAGAACCGCTGCACCACCAGGTTGAGGACGTGAGCCATGCAGGGCACATGGGTGAGCTGCCCCTGTCGCAGGGCGGAGAGGAGGTTGGTGCCATTGTCAGAAACGACCATTCCTGGCTTAAGCTGACGTGGCGTCAACCACCTCTCGGCCTGCCCCTGCAGAGCTGCCAGAACCTCTGGCCCAGTGTGGCTCCTGTCCCCCAAACACACCAGCGCAAGCACGGCATGGCATCTTTTTGCCTGCGTACTTGCGTAGCCCCTTGTACGCCTACGGAGCACCGCTGGTTCCAAGGACAGAGCACTGGAGGAAGAAGAAGAGGAGGGGGTGGAGGAGAGAGGTGTGTCACAACCAGTAGCAGTAGTCGCGTTTTGGAGGCGTGGTGGCGGAACAACCTCCAACACTACTGCACCTTGTCCTGCATCCCTCCCAGCTGCCAATAGAGTGACCCAATGGGCCGTGAAAGAAAGGTACCGTCCCTGTCCATGCCTGCTGGACCATGAGTCAGCGGTAATATGCACCTTACCGCTGACCGCCCTGTCCAGCGAGGCATGGACATTGCCCTCCACATGCCGGTAGAGAGACGGAATCGCCTTCCGCGAGAAAAAGTGGCGTTTGGGAACCTGCCACTGAGGAACCGCACATTGAACAAACTCACGGAAGGGGGCCGAGTCTACCAACTGAAAAGGCAGCAGTTGAAGTGCTAGCAATTTAGCAAGGCTAGCATTCAACCGCTGGGCATGTGGATGGCTGGGAGTGTACTTCTTTCTACGGTCCAGCAGCTGGGGCAGGGAAATTTGCCTGCTGCATTCGGACGTCGGTGTACTGCAAGTACTTGGTTGTGACACACCGAATTCTACACCTTCAGTCCTCTCAGAGCAGCTTTCAGAGAGGACTGAAGGTGTAGTGGGGATGGAGATCCCAGCTGAGGAGGAGCAAGGAGAGGTCCGCTTAGTTCTTTGGTGTGGGTCTTTTATGTGTGCCTGCCAACGAGCTGCATGGCAGGTCGCCATATGTCTGGTCATGCTTGTGGTGCCCAAGCGGCTGATGTTTTGGCCACGCGAGATACGCTTGAGACAAATATTGCAAATAGCAGTGGTGCGATCTGCTGCACTCGTCTCAAAAAAGGCCCACACCAAAGAACTTTTCTGATAACGTGCAGAGGCAGCGCCCTGCACAGGCGGAGCTCTGCGGTGTTGTACAGTTGCTGTGCTGGCCTCTACCTGGCCTCCAGGGGGCATCCTGCCTCGTTGGACATGTGACGCCGCATCCTCCTCCTCCTCGTCCTCCTCCTCATCCTCTCTCCCTTGAGGCACCCACGTGGAGTCAGTGACCTCATCATCCCCTCCCTCTTCACCACTAGAGCAAACCTGGCAGTAAGCTGCAGCTGGTGGAACTGTACTGCCAGATTCCTCAAGCTGGGTATCGTCATCCGAGCCTTCGAATCGTTGGGCATCCTCCTGGAGCATGTACCCAACACTGTGCTCAAAGAGTTCGGGGGACTCCTCAGGAGGACATGGTGGGTCTAGGGAAGGGGTGGCTGATGATGCTCTGTCAGTACCCTGAGCCTGGGTGAGAGAGGATGAGGAGGATGAGGAGGGCTTGGTCATCCATTCTACCAAGCCTTCAGCATGATGCGGCTCCACATGTCCAGCTGCCGAAAACAAAGACGCGCGTGTCCCATGGCCACGTGCTGATGACGATGCACGACCACGTCCACGTCCACGGCCACGTCCACTAGAAACAGAGCCTGCCTGCCCTGTGTTCTTGGCTCTGCACGCTCTGCCTCCCCTTGGCGGTCTTCCAGCCATTGTAGTCGGTAGTCCTGTGGGTGCTGCTGAGAAGAAAATATAGGAGCTCTGTGTGATGCCACTAACACACTAGAAGTCCTATGGGTGCTTCTGCAAAGAAAATAGAGGAGCTCTGTGTGATGCCACTAACACACTAGAAGTCCTGTGGGTGCTTATGCAAAGAAAATAGAGGAGCTCTGTGTGATGCCACTAACACACTAGAAGTCCTGTGGGTGCTTCTGCAAAGAAAATAGAGGAGCTCTGTGTGATGCCACTAACACACTAGAAGTCCTATGGGTGCTTCTGCAAAGAAAATAGAGGAGCTCTGTGTGATGCCACTAACACACTAGAAGTCCTGTGGGTGCTTCTGCAAAGAAAATAGAGGAGCTCTGTGTGGTGCCACTAACACACTAGAAGTCCTGTGGGTGCTTCTGCAAAGAAAATAGAGGAGCTCTGTGTGATGCCACTAACACACTAGAAGTCCTGTGGGTGCTTATGCAAAGAATATATAGGAGCTCTGTGTGATGCCACTAACACACTAGAAGTCCTATGGGTGCTTCTGCAAAGAAAATAGAGGAGCTCTGTGTGATGCCACTAACACACTAGAAGTCCTGTGGGTGCTTCTGCAAAGAAAATAGAGGAGCTCTGTGTGATGCCACTAACACACTAGAAGTCCTGTGGGTGCTTATGCAAAGAATATATAGGAGCTCTGTGTGATGCCACTAACACACTAGAAGTCCTATGGGTGCTTCTGCAAAGAAAATAGAGGAGCTCTGTGTGATGCCACTAACACACTAGAAGTCCTGTGGGTGCTTCTGCAAAGAAAATAGAGGAGCTCTGTGTGGTGCCACTAACACACTAGAAGTCCTGTGGGTGCTTATGCAAAGAATATATAGGAGCTCTGTGTGATGCCACTAACACACTAGAAGTCCTATGGGTGCTTCTGCAAAGAAAATAGAGGAGCTCTGTGTGATGCCACTAACACACTAGAAGTCCTGTGGGTGCTTCTGAGAAGAATATAGAGGAGCTCTGTGTGGTGCCACTAACACACTAGAAGTCCTGTGGGTGCTTATGCAAAGAAAATATAGGAGCTCTGTGTGATGCCACTAACACACTAGAAGTCCTATGGGTGCTTCTGCAAAGAAAATAGAGGAGCTCTGTGTGATGCCACTAACACACTAGAAGTCCTGTGGGTGCTTCTGAAAGAAAATATAGGAGCTCTGTGTGATGCCACTAACACACTAGAAGTCCTATGGGTGCTTATGCAAAGAATATAGAGGAGCTCTGTGTGATGCCACTAACACACTAGAAGTCCTGTGGGTGCTTCTGCAAAGAAAATAGAGGAGCTCTGTGTGGTGCCACTAACACACTAGAAGTCCTGTGGGTGCTTCTGCAAAGAAAATAGAGGAGCTCTGTGTGGTGCCACTAACACACTAGAAGTCCTGTGGGTGCTTATGCAAAGAAAATATAGGAGCTCTGTGTGATGCCACTAACACACTAGAAGTCCTATGGGTGCTTCTGCAAAGAAAAAGAGGAGCTCTGTGTGATGCCACTAACACACACTAGAAGTCCTGTGGGTGCTTCTGAGAAGAATATAGAGGAGCTCTGTGTGATGCCACTAACACACTAGAAGTCCTATGGGTGCTTCTGCAAAGAAATATAGGAGCTCTGTGTGATGCCACTAACACACTAGAAGTCCTATGGGTGCTTCTGCAAAGAAAATAGAGGAGCTCTGTGTGGTGCCACTAACACACTAGAAGTCCTGTGGGTGCTTATGAGAAGAAAATATAGGAGCTGTGTGTGATGCCACTAACACACTAGAAGTCCTATGGGTGCTTCTGGGAAGAAAATATAGAGGAGCTGTGTGTGATGCCACTAACACACTAGAAGTCCTATGGGTGCTTCTGCAAAGAAAATATAGGAGCTCTGTGTGTAATGGGACTAACACACTTCAAGTCCTATAGGAGCTTCTGGGAACAAAATATAGCTCTGTGTGTGTAATGGGACTAACACACTTCAAGTCCTATAGGTGCTTCTGGGAACAAAATATAGCTCTGTGTGTGTAATGGGACTAACACACTTCAAGTCCTATAGGTGCTTCTGGGAACAAAATATAGCTCTGTGTGTGTAATGGGACTAACACACTTCAAGTCCTATAGGTGCTTCTGGGAACAAAATATAGCTCTGTGTGTGTAATGGGACTAACACACTTCAAGTCCTATAGGTGCTTCTGGGAACAAAATATAGCTCTGTGTGTGTAATGGGACTAACACACTTCAAGTCCTATAGGTGCTTCTGGGAACAAAATATAGCTCTGTGTGTGTAATGGGACTAACACACTTCAAGTCCTATAGGTGCTTCTGGGAACAAAATATAGCTCTTTGTGTGTAATGGGACTAACACACTTCAAGTCCTATAGGTGCTTCTGGGAACAAAATATAGCTCTGTGTGTGTAATGGGACTAACACACTTCAAGTCCTATAGGTGCTTCTGGGAACAAAGTATAGCTCTGTGTGTGTAATGGGACTAACACACTTCAAGTCCTATAGGTGCTTCTGGGAACAAAATATAGCTCTGTGTGTGTAATGGGACTAACACACTTCAAGTCCTATAGGTGCTTCTGGGAACAAAATATAGCTCTGTGTGTGTAATGGGACTAACACACTTCAAGTCCTATAGGTGCTTCTGGGAACAAAATATAGCTCTGTGTGTGTAATGGGACTAACACACTTCAAGTCCTATAGGTGCTTCTGGGAACAAAATATAGCTCTGTGTGTGTAATGGGACTAACACACTTCAAGTCCTATAGGTGCTTCTGGGAACAAAATATAGCTCTGTGTGTGTAATGGGACTAACACACTTCAAGTCCTATAGGTGCTTCTGGGAACAAAATATAGCTCTGTGTGTGTAATGGGACTAACACACTTCAAGTCCTATAGGTGCTTCTGGGAACAAAATATAGCTCTGTGTGTGTAATGGGACTAACACACTTCAAGTCCTATAGGTGCTTCTGGGAACAAAATATAGCTCTGTGTGTGTAATGGGACTAACACACTTCAAGTCCTATAGGTGCTTCTGGGAAGAAAATATAGCTCTGTGTGTGTAATGGGACTAACACACTTCAAGTCCTATAGGTGCTTCTGGGAACAAAATATAGGAGCTCTGTGTGTGTAATGGGACAACACACTTCAAGTCCTATAGGTGCTTCTGGGAACAAAATATAGGAGCTCTGCCTGCCTGCCACGAACACACTACAAGTCCTATAGGTGCTTCTGGTAACAAAATATAGGAGCTCTGCCTGCCTGCCACTAACACACTACAAGTCCTATAGGTGCTTCTGGTAACAAAATATAGGAGCTCTGCCTGCCTGCCACTAACACACTACAAGTCCTATAGGTGCTTCTGGTAACAAAATATAGGAGCTCTGCCTGCCTGCCACTAACACACTACAAGTCCTATAGGTGCTTCTGGTAACAAAATATAGGAGCTCTGCCTGCCTGCCACGAACACACTACAAGTCCTATAGGTGCTTCTGGTAACAAAATATAGGAGCTCTGCCTGCCTGCCACTAACACACTACAAGTCCTATAGGTGCTTCTGGTAACAAAATATAGGAGCTCTGCCTGCCTGCCACGAACACACTACAAGTCCTATAGGTGCTTCTGGTAACAAAATATAGGAGCTCTGCCTGCCTGCCACTAACACACTACAAGTCCTATAGGTGCTTCTGGTAACAAAATATAGGAGCTCTGCCTGCCTGCCACGAACACACTACAAGTCCTATAGGTGCTTCTGGTAACAAAATATAGGAGCTCTGCCTGCCTGCCACGAGCACACTACAAGCCCCTCTTTGTCAATCAATCTTTGTAACTGAATCTATCTAACTCAATCTCTGTAAGTGAATCTATCTAACTATCTCAATGCAGCAGAGTGTCACAGAATCTGCCTGCTCAATCTGCGCCGGAACAGCATGTGACCGGCGCAGACGGCGTGTCGGCGTTTTATAGGGGGGGGGCGTGTACTACAGCCCCTGAGCTGTAATTGGCTACAGGCGTCCTGCCTGTAGCCAATTATGGCTCTTCGATTTTCCGGGGCTGTGATTGGCCAAGCATGCGGGGTCACAGTGCATGCTTGGCCAATCATCAGCCAGCAATGCACTGCGTCGGCCGCGCCGGCCGCAATGCATTGCGGGGCCGCTCGCATCACACGAACGTGATGCGAGCGGCCAAAATAGTTCTGGGCTCGCAGAGCGAGCGAACGCCCGGTGCTCGATGCGAACGTGGGTTCGCATCGAGCACCGGGCCCATCCTTAGTCCCGGTTATAACACACCTGAATGCTATGCTGTAAGGAAAAAAAAAAAAGGGGGCACACAGATGGACACATTTTGTTGTTCCCCTTAACAGTGTCCCTCAACATAACATGTGCCCATCAGCATGACCCCTATTTTATGTTAAGGGGCACTCTGAGGGGCATATTTAATGTTAAGAGGAACGCTGACGGGCACATTTTATGTTAAGGGGCACTCTGATGGGGACACCTGATGTAAGGGGCACTCTAATGGGGACACCTGATGTAAGGGGCACTCTGATGGGGACACCTGATGTAAGTGGGCACTCTGAGGGGGACACCTGATGTAAGTGGGCACTCTGAGGGGGACACCTGATATAAGGGGATACTCTGATGGTGGCAACTGATTTATGAGGGTAGTCTGATGGGGGCACCCAATGTAATTAATTACTCTGGTAGGGGCACCTGATGTAGGGGGGAACCCTATTGGGGACATTTACATTAACAGCGTATTACCAGAGTGTGTGGAGGAAACAGTAAGAAAAGCGCCAGAGAGTGTGGCTTGCGCCAAAAAAAGAAAGGAAGCCATGTACAATCTTTCATGGCACAGACTTGTGATTCGGACCTTGGGCGGAATTTTTTTTTAGTTACCGGACCTCCTTGAATTTCAATTTACTACCCCTGTTGTATACATAAGTAGTTCACTGAAAGTGTTCATCTGTTGCCTGGAACTGCTCTATAAATTACAAAATTGTTTGCATGGCAATTATACTGTATGTTATATACATTTTAAAGGAAAGTAGAGTTTCCATGAAATTATTTTTAGCCTAGCTTCACACTGACAGTGGGAATGAAATCGTGCAACTTGGGGGGCAATTTCAGAGACATCTGTGTGGGTTTCTGGACAGATGTCTATTAAAATCGCACCCCAAAGTCACCAAAAGTAGTAAAGAAACTACTTTTGGGAATCTGTGCGGCGTCGCCGAATCGGTGTCCAATTCGGACGGTGCCATTTCGGGCAATAGCCTCTGATTTGGCATGCGACATGTCAAATTGCATGCCAAATCGCTGCAATGTGAACCAAGGTTAAAACACAATTGGAATAAAGGATGCTTTTTAATACACTGTTATTGAGTGCAGTCGACTTGATACTAAGCTTTCTTGTTTGAGCTTACTTGATGCAGCTATACATATTAGATATGTTTTATGTAATTTATACGATTAACATGTAATATCCAATCTCTATTGATTTTACGATATGAAGTACATGGCTCCCATCATCTATTATGTGCTATAATGCTTATCTTGTTTTATGTATCAATGTCGCTATGCAATTTGATGTTATGTATATTTAAGTGCTCAATTTTTGTGCAATTATATATATCCCAATTTGCTAATTTGTCTGCAAATAAATACTTTTTATTGTTATTTAAACTCCCAAATTCCTTCCTCATTTATCTTGTTTGAGTTTAAGCAATTAAAACAATGAAAAATAAAGATGCACCCACACCCAGTGATGTATTTTGGTTTTGTGCAACCCTAGGCAAGACAAAAAATGTGCTCCCCCCATCTAAATTTGCCTGTATAGAAGCAAGCTAGGGCAGTATAGCGATGGGCTAGGGCTGTATAGGGTGCGGCTAGGGTAGTATAGAGGCAAGCTAGGGCAGTATAGCAATGGGCTAGGGCGGGGCTAGGGTAGTATAGGGACAGGCTAGGGCAGTATAGTGATGGGCTAGGACTGTATAGGGTGGGGCTAAGGTAGTATATGGGCAGGCTAGGGCAGTATAGCGATGTACTAGGGCTGTATAGGGTGGGGCCAGGGTAGTATAGGTGCAGGCTAGGGCTGTATATTGATTTTTAGTTTGAGCATGACAAGTTATGCAACATTTGGGCTTGTGTATAAATCAAATGACCTTGGCAACCAGCTAGCAGATCAGCAGCCACTACTAAAAAATTAAGGATTCCCTTTGTACTCTGTCATATATCTTGCAGCTACAGAACTAACTTACCAGGTGACCTCCCCGGTGCTCTCTCTAACATTCTGCAGTGCTTTGCCTCACGCATGCACCAAGAAGGCGGGCAAGGCACGAGGCTGGCCACACCTCCTCCTCAATTTACACCCAATGGAAATACAAGCCTCTAAGGCTTCACCCACATATCAGCTGCTGGCAGAGGAGCTGTCCCTGTTCTCTGTCTCTCGTGGGTACCCAGCCCCCTGCAGCACACATACCTCAGCTCTTCATGCATGTCAGGGTGTCAGTCAGACTCTGTGTGCAAGCAGCCTCACAGCAACTATGAGTACCACGTGTGCTATATTGAAGACACTAGGGCAGCCTTTTTACAGATCATCAGAGTGGCCTGCCCCCCCGACCCAGTCTGTACCTGGACGGTGCCGCCCAAGGCAAATGCCTTGTTTGCCTCCAGGTAGATACGTCCCTGCCCACACCCTACAACAAAAAAGGGAATTTAGAACAGAAGTAAAGTATCTTTTTAAATTCCTACTCTAAAATTCTGAGTTAAAAATTGTCCCTGCATGCACATGTGTGAATCTGTGTTCCATTTTGCATAATACATATTATCCATATGCCGACTTGTAGAGTCTATTCATCAACATTAGAAGAGGGCAATGAACGAGTTAATACTGTCTGAGGGAAGTGATATCATCATTCCCTAGCAGAAACATCTCTATAATAACTTTTTTTTTTATTATTAATCCTCATCAAGAAATGGACATGTAATAAAGGTTCTTGTACACCCACCCTAATCATAACTGTCTTCCGCTACTTTATCTGTCACTTGTTACTTATATTAAATGCTGTTGTCAATTAAATGAGAAAGAGGAATGCATGGTAGAACTGGGAGGAGTGACCCTATTCTGTTTAGTTATTTGCTCTGCCCCTCAATGAAAAGATAGTGATATACTGTACATAATGTAATGACCTAATAAGACAAGGAAAGCCCATGACCTCTGGGCTATGCAGCCTGCAGAGCTGAAACCAATAAGTCATAGAGAATTCCAAGTCTTGTGCTATGCCTGCACAGCAGCTGAGTAACCCTCTGGAAAAGCCACAAGACACATCCAGAGGGGTATTTAATAACGCTCTAATGACATTCTTGTGGGGGTATGGCCCTTTAAAGTGAAGTTCCACCCAAAAGTGGAACCTCTGCTTTTAAGCACTTCTCGCCCCCTGACATGCCACATTTGGCATGTCATTTTTTTGGGGGGAGTGTACCCTTTTTTTGTGGGACTTCCTGTCCCACTTCCTGCTTCCTATCTTCAGCCGCCTAGGTGACTCCTCCTCTCACCCTAGGTGGCCCCTCCCTGCCAGCAATCTTCTGGGACACAACTCAGGTCCCAGAAGATCGGCTGCCAATAGAAGAGCACAGCGCGGCTTGCGAGTGCGCGCCCGGCCGTGAAGCAGTAAGCTGTCAAGGCCGGGTGCCCACAGTTACCATGATGGCGCCGAGGAGAGGAGGGGGAGAGGATCTAGCCTCTGGGCAGCCACATTGCTGGACCGTGGGGCAGGTAAGTGCTTTTTGTAGCTGCTGACTTTTAATAAACAAAAAAACGGATGGAACTCCACTTTAAGTGACCTGTGCCAGATTCAAAAATCCCTGTTGCCAGTTTTGGTGGCTTTACCGCCACATGCGGCAGATTCATGTTCTACTTTGTAATGCCACTTTAAAAAGTGGAGCTTTTACTGCTTTAAGCAAAAAAATTATTACAAAACAGATATAACAAAACTGTAGGTAATAAAGACCAACTCTAACTTGGAATACAGAGACAAGCCAAAGTGCCCATCTCTGTATGCTGTGTAGCAGCCACCACATCTAAGAACTGGTAAGCTTCAAATAACTTTGTTTTGCTCAGAGTTCAGCATTAAAGTGGTTGTAAAGGCACAAGGTTTTTTACCTTTATGCATTCTATGCATGAAGGTAAAAAAACTTCTGTGTGATGCAGCCTCCCGTAATACTTACCTGAGCCCCCTCTCGATCCAGGGATGCCTGGAGTGTGCATGCTTGGTTTCCCCCAGAGCAAGCTGTTTGATGTGGAGGCACCCGGCATAACTGGGTACTAACATTTATAGGTAAAGTTGATCCAGGGAATATCAGATTGCCTCTCGGGGGATCAGGAAGGAATTTTTCCCCTGCTGGAGCTGATTGGATAGATTGATAGCAGCGCTGTCAATCAAATCCAATGACGTGGGAGCCAGGGGACGGGGCTGAGTCCTGTCTGTGTCAATGGATGCAGTAGCAGGACACGGGCAGAGGCGGCTCTATAATTAGGCAAATTAGGTGGTCGCCTAAGGCCCCGCCCTCACAGGGGCCTCGCGGCCGCCTAGTTTGCCTATTGCAGTGTTTAACACTACTCGATCTACCCGTCAATCACAGACAGCTGACGGGTAGATAGAGTAGCGCGGGAAGCGGCTGTAATGAGTCCTTACTGTCCTCTCTCATGTCACGCTGACGCTGCTCCCTGGCGGCCCCCCCCCCTACTCTCCCCTCTCGTTTATACCAGGTGATCTCACAAGCATACAACGAGAGGAGAGGAGGGGAGGGGCTGCCGGGGAGCAGCGTCAGCGTGATATGAGAGAGGACAGTAAGGTAAGGATTTATTACAGCCACTTCCCGCGCTACACTGCAGTCTGCATTTACTGAAAGGAAAGTGTTCTCTGCTGTGCCCGGTACCCTGATGTGCCCAGTACCCTGATGTGCCCCGTGCCATGATGTGCCCTGTGCCCAGTACCCTGATGTGCCCCATACCCTGTGCCCAGTACCCTGATGTGCCCCATACCCTGTTCCCAGTACCCTGATGTGCCCAGTACCCTGTGCCCAGTACCCTGATGTGCCCTGTACCCAGTACCCTGATGTGCCCTGTACCCTATGCCCAGTACCCTGATGTTCCCTGTGCCCAGTACCCTGATGTGCCCCATACCCTGTGCCCAGTACCCTGATGTGCCCTATGCCCAGTACCCTGATGTGCCCTATACCCTGTGCCCAGTACCCTGATGTGCCCTGTACCCTGTGCCCAGTACCCTGATGTGCTCTGCTGTTCCACATACCCTTTGCCCATACCCTGATGTGCCCTGCTGTGACCCCCTACCCTGATGTGACCAATACCCTGCACCCTGCTGTGCCCATACCCTGATGTGCCCAGTACCCTGATGTGCCCAGTTCCCTAATGTGCCCCATACCCTGTGCCCAGTGCCCTGATGTGCCCAGTACCCTGATGTGCCCCATACCCTGTGCCTAGTACCCTGATGTGCCCTGTACCCTGTGCCCAGTACCCTGATGTGCCCCATACCCTGTGCCCAGCACCCTGATGTGCCCTGTACCCTGTGCCCAGTACCCTGATGTGCTCCATACTCTGTGCCCAGTAACCTAATATGCCCTCTACACTGTGCCCAGTACCCTGATGTGCTCTGCTGTTCCACATACCCTTTGCCTATACCCTGATGTGCCCTGCTGTGACCCCCTACCCTGATGTGACCAATACCCTGCACCCTGCTGTGCCCATACCCTGATGTGCCCCATACCCTGTGCCCAGTACCTTGATGTGCCCTGTGCCCAGTACCCTGATGTTCCCCATACCCTGTGCCCAGTACCCTGATGTGCCCCATACCCTGTGCCCAGTACCCTTATGTGCCCCATACCCTGTGCCCAGTACCCTGATGTACCCTGATGTACTCTGCTGTTCCACAAACCCTTTGCCCGTGCCCTGCTGTGACCCCTACCCTGATGTGACCAATACCCTGCACCCTGCTGTGCCCGTACCCTGATGTGCCCTATACTTTGTGCCCTGCTGTGCCCTGTACCCTGTGCCCATGCCCTGCTTTGCCCCATACCCTGTGCCCATACCCTGATGTGCCCTGCTGTGACCCATACCCTGCTGTGACTAATACCCTGCACCCTGCTGTGCCCGTACACTGCTGTGCCCCATACCCCCGATTTGCCCTGCTGTTTTCCCTTATACCCTGTGCCATGCTGTGCCCCGTACCCTGTACCCATGCCCTGCTGTGCCCCATACATTGTGCCCATGTCCTGATGTGCCCTGCTGGGCCCTGTATCTTGCTGTGCCCTGTACAATGCTGTGCCCTGTACCATGCCCCCTACTGTGCCCTGTACCCTTCTGTGCCCTGTACCCTGCTGTGTGCCCTGTACCACGCTGTGCGCCCCATGCCCTGCTGTGTGCCTTGTGATAAGCCTTGCTGTGTACCCCATGTTATGCTGCTTGCCCCATGGTGTGCCCCATGCCCAGCCGTGAGCCCCTTAAAGTGCCCCATGTTCTACTGTGAGCCACATAATGTACCTCATGTTTTGCTGTGTGCCCTGTGATGTGTCACATGCCCTGCTGTGTGTCCAATGCCCTGCTGTGAGACCTATTATGTGCCCCATGTTCTGCTGTGTGCCCCATGATGTTCTCAAGGTTCTGCTGTGTGCCCCATGATGTGCCCGATGTTCTGCTGTGTGCCCCATGATGTGCCCAATGTTCTGCTGTGTGCCCCATGATGTGCCCCATGTTCTGATGTGTGCCCCATGATGTGCACAAGGTTCTGCTGTGTGCCCCATGATGTACCCAAGGTTCTGCTGTGTGCCCCATGATGTGCCCAATGTTCTGCTGTGTGCCCCATGATCTGCCCAATGTTCTGCTGTGTGCCCCACGATGTGCTCCATTATGTGCCCAATGTTCTGCTGTGTGCTCCATGATGTGCCCAATGTTCTGCTGTGTGCCCCATGATGTGCCCAATGTTCTGCTGTGTGCCCCATGATGTGCCCAATGCTCTGCTGTGTGCCCCATGATGTGCCCAATGTTCTTCTGTGTGCCCCACGATGTGCCCAATGTTCTGCTGTGTGCCCCACGATGTGCCCAATGTTCTGCTGTGTGCCCCATGATGTGCCCCATGTTCTGCTGTGTGCCCCATAATGTGCCAAAGGTTCTGCTGTGTGCCCCATGATGTGCCCAATGGTCTGCTGTGTGCCCCATGATGTGCCCCATGTTCTGCTGTGTGCCCCATGATGTGCCCCATGTTCTGCTGTGTGCCCCATGATGTGCCCCATGTTCTGCTGTGTGCCCCATGATGTGCCCCATGTTCTGCTGTGTGCCCCATGATGTGCCCCATGTTCTGCTGTGTGCCCCATGATGTGCCCAATGTTCTGCTGTGTGCCCCATGATGTGCCCAATGTTCTGCCGTGTGCGCCATGATGTGCCCAATGTTCTGTTGTGTGCGCCATGATGTGCCCAATGTTCTGCTGTGTGCCCCATGATGTGCCCAATGTTCTGTTGTGTGCCCCATGATGTGCCCCATGTTCTGCTGTGTGCCCCACAATGTGCCCAAGGTTCTGCTGTGTGCCCCATGTTCTGCTGTGTGCCCCATGATGTGCCCAATGTTCTGCTGTGTGCCCCATGATGTGCCCAATGCTCTGCTGTGTGCCCCATGATGTGCCCAATGTTCTGCTGTGTGCCCCATGATGTGCCCAATGTTCTGCTGTGTGCCCCGCCACGATGTGCCCCATGTTCTGCTGTGTGCCCCACGATGTGCCCCATGATGTGCCCAATGTTCTGCTCATGGGCGTCCGCAGGTAGGGGCAAGGGGAGTCAAGTGCCCCCCCTGGAATCAGGGATCAGATCAGCACTGTTAAATTCAGCACAGTGGCGTCGCTATATGGGTGCGGGCAGCCCGCACCCAGGTGCCACCTGCCAGTGGGGTGACACCATCAAGGTGCTGTCAAACCCCCTATCAGTGTAGTGTGACTGCGGGCTATTTTCCCTGCTCAGTCCAGCAGAGAACTCAGCGGTACTGTGACAGGAGAAAGCCGAGCTGCAGGCTGTCAGAGGTTCCCCCGCTCCGACAGCAGCTCTCACTAGGTTCCCCGTCTAGCTTCCTGCCCGCTCCGTTTCTTCCCCTTTGGCCATAACTGAGGGCCAATCAAAGGAGACTAGGAGAGGAGAGCATCATGGGACATGTAGTCCCAAACAAAAGATTGGCGGCCCCATTTTCCACAGGGAGGAGGCTACAGCTTGATCAAGTGAGAGATTGAGAGACTGCAGCCTGAAAAAAAGCTGAGGAAGAGAGTGCTACAGGACAAAGAATGATGAGTGTGCTGGGTGAAAGCCAGAGAGAGAGTCACGCTGCCCAGCGCCACCAGAGAGATAGCCATGCTGCCCAGCGCCACCAGAGAGAGAGAGCCACGCTGCCCAGCGCCACCAGAGAGAGAGCGCCATGCTGCCAAGCGACACCAGAGAGAGAGCCACGCTGCCCATCACCACCAGACAGAGAAAGACTAAACCACTGCCAGGGTACACTACTGACCAGAGTCGCCCCCGGGGAACCCAGAGTGAGCGATCGTCCAGCCGGAGGGATCACTGCTGTAGTTTCACTGGGTTTGGTAAGATGGCCTGTCGGCCATTATCCATTACTTATCCTAGGGACTGTACTACGTCTGCAGTCTCTGACCATGATAATGTGATAATGACATTGTCAAAAAGGGGCAGCACATGGGTAACCCTAAAATGATGCCCCCCCCTGAAAAAAGTTCTGCGGACGCCCATGGTTCTGCTGTGTGCCCCATGATGTGCCCAATGTTCTGTGTGCCCCATGATGTGCCCCATGATGTGCCCAATGTTCTGCTGTGTGCCCCATTGTGTGCCCAATATTCTGCTGTGTGCCCCATGATGTGCCCAATGTTCTGCTGTGTGCCCCATTGTGTGCCCAATATTCTGCTGTGTGCCCCATGATGTGCCCAATGTTCTGCTGTGTGCCCCATGATGTGCCCCATGTTCTGCTGTGTGCCCCATGATGTGCCCCATGTTCTGCTGTGTGCCCCATGATGTGCCCCATGTTCTGCTATGTGCCCCATGTTCTGCTGTGTGCCCCACGATGTGCCCCATGTTCTGCTGTGAGCCCCATGATGTGCCCAATGTTCTGCTGTGTGCCCCATGATGTGCCCCATGTTCTGCTGTGTGCCCCATGATGTGCCCAATGTTCTGCTGTGTGCCCCATGTTCTGCTGTGTGCCCCATAATGTACCCTGCTGACCCCCCCCCCAGTATTGTCTCCTGACCTCCTGTGCTCTGCTTTCCCCTGTACACTGCTTATCTCAAGTTAAACCCAGAACTGAGTAGACATGGGAACTGTCAAAAAATTAGTTTTGTTTCGTTTCGTATATAAAAAAATTCGTAATTCATAATTCGTGTACGAAATTCCGTTCGAATTCGTACGAAATACGAATTTCGTACGAATCGTAATTTTTTTTCTCGAATCCTTAGTAAAGTTACGAATCGTTACGAATCGTTAACGCGGCTAATGAATTGTCGGTTCTCATAACACAGAGAACAATTCGAATCCAGCTACAAATATCGAATTTCAATTTCAAGTTACAAATCGTTACGAATCGTTATGAATAGTTACGAATCGTTAGTAAATCCAACTACAAATATCGAATTTCAACTAATATGAAAGAAATTATAATAGCGGATATAACAAATGCTTCGAATGCTTCGAATGAATTTGAGATTCAGTCTATCTAATATAGAGAACTGTTCCTGCACAAAGTGTCATTTTTGCAGGAAAAAAAGCTATTTAAAATCACTCGCGGCTAATAAAAAGTCGGCTACGTAACACGGGGAACAGTCATTCATTGATAAAAAAAAAAAAAAGCGTGGGGGTCCCCCCAAATTCAATAACCAGGCCCTTCAAGTCTGGTATGGATATTAAGGGGAACCCCAGCCAAAAAAAAAAAAAAAAAATGGCGTGGGGTCCCCCTCAAAATCCATACCAGACCCTTATCCGAGCACGCAACCTGGCAGGCCGCAGGAAAAGAGGGGGGACGAGAGCGCCCCCCCCCCTCCCGCCTGAACCGTACCAGGCCACATGCCCTCAACATTGGGAGGGTGCTTTGGGGGTCTGAGACCCCCAAAGCACCTTGTCCCCATGTTGATGAGGACAAGGGCCTTGTCCCCACAACCCTGGCCGGTGGTTGTGGGGGTCTGCGGGCGGGGGGCTTATCGGAATCTGGAAGCCCCCTTTAACAAGGGGACCCCCAGATCCCGCCCCCCCTGTGTGAAATGGTAAGGGGGTACAAAAGTACCCCTACCATTTCACCAAAAAAGTGTCAAAAATGGTAAAAATTACAGGAGACGGTCTTTGACAATTCCTTTATTAAAATCTTCTTTCTTCTTTCTTCTGGTCTTCCTTTCTTCATCTTCTCCTTCCGGCATCTTCTTCCATCTTCTTCTTGCTCCGATCCGCTTCTTCTTGCTCCGATCCGCTTCTTCTTGCTCCGGCCTTTCCGTCCTTCTCGTCTGGCATCGGCGTCGGCGTCTGTTCTCGCGGGCCGCTCCTCGCAATGGGAGGCTCCCGCTGTGTGAGGCTTCGCTCCGGCTGACTGTGATCTGTCAATGAACTGTCATTCATTGAAGTCATTGATAAAAAAAATGCGTGGGGGTCCCCCCAAATTCAATAACCAGGCCCTTCAAGTCTGGTATGGATATTAAGGGGAACCCCAGCCAAAAAAAAAAAAAAAATGGCATGGGGTCCCCCTCAAAATCCATACCAGACCCTTATCCGAGCACGCAACCTGGCAGGCCGCAGGAAAAGAGGGGGGGACGAGAGCGGCCCCCCTCCCGCCTGAACCGTACCAGGCCACATGCCCTCAACATTGGGAGGGTGCTTTGGGGGTCTGAGACCCCCAAAGCACCTTGTCCCCATGTTGATGAGGACAAGGGCCTTGTCCCCACAACCCTGGCCGCTGGTTGTGGGGGTCTGCGGGCGGGGGGCTTATCGGAATCTGGAAGCCCCCTTTAACAAGGGGACCCCCAGATCCCGCCCCCCCCCCCTGTGTGAAATGGTAAGGGGGTACAAAAGTACCCCTACCATTTCACCAAAAAAGTGTCAAAAATGGTAAAAATTACAGGAGACGGTCTTTGACAATTCCTTTATTAAAATCTTCTTTCTTCTTTCTTCTGGTCTTCCTTTCTTCATCTTCTCCTTCCGGCATCTTCTTCCATCTTCTTGCTCCGATCCGCTTCTTCTTGCTCCGGCCTTCCCGTCCTTCTCGTCCGGCATCGGCGTCGGCGTCTGTTCTCGCGGGCCGCTCCTCGCAATGGGAGGCTCCCGCTGTGTGAGGCTTTGCTCCGGCTGACTGTGATCTGTCAATGAACTGTCATTCATTGAAGTCATTGATAAAAAATGCGTGGGGGTCCCCCCAAATTCAATAACCAGGCCCTTCAGGTCTGGGATGGATATTAAGGGGGACCCCAGCCAAAAAAAAAAATGGCGTAGGGTCCCCCTCAAAATCCATACCAGACCCTTGAGGTCTGGGATGGATTTTAAGGGGAACCCCAGCCAAAAAAAATGGCGTGGGGTCCCCCTCAAAATCCATACCAGACCCTTTATCCGAGCATGCAACCTGGCAGGCCGCAGGAAAAGAGGGGGGGACGAGAGCGCCCCCCTCCCGCCTGAACCATACCAGGCCACATGCCCTCAACATTGGGAGGGTGCTTTGGGGGTCTGAGACCCCCAAAGCACCTTGTCCCCATGTTGATGAGGACAAGGGCCTCGTCCCCACAACCCTGGCCATTGGTTGTGGGGGCCTGCGGGCGGGGGGCTTATCGGAATCTGGAAGGGGACCCCCAGATCCCGCCCCCCCCCCTGTGTGAAATGGTAAGGGGGTACAAAAGTACCCCTACCATTTCACCAAAAAAGTGACAAAAATTGTAAAAATGACAGGAGACGGTCTTTGACAATTCCTTTATTAAAATCTTCTTTTTTCTGGTCTTCCTTTTTTCATCTTCTCCTTCCGGCATCTTCTTCCATCTTCTTCTTGCTCCGATCCGCTTCTTCTTGCTCCGATCCGCTTCTTCTTGCTCCGGTCTTATCGTCCTTCTCGTCCGGCATCGGCGTCTGTACTCGCGGGCCGCTACTTGCAATGGGAGGCTCCCGCTGTGTGAGGCTTCGCTCCGGCTGAAAGGTCTTTTATAACGGAGGGCACCTGGTGACCCCGCCTCCCCTCTGACGTCATGGGGAAAGCCATAGGGAAGTCCCCATGACGTCCCCGTGCGTCAGAGGGGGCGGGTTACCAGGTGCCCTCCGTTATAAAAGACCTGTCAGCCGGAGCGAAGCCTCACACAGCGGGAGCCTCCCATTGCGAGGAGCGGCCCGCGAGAACAGACGCCGACGCCGATGCCGGACGAGAAGGACGACAAGACCGGAGCAAGAAGAAGCGGATCGGAGCAAGAAGGAGATGAAAGAAGATGCCGGAAGGAGAAGATGAAGAAACCAAAGGATGAAGAAAGGAAGACCAGAAGAAAGAAGAAAGAAGATTTTAATAAAGGAATTGTCAAAGACCATCTCCTGTCATTTTTACCATTTTTGACACTTTTTTGGTGAAATGGTAGGGGTACTTTTGTACCCCCTTACCATTTCACACAGGGGGGGGGGCGGGATCTGGGGGTCCCCTTGTTAAAGGGGGCTTCCAGATTCCGATAAGCCCCCCACCCGCAGACCCCCACAACCACTGGCCAGGGTTGTGGGGATGAGGCCCTTGTCCTCATCAACATGGGGACAAGGTGCTTTGGGGGGGACCCCAAAGCACCCTTCCAATGTTGAGGGCATGTGGCCTGGTACGGTTCAGGCGGGAGGGGGGGGCGCTCTCGTCCCCCCTCTTTTCCTGCGGCCTGCCAGGTTGCGTGCTCGGATAAGGGTCTGGTATAGATTTTGAGGGGGACCCCACGCCATTTTTTTTTTTTTTTGCCCGGGGTTCCCCTTAAAATCCATCCCAGACCTGAAGGGTCTGGTATGGATATTTGGGGGGGACCCCACGCCATTTTTTTATTTATTTTTTGGCTGGGGTCCCCCTTAATATCCATACCAGACCTGAAGGGCCTGGTTATTGAATTTGGGGGACCCCTACGCTTTTTTTTTTTTTTTTTTTTTATATCTATGAATGACTGTTCTCTGTGTTACAGAGCCGACAATTCATTTGCCGGCAATAGCCGCGAGTGATTTTAAATAGCTTTTTTTTCTGCAAAAATGACACTGTGTCATTCGAATCATTCGAATTCATTCGTTATATCTGCTATAATATTTTCTTTCGAATTAGTTGAAATTCGATATTGGTAGTTGGATTCGAATAATTTGGAGCTGAAATTCGTAAACGGAATTTTTCCTGCAAAAATGACACTTTGTCATTCAAATCCATTCGAATTCATTCGAATCATTCGTTATATCCGCTATAATAATTTCTTTCATATTAGTTGAAATTCGATATTTGGTAGTCGGATTCGAATAAATTCGGCGACGAAATTCGTAAACGGAATTTCGTATTCCGTACGGAATTCGTATTCGAAAAAATTCGTACTACGGATTCGTAAATTCGTACGAATTTCAAAAAATTCGTACGAATTATGAATTAGTACGAAACTAATCGCACATGTCTAGAACTGAGCATCTGTGGGGAAAAAAAGCACAAGTTTCACATAAAATAGGAAAGTTCTAAGATTTGTTTCTATTATTTAAAGTGGTTGTAAACCCTCATGTTTTTTCACCTATGCATCAGTGTGAAAAAACTTCTGTCACTCAGCAGCCCCCCCATTTTACTCACCTGAGCCTGTTCATCCCCACGCCCATTGTTTTTTTAACCATCTCAATACAGTGCATTTTCACCCCCTTCCTGCCCAAGCCATTTTTCAGCTTTCAGCGCTGTCACACTTTGAATGACAATTGTGCGGTCATGCTACACTGTACCCAAATGAAATTGTTATAATTTTTTCCCCACAAATAGAGCTTTCTTTTGGTGGTATTTGATCACCTCTGCGAATTTTATTTTTTGCGCTATAAACAAAAGTAGAGTGACAAGTTTGAAAAAAAAAAAAAAATAATATTTTTTACTTTTTGCTATAATAATCCAATTTTTTTTTTTTTTTTAAAACAAATTTTTTCCTCGGTTTAGGCCGATATGTAGTCTTCTACATATTTTTGGTAAAAAAAAATTGCAATAAGCGTATATTGATTGTTTGCGCAAAAGTTATAGTGCCTACAAAATAGGGGATAGATTTATTGCATTTTTATTATTATAATTTTTTTACTAGTAATGGCGGTGATCTGCGATTTTTATCGTGACTGCGATATTGCTGCGGACATATCGGACACTTTTGACAAATTTTTGGGACCATTCACATTTATACAGCGATCCGTGCTATTAAAAAGCATTGAAATGTGACTGGCAGGGAAGGGGTTAACCACTAGGGGGTGCTGAAGGGGTTAATATGCTCCCTGGGAGTGATTCTAACTGTAGGGGGAGGGGATTGACAAGGGGAGGAGACCGATCTGTGTTTCTCTGTACTGAGAACACACCATCGGTCTCCTCTGACAGGACCGTAGATCTGTGTGTTTACATACACAGATCCACGGTCCTGCTGTGTTACCGGGCAATCGCGGGTGCCCGGCGGACATCGCGGCCGCTGGGCACGCACATCGAGTCCACAGTAACACGGCACAGTGAAAATGCCTCCCCTGCAAGCCCCAGTGTTAAAGCCTGAGTGCTTTCACACTGGGGCGGTGCATTGCAGGACGCATCTTTCGGGGCAGTGCGGGAGAGGTGTATACGGTGTATACACCGCTCCTCCACCGCCCCTGTCATTGAAATCAATGAGCACCGCAGCAGCGCTTTGCAGGCGCTTTTAACCCTTTCTTCTACCGCTAGAGGGGGTTAAAAGCGCCCCACTAGCAGCTGAAATGTGGCGCTATTACAGCGGTAAAGCGCCGATAAAACTAGTGGCGCTTTACCGCTAATACCCCCCACCCCAGTGTGAAAGGGGTATTATTAAAGGATATGTAAAGGCTTGTTTTTAAGAAAAAATCATACTTACCTCCTCTGTGCAGTTAGTTTTGCTCTGATCCTCATCTTCTGGGGTTCCTCAGCAGCGCTCCTGGCTCCTCCTCTTCTCGACTGTCCCGTTGGAGAGCCGCTCTCCCTCGGGGCACTTGTGCGGGCACGTTACCAAGTCCTGCTGCTGTGTCTATTAACACAGACAGTGGGACTCGGCCCCACCCCCGGATCCCGTGTCATTGGATTTTATTAACAGCACTGGGAGCCAATGGCTGCGCTGCTTCATTCTATCCACTTAGGACCCGAGACAGCGGCTGGAGCTGGTGTGCTCATCCCTGTCGCTGGAAACCCTGGGTTCAGGTTAGTAAAAGGGGGCTTTGGGGAGCTGTTGCATCACAGAAGGTTTTTCAACTTAAAGCGGAGTTCCACCCATATAAAAGTCAGCAGCTACAAAAAGTTTATCTGCTGACTTTTAATAATCGGACACTCACCTGTCCCACAGTCCAGCGATGCGGGCGAACAAAGCCGTGCTCGTCTCCCCCTTCCTCGCTGACTGTGGGCGCCTGGCTGTAGCTTCACAGCTTGACATGCACTGTGATTGGCCGGGCAATCTTCTGGGACCTGTGACATGTCCCAGAAGATTGCACCGAGGGAGGGGGAAGAGGTGAACTTCCTTCAGGTTCTGGTATACACCCCCCCCCCCCCCAAAAAAAAGGTGGTCACCTTCACTCAAAGCGTAAGTTCCATTTTGGGTGGAACTCCACTTTAATGCATAGAATAACCCCTTTAACTTGTGAGATAGAATAAATAAAATAGAAGGATTTTTTGATTGTTTTGGAAGCCACCTTGAAGAACAGGCAATTAGAAAAGTTTGTTGGGCTGTCTAAAGTAGTTCCATGTGATGAGGATGTAATTTTCATACCGATTTTGAATCGAATGAAGAGCAGAGTATTGTTGAGCAGAGGAAGGCACTGATGACTGTCATAAAACCTGGACAGTGTCTAAATCTAAATTGGATCTGCTCAGCCAAAAATTTTTTGCCCAGCTCCCTTTTTTTTAAACCAAGGAGCTGTGCGGAAAATTGTCGACTGAATAGGGCCTTCATCCAGTTAGATGCAGACGCTGTTTGGGTATTTTGATAGCCAGCGGCATTGGCAGTTAGAATACAATAGCACCAGAGGGTTTGTCAACAGGGCCACCCATAGCTTGAATTTTGTACAGTTTATTAGAAGACTTTGGATGTCGCATTAAAGAGAACCTCTCACTCCCCAATGTTATTATAGCAGTAATTATGATAGCAATAAAGATTAGTGAAAAAAAAATTAACTACAATTAAATCAAAAAAGCCAGCCCCCACATGCAAACGCACACAATTAGGATGTACAGTATCTCACAAAAGTGAGTACACCCCTCACATTTTTGTAAATATTTTATTATATCTTTTCATGTGACAACACTGAAGAAATTACACTTTGCTACAATGTACAGTAGTGAGTGTACAGCTTATATAACAGTGTAAATTTGCTGTCTTCTCAAAATAATTCAACACACAGCCATTAATGTCTAAATCGCTGGCAACAAAAATAAGTACACCCCGAAGTGAAAACCTCTTTAATGCCTGTTGCTAGGGGATCCCTCGTAATCTGCCTCCTTCGGCACCTGGGCTCCTGACGTCACTTCCCTCGGCGCAGGAAGGGAGATCAGCTCTTCCCCCTCCCTCTAGGCAATCATCTGGGACACGTGACAGGTCGGCGCGGCTCGCCCATGCACAGTGGGCACCCGCCCACAGTTACAAATTACAGCGCCGCCGAGCAGAGAGGGAGACGAGCGGGGCTTCGTTCCCCCGCACCGCTGGACCCTGGGACAGGTAAGTGTCCGATTATTAAAAGTCAGCAGCTGCAGTTTTTGTAGCTGCTGACTTTTAATTTTTACTGTGGTAAAGCTATATAGCTTTGTTCAGACTCATCCACATTTTATGACTGGATAATGAAGGAGCAGCACATTGATTAGGTCATCCCTTTGTTTACCTTCCTGTAAGCATCATCTATGGGTTGTATTTCACAGCATTATGAAAACCAGTAGTGCTGTGACTTTCAGAGAACTGACATTCCCTCTCCTAGATGAGTGTTGCCGTACAGTGGATTACAGGACAGGGATGATAATACAGATTCAGTTGCTAATTCTAGTTAAATGTAAAAATATATTCAAACAGTTTTAATGAATATGTAAAAGGATGAACTAGTGTTTACATGTGACATCTGACTAGGTTTAAATATGAAAATATACACTAAGCATGGCTAGTCCAAAAACCATCCCATTGGGTCCTGTTACTGACTTATTCAATAAAGTAGTGCAAATAGCAAAGTGCATAAGTGCATAGCTCAGTAACCCACGGGGGGTTATTTACTAAAGGAAAATCCACTTTGCACTGCAAGTGCACTTGGAAGTAAAGTCGCTGTAGATTTGAGGGGGACATGCAAGGAAAATAAAAAACAACATTTTAGCTTGCACATGATTGGATGATAAAATCAGCAGAGCTTCCACTCATTTCAGATCTACCCCTCAGATTTAGAGCGACTGCACTTCCAAGTGCACTTTCGGTGCAAAGTGGATTTGCCTTTCGTAAATAACCCCCACGATCATTATTATGATGTCTCTTTACATCATGTCTTATGCCCCGTACACACGGTCGGAAAATCCGACCACAAAATCCATCGGATTTTCTCAGACGGATTTAGTCCGACACTAATTTTGCATACACACGGTCGGACAAAGTTGTCGAAAAATCCGATCATTCTGAACGTGGTGACGTTTGTTGCCTACGACGGGACTACGTAGAGGCTAGTAGCCAATAGCTTTGGTCTTGTAATGTGATCTGAGCATGCGTGGCATTTTGTCCGTCGGAATTCGCTACACACGATCGGAAAAAGTCCGATAGGACTTTGTTGACGGAAAATTTAAGAGCAGGAGATAAAACTTTGTCCGTCGGAAAATCCGATGGAAAATGTCCGATAGAGCCTACACACGGTCGGAATTTCCGACAACATTGTCCGATAGGACATTTTCCGTCGGAAAATCCGACCGTGTGTATGGGGCTATAGAATGGTGAGTTCTGATCTTTTCTACGAGGGGCAGATAAAAGCTTTTAAGTAGGCCTTGGTGTATAAGGGTTAAACTTTATATTGAGTACATTTTTTTATTTAAGCACCTCAATACTGGGCACTTTCACCCCCCTTCCTGCCCGGGCCATTTTTCAGCTTTCAGCGCTGTCGCAATTTGAATGACAATTGCACGGTCATGCTACACTGAACCCATATGACATGTTTATCATTTTCTTCACACGAATAGAGCTTTCTTTTGGTGGTATTTAATCACTGCTGGGTTTTTTATAAAAAAAAAAAAAAGACAGGAAATTAAAAAAATAAAATAAAAAGGTTTTTCTTAGTTTGTCAGTAAATTTTGTAAATAAGTCATTTTTCTCATTCACTGATGAGCAGGCACTGAAAGGCAGCACTGACTGGCATCACTAATGGGCACTGATTGGTGGCACTGATGGGCACTGTTGCCGCTTTACTGTGATCAGGGTACTGATGATCAATGCCCTGATTACCTGTCTTGGTGTCCTCTGTGAGGAGATGCCGCTGATCGACTTTTCTCGCTACACACTCTGTCAGTGTGAGGCGATGAGTGGCGATTACCGGCACTTCCGCATTTACATGTGACCAGCTGTGATTGGACACAGCCGATCACATGGTTAAAGATCTGCCGAGACGTTTACAGAGATTGGGGTCACGATGTGTCCTAGGAACACGGTGCTGCCATGATTGCCGTGCTGAACCCCCCTTGTGGGCGTGCGAGAGCGGCCGTTCTGATGTCATATGATGTCCACCCAAAACGAGAGCCGCACCGCTCCTCCATCATTTGAAGGTAGGCGGGCAGCAAGTTACATAGTTACATAGTTACATAGTTAGTTAGGTTGAAAAAAGACACAAGTCCATCCAGTTCAACCACAAATTAAACAAAAAATATATATATATACATATATATATCATACAATCCCATATACCCCATTCTATACCCACAGTTGATCCAGAGGAAGGCAAAAAAAAAAACCAGCAGAGCATTCTCCAATTTGCTAAAGCAGGGGAAAAAAATTCCTTCCTGATCCCCCGAGAGGCAATCAGATTTTCCCTGGATCAACTTTACCTATAAATGTCAGTACCCAGTTATATTATGTACATTTAGGAAAGTATCCAGGCCTTTCTTAAAGCAATCTACTGAGCTGGCTAGAACCACCTCTGCAGGGAGTCTATTCCACATTTTCACAGCTCTTACTGTGAAGAAACCTTTCCTTATTTGGAGATGAAATCTCTTCTCCTCTAGACGTAAAGAGTGCCCCCTTGTCCTCTTTGTTGACCGTAAAGTGAATAACTCAACACCTAGTTCACTATATGGACCCCTTATATATTTATACATGTTGATCATATCCCCCCTTAATCTCCTCTTATCAAGGGTGAATAAATTCAGTTCCTCTAATCTTTCCTCATAGCTGAGCTCCTCCATGCCTCTTATCAGTTTGGTTGCCCTTCTCTGCACTTTCTCCAGTTCCCCAATATCCTTTTTGAGAACTGGTGCCCAAAACTGAACTGCATATTCCAGATGAGGTCTTACTAATGATTTGAACAGGGGCAAAATGATATCTCTCTCTCTGGAGTCCATACCTCTCTTAATACAAGAAAGGACTTTGCTCGCTTTGGAAACCGCAGCTTGGCATTGCATGCTATTATTGAGTTTATGATCTACCAAAACCCCCAGATCCTTCTCCACTACGGATTCCCCCAGTTGTACTCCCCCTAGCATGTATGATGCATGCATATTCTTAGCCCCCAAGTGCATAACTTTACATTTATCAACATTAAACCTCATCTGCCACATAGTCGCCCAATTTGACAGAGCATTGAGGTCAGCTTGTAAATTGGAGACCTCCTGTAAGGACGTTATTCCACTGCATAGCTTGGTGTCATCTGCAAAGACAGAAATGTTACAGACCCAATATCATTTATAAAGATATTAAAAAGTAAGGGTCCCAGCACTGAACCTTGGGGTACACCACTGATAACCTTAGCCCATTCAGAGTAAGAATCATTAACCACGACTCTCTGAATTCTGTCTTTTAGCCAGTTTTCTATCCATTTACAAACCGATATTTCCAAACCTGTAGACCTTACCTTACACATGAGCCGTGTGTGGGGAACTGAAGTGGTTAAAGTATTACTAAAGGAAAATTTTTTATTTTTTTTACCTTGGACAGAGAGAGTTATTAGAACACCTGTCAATTTTTTTTTGCTGTTTGTGCCATTGGGAGATTCAACCTCTCAACCTGTTTACCATTATCATTAAATGGGAAAATAAATGAAACTCCCAAATTTTCAGTTGACATCAAAACAGTACTAATGGGGAAATTTTCCTATGGGGACACTAGTTCTGGTGAAATCCTGGTATTTCCTCACTTTGAAGGGATTTTGCTAGGGTTGCACCGATACTAGTATCAGTATCGGTATCAGTGCCGATACCGAGTATTTGCACAAGTATCGGTACTTGTGCAAATGCACCGATACCTGAAGCCGATACTTTCAGGCTCGGTTCTTTGAGCTATCAGTGGGGATGAACAAATGTTCCTCTGTTTAACCCCTTATTTACCCTTAATTTACTCTAATCAGCCTTAATTAACTCCTTATTCTACTCCATTTAATTATTATTTTCCTGCTTTTTGAATTTTTTTGTTCACGTCTATTTTATAAACGATAAACAATTAAAACTTTTTTTTTGTTTGCTTTGTTAGTGAATATTTTCACACATATATATTAACATATATTTACACATTTCACATTAAAACAAGCACAAAATTAAAGAACAAAATCAATTTATTTCATTTGTAAATGACTTTTCAATGCTTTGTACCATTGCTGACAGCTGAAGTGTAAACAAAACCGTTGCGGTAGGTGTACTTGGTATCGGCGAGTACTAAAAAAAAAGTATCGGTACTTGTACTCGTAAAAAAAAAATTGTATCAGTACATCCCTAGATTTTGCCTTTAGTTCTACTTTCATTGAATATCTAAATTTACATTGTTCTTAGAAACTGGTGGAATCAATTGTTTTACATAAAAATAGAAGTGTCTAGGCTTCCTAGAGCACAAGGTGACTGAGCTGTAATGTGAAGACCCATAATATGAGCTCAATTGTGTACTTGTAGGTCTCCTGGTCAGACCCTAAGTGCCTAGGACATGTTCCTTTTTTGTTCTTTCTTTTCAGCAGCCTTGATTACACTGATTTTATCTGAGCTGCATAAAGTAAATATTTCATCATTGAAACAGTATAGATAAATGGGGCAGTATCACCTAAACCCAGGTCTGGCCAAAAAGAATTTGAAAGGTGCAGGGAGCCAGTTTATGAATTTGCCCACTAATGTTCATCTATAACCAAAATAATTCATAGGCAGCCTTAAAGGGACACTAAAGGTTTGTGTTTTTTCACCTTAATGCATCCTATGCATTAAGGTGAATAAACACTTGTCAGTGACCGCCCCCCCGTTTTACTTACCTGAAACCTCGAACTTGTCCCACAGGGATGCGCTGTCTCTCTGCCCATGGTTCTCAGCTCTTGATTGAATAGATTAATAGCAGCACAGCCATTGGCTCCCACTGCTGTCAATCAAATCCAATGACACACCTGCCGGGGGGGGGCGGGGGCGAGTCCTGCATTCGGTGTCTATGGACGCCAAATCTTGCCCTCGGGAGGGCTGGACTCGGGGACGCGCATGCTTTTCCCAGGGGGTTATCTGATGCGGGGAGGAGCCGCGAGAGCCGCCGAGGGACCCCAGAAGAGCAGGATCGGGGGGGCCACTCTGTGCAAAACGAGCTGCACAGTGGAGGCAAGTATGATATGTTTGTTATTTTAAAAAACAAAAACCTGAACCTTTAGTGTCCCTTTAATCTTAAGGCTCCATGCACACTGGCGTAAAAAAACGTTGCTTCACAGGAGTTTTGTGTTTGGAGGAATGTTTGGAGGAAGGAAAAAACTTTCTGATTTGTGTTTCTGATTGGAGCTTGGATGCAGAAAAAACTTAAAACTCTCCTAAAATCGTCCAAACTTTTTACAAAAAATGCTCTTTATGAGCATTTTTTACTCCAAAGAGAACAGACGTTTTTTTTTAAGCCCAGTGTGCATGGAGCCTGATACAAACACTATAGCAAAGACAATCACAAGGATATCACGTAAAGGATTTTAGAAAGTAGGACATGTACTAGTTTTCTCTGTCCCCTCTATGACATCTCTTTCTACCTGGTGGTCATGGGGTGAGTGTGCTGGTTTATAGAGAAGAAATACATTCTGCTTTGCATCTCTCTCCTGTCTCTTCTGGGGTTTACCATAAATGGAACAAAGAAGACACTGGTGTATACAAGCCCCAAGATGAACATGTTGGTGACTGATAGCAAGAGCTCTGCACATGCAAAGATTTGTAGATTTGCACCTTGGTGTAATTGAAAGGTTTGCAAGACAGATGACGTTCCCCAAAAAATTAAGGCTTGTATTTTGAATCATAGATGTATTACTTCGTTTTCCACTTCATAAAAGCTTACAAAATACTAACTACATAAATTTATTTTTGCTATAAAGAAATATAAAGAAATACAGTTATTTTTTTTCTGCCAGACCTAAAAAAAAAAAACAACACTTGTACACTTGAGTTTATATATTCAAAATATAACTATTTGGTCCATTAACCAATGAAAAATGGTTGGTTTTACTTGTTATAAACATTTTCATTGTAACAAACCCTGATTATTGTTAGCAAGAATTTTTAGGCAGCTGTATAGATAATTGCAACTGATGAATGATGAGGGTAGATTAGAAGGTAGAGCGATAAGTATTAAAAAGGAAAGGGAAATGTGCTAATCTTTTGAAAAATGTTTTGCTTTTCACAAAGTGCAAACATTTTAAGCATATGTAAACTATATCAGCTGATGATTGTAGAATTGGTCTTGTACAAATCAGTAATAATATATATTTCTCTGACTGTTGCCTGCATACACACCCTTCTGGAGTGTGGTAATAGGTTTATTAGCCTTACTAATATTCCACTGTGGAAAAGAGGTCTAATGGCGCGTACACACGGTCAGACTTTCCGTCAGAAAAAGTCAGATGGGAGCTTTTCATCGGATATTCCGACCGTGTGTATGCCCCATCAGACTTTTTCTGTCAGCATTTCCAACGGACTTTGATATAGAGCATGTTTTAATTTTTTTCTGTCGGAAATGCCGATGGAGTTTAGTCGATGGAAAGTCCGGCCGTGTGTACGATAAGTGTATGCAGTCAATTGACAGTTGTTCTCTTTTGAGGCCTTCATGTCCTGATAGGTATGATGTACAGTATGACAGACTGTGCAGAAAGCAGTCTATTCATGATATTAATTACCGCATAAGAAATAATGGCAAAGTAACTAAACATGCATGGAATAAGGGGATATGTATCTGGGTGAACAGAGTATCGATTGCATTATCCAGAAACAAACTTATAGTATAGTCAGTATAGTCAGCTATACTATTAAGTGAACCTACTCTTGCCAATGGAACTGAAACAATGCCTACTTAGAAAGTATTTATCTGACATGACGTCCACCAAAAATAAAGTAGTCAGATCATAATTTTAAGGCATATAAATCATTAATTTAATTTCATATGACCCACTGAGCATCCAGGTCTGCCAGTTTATAGGTTAGATGCAGCCTACAATTATAGAGCTGTTTATTCCAACTAGAATACAGCTGTTTTAAGCTGGCCACACACCAGTGGAACTTCTTTCAAACATTTATACAAAAATTTAGAAAAATCGTTTGTCAGAGCATTCAATGATGCCAACATTATTGGCCCGTGCAAATTGGACGACTGATCTTCAGTTTTTTTGCATGCTAGTCGCATATCGAAGATGGAAAGTTACTCAACTTATGAAAATTCTTGTACAACAGAATAAAAAAATCGGAAGAGATGTAATGTGTTGTAGTGTATTTGTATTGTATTTTTAGACGACAACTGTACTAATTAAACAAAAATCGTACAATCTGGTATCATATGAGAAAAATTTTCACGCTTGTCCGATCACGACACTTCATCCGATATTATCTGATCGGCTCTCGAAAGCTCTATACTAACGATCCAATTATCGTACGATCTCTTCAAAAGCGGTATTTTTCCATCTGATTTTCAGATCATGTGTACGGGCCATTAGTCAACACATTTTTTTCAAAGCCCTTAAAGCTTTATCCAGATGTGCTTCTTAAATGGAATCCCAGACACATCTGTCTAGCATATATGCGCTTTTCAATATATATGATTTTTCCTGAATGAAAACCACATATATAGTTCGAATTTTGTTTGTTCAAGAAAAAATTTCTTCAAACTTTTTCATCACTGCATTCATGAACATCATCTATTGGACCCTACTAAGAAAATAAAAAGGAATGTTCTGGAAATTAAATAAAGATATTCTACTGGTGTATGGTCTCAGCTTAAGGGCTTTTTCACACGGACGGTCCGTATATTTTTCATCCATCCGTTTTCGGATGAAAAACGGACATACATGTATCCCTATGGGATAGCGGGTGTCAGCGGATGAGCATGGTCTGTTTCTGCAGACGGAGGAAAACCCTATTTTTTTATCCGTCTGCAGAGCGGATCGGATGACGACGGACTCTACGGTCCGTCGTCATCCGATCCCCCATAGGGGAGAGCGGCGCTGTGACAGGTCCGTCCCTGCACAGAGTGCAGAGACGGACCTGTCATCTTCCTGCTCAGCGGAGATCACTCCGGCGATCCCCGATGAGCAAGCGGATATCCACGGGGCGGATCTGCACTGATCCGCCCCGTGTGAAAGAGCCCTTAGGCTTATTAGTTAGTGTTAGTTAGCTTGTTAATTCTTAATTGAAGATTTGAAAACCATTACATCTATAGAACATGATTTGGGGAGTAATTAGAGGGTAAAAGGATTTGAGTGTAAATGCATTTAGCAGTAACACCTATTAAAAGCGGAATAAACCCAAAGACAAAATATTTATATTTTGCAGCTTAGAAATCTTTCCTTTTTTTTAGGTTTCTTTTCTCTCATTTTTACCTGGTAATCCAACCAGTAACACACTCCCTGTCTTAGGGTGTCTCCATTCCAGATGAAGGAGCACAGGGGCACCTTTGAACAGCAGCATTGTCAGTCTGGGGAGAGGGTAGTGTTATGCCGCGTACACACGTGCGGACTTTTGCCGGCGGACTTAGTCCAGCGGACAATCCCGCCGGACTTTCCAGCTGGGTCCGCTGGACTTTCCGAGCGTGTGGACTTGCCCACACACGCACGGACTTCTCCGGCGGGTAATCCGCCTGCCAAAAGTCCGCGGGACATTTGAAAATGAACGGACTTGCCCACACACGGAGCAGTCCGTTCATTTAGAACGTAACTTCAGGTTATGTAGCTAGCGTAGGCAGTAAATGCCGCCGCGCTAGCTCCGTGACCTGGCATGGATTTAAAGGGACTCTCCACGCCGAAAAAACGGCGTGGGGGTTCCCCCCAAATCCATGTCAGACCCTCATCCGAGCACGCAGCCTGGCCGGTCAGGAAAGGGGTGGGGACGAACGAGCGCCCCCCCCTCCTGAGCCGTACCAGGCCGCGTGCCCTCAACATGGGGGGTGCCCTGGGGAAAGGGGGGCCGTGCGGCCCCCCCACCCCAAAGCACCTTGTCCCCATGTTGATGAGGACAAGGGCCTCTTCCCGACAACCCTGGCCGTTGGTTGTCGGGGTCTGCGGGCGGGGGCTTATCGGAATCTGGGAGCCCCCTTTAATAAGGGGGCCCCCAGATACCGGCCCCCCACCCTATGTGAATGAGTATGGGGTACGATGTACCCCTACCCATTCACCTAAGGTGTAAAATGTAAAGTACAAAAACACACACACTTTTGAAAAAATATTTTATTGCACTGCTCCGGGGGTCTTCTTCCGTCTTGGGGGTCTTCTCGCCGGACTCCTCCGCTCTCTTCTGCTCTTTTACCTAGCTCTTTCACGAGCGGAGGAGTCCGGCTACCTTCTTCGTCGTCGCCGCCGTCGTCTGGGGGTCTCGATTCCGCCTTCGGGGGTCTTCCGGGGTCTCTTCTGTTCTTGCGGCGGTCGTCGTCTTCCGCGCCGCCGGCACCTTCTTCTTCTTCTTGTCCTTCTTCTTGTTCTTCTTCTTCTTCCGATGTTGACCCGATGCTCTCTCTGCCCGGAATGGCAGAGCCGCGCTGCGCTGGGACTTATATAGGGACATGGGGACAGGGTCACATGCTCATGTCACATGGTGACCCCGCCCCCCTGTGATGTCACAGTCCCAGCATCCTCCGGGACTGTGACAACACAAGGGGGCGGGGTCACCATGTGACATGAGCATGTGACCCTGTCCCATGTCCCTATATAAGTCCCAGCGCAGCGCGGCTCTGCCATTCCGGAGTCCACTTCAGTCCAGAGGATAATCCCGCGGGATTGTCCCTTCGTGTGTACGCGGCCTTAGATGTACTAGCAGATTTAGATGGACTTGACTAACAAATTGAAGCTGAAATCCAGCTATCACTTTTCAAGCAATTGCAGCAACAGTTTATTTTACTTTTGGAATAAAAGTTTTATATAAATTAATAAAAGCTGTCAGTGGTAAATAGTTTGTCTCAACCCTCTAAATGTAACTTTTGCTGGAGAGTTTGATCTGTTAAATGAAATTGAAAAACAGCAGACTTACTGGCTAGAGCAAAATGAGGAGAGAGAAGCGCCAAGCCAATCCTTTAAAGAGCTTACGAATTTATTCAGTATATAAGTATAAAACAACACTAAAAACTTGCGTGAAAAATGTTGGAGCACTTGCAGAGTGCTAGGGCGGGTGGGAGCTTCCACATTACGCGTACACACGATCGGAAATTTGGCCAGCAAAAGACAGATGAGAGCTTTTGGTTGGAAAATGCGACCGTGTGTATGCTCCATCGGACTTTTGCTGGCCGAATTCCCGCCAGCAAAAAATTTAGAGCATGTTGGAAAAAGTTGCGATCTGAAATTTCTGATCGTCTGTAGCAATTCCCACGCGCAAAATTCCTACGCATGCTCGGAAACAATTCGACACATGCTCGGAAGCATTGAACTTTTCTCGGCTCGTCGTAGTGTTGTACGTCACCGCGTCTTGGCGGTCGAAAGTTCAGCGAACTTTTGTGAGACTGTGTGTATGCAAGACAATCTTGAGTGGAAATCCGTCGGAAAAACCATCCAAGATTTTTCTGATGGGAAATCCGCTCGTGTGTACGCGGCATCACAGGAGCACCAGGTGAAAATAATGGAAAAACACAAAAAAAGAAGACGAATGCAACCACTAAGAATTGTTATATTTGTTTTCATCTTTGAGTTTAATACCGCTTTCTAACTCTGAAGCCCACTTGTACCTCCCCCAAGCCTTGTACTTATCTGCCCCTTTTCCGTCAGATTAGGCGACCCTTTAGATTTTGAAACGGAAGTGACATCCCGGCACAGCCATCTTGGTACACCCGTACTCGGCCACAGTAATGCCGCGTACACACGATCAGACTTTCCAGGGGACTTGGTCCGACGGACATTCCGATCGCGTGTGGGCTCCAGCGGACTTTTTCTTTTCAAAAGTCCACTGGACCTCGAGATACAACGGGACTAGAGAAGGAAGTCAATCTTGCCGCTTTGATCGGCGAGATTGACACCTTGCGAGCCCCGTCGTCTTGTATGGATTTTGAGGGTAACCTCCCCCCAAAGTCCATACCAGACCCTAATCCGGGCACGCAGTCCGGCCGGTCAGGAAAGGGGGTGGGGACGAGTGAGTGCCCCCCCTCCTGAGCCATACCACCCCAAAGCACCTTGTCCCCATGTTGATGAGGACAAGGGCCTCTTCCCGACAACCCTGGCCATTGGTTGTCGGGGTTTGCGGGCAGGGGGCTTATTGGAATCCTTTAATAAGGGGGCCCCCAGATCCCGGCCCCACACCCTATGTGAATGAGTATGGAGTACATCGTACCCCTACCCATTCACCTAGGGGAAAAAAAGTCAATATAAAAACACACTAGACCGGTTTTTAAAGTAGTTTATTAGGCAGCTCTGGGGGTCTTCTTCTGACTTTCAGGCCTCTTACTTTAAAAACCTGTCCAGTGTGTTTTTTTTATTGACGCTTTTCCTTGGGTGAATGGGTAGGGGTACGATGTACCCCATACTCATTCACATAGGGTGGGGGGGTCTGGGGGCCCCCTTATCCCAGATTCTGATTAGCCCCCCGCCTGCAGACCCCGACAACTGACGGCCAGGGTTGTCAGGAAGAGGCCCTTGTCCTCATCAACATGGGGACAAGGTGCTTTGGGGTGGGGGGGCCGCAGGGCGCCCCCCTCCCCCAAAGCACCCACCCCTCCATGTTGAGGGCATGCGGCCTGGTATGGCTCAGGAGGGGGGGGGGGGGGCGCTCGCTCGTCCTGACCGGCCGGGCTGTGTGCTCAGATAAGGGTCTGGTATGGACTTTGGGGGGACCCCACGCCGTTTTTTCGGCGTAGGGGGTTACCCCCAAAATCCAGTTACCTTCTTTTTACAGTCCATCTGCCTTATTGTACAATGTAGGCACATACAAGAGAAAATACTAGAGAAGGGAAAGGTAGAGGAGAGGCAGGGATTAATCAGAACCATCCATGATTACAAATATTCTTACAAAAAGCAAATAAAGGATCCATAAGAAAGAGAAAAAGAACAAGGAAATAATTACTTCAGAGTACTTCAGACTTGAACATGTGATTTCTTATTCACGTTGTCTGAAAGGGATCCAGAACTCATTAGGAATGAATAAATAAATTAATGAGATGAAGGTGGGTTATTGTTTTTACTGTTACCATGTTAACACCCTCCCCCTTCCTCCTTGGTAGATCTTGACTGGAACCAGTTATGGTGGTTGCTTTGTTTTTGCACGTTTCCATGGGTTCCTGCGCATCTTGTTTAGGGCAGCCCATTAAATTCTTAAAAAAGGTGCCTGCACCATTTAAAAAAAAAAAAAGTGTTTATGTTTGCAGAATGAATGGCACCGCCAAGCGTCTTCAAAGGCGCAGCACGTTTTTTGTGCATTGCAGCAAAGCGCATGATTTTGCGCATATTCCCACAATGCACTGTTGTAAATGAAAGCTTAGTGTGTAATGTACATTAAATGTAAAATTAGCCCTTTATTAATTAGAAAGCTAAACAACATTTGATGTATTACCTGACAATACCAACAAACCACAATATTTTGGAAGGGGTGGAATTCAGTATTTAAAAATTGGCAGACAAAAACCTATTGGAGCACCTGAGTGGGTGTGAAGTGTCCACCATTTACATTGCTTTCACTGAAGTGTTCAGTGTCGCTGGGAATTGTATCCTGGGTTTTTGAAAAAAATAGCCTTGAAGTTGTGAAGGTCTACAAGAAAGTGATGCTGCAGAAAAAAAAAAGAAGATGTTTGACTAGTGCAATTTATTTATTTTTTGATGGTTCGGCTGTTCTATTTTAACACATTTACAGAGACAAAAGAAAAGTGAGAACTGTGGAGATTATCCTCTTCAAAGGCAAAAAGATACACAAACTCTTATTTACCCTGCAAAGACCTGCTCTGTGAACACATCCAAAGCCTTTGTAGTTTTTGTAAACAGTATAACTTTCACTGCTTTTTTCACATTCATTTGTAATTGTTTATTGTCTCTTGGCACTCAGCCTATTTCTCAACAAAGCAGACATGCGTTCTGCTTGCAAGTTCATTGGTAAAGCCGTGTTTAACTTACAGAAACTCTGAGTTCTTTCTTTTGTATGTTACAAGAGGATGAATTCACTCTTCCTGTTCAGGAGCATGCAGAATAGCTGCTCTCTTCAAACAGATCCTTTTTGATGCATGCTGGAAGTCATTGAACAACCAGGAAAGGTCTGCTCTGATCAGTCAGTGAATCGAAGGACTGAAGACCAATAAAGACCCCTCCATTGTAACCGAAAACCTTTTAAAGGAACACTCAAGCATTTGTTCATTAGACTTCTGTATGTGAAGCTCTGAAAAATACAAAATG
Source organism: Lithobates sylvaticus (assembly GCA_028564925.1). Taxonomy (NCBI): domain Eukaryota; kingdom Metazoa; phylum Chordata; class Amphibia; order Anura; family Ranidae; genus Lithobates; species Lithobates sylvaticus. Next base: position 123,549,864 of record CM053033.1, read on the forward strand.
CATGAAACCGTCTATTTTTTTTTTTTTTTTTGTAGAAATAGTCTTATTTGAAGTTAAATCATAATACTGAATTGCTTTTAAAAAAAATATATTTTTTTATTTTTATTTCTTTTTTACTTTTAAAGGGTAAGCCCTCCCAAAACTGGATTCTGCTTGTTGCTAAAAGTGAAATTGTCTAACGGTTGGTTTCCTATATGTAGCAGGGATTGCATGCCAGAGATCTTTGCTCTTAAATTCCCAGGTCTGCACATCTGTTGCTCCCCATTGGAGTCCCCAGTAGATATTAAGGTCTGGTTCACACCTACGCAGGTCGCAGTTTGCATATTCCCGGTGCATTTTTCTTTTTTCAATACATATTTTTGATCCATCTATGGAACCAAGTCTATGGAACCAAAAACCAGAAAAAAGTCCCTGGCCCTTTCCATAAATTCACAGATTTGAACGTGACTCATAAGAAACCATGTTAAATGGATTGTAGTGTGTTTCTGAAAAACTGAAAGCACACTAAAAAATGCATAGGTGTGAACCAGGCCTAAAAGCCTGTGAGTCACTCAGCTGAACATGTAACTGAAATATGATTTTTGGGTAGGCTGCCCCTTTCATTTCATGCTGTTGTTGCAAACAAGTAATAAGCAAGTTATGCAGTGCTCCAGTATCAGGTCAGGTGACCTGTAGTGACAATGCACTGGGGTATTAACGTCAGCAGAGTCCTCAGTTAACGTAAATGACTTCAGTCAATGTACACTAAATGTGCTGCAGGTCACATTATTTCATATAAAATAACCCAAATTTGTTTCGCTGGGACCATACACGAGCAATAAAATCAATAATTGGTATAAAAGCGGTATGCGATTCATACTAGCACATTATGCCATTGTCTTACAGTTATTTTTTATTTATTTTTTTATTCTTCAGCAGTTTATTATTACATTGTAATATAAACAATTTTCCAGTCACCAACACAGTCAAAACAAATGTTACTTTTCTAATTAATGAAAGAAGTGCTGCCTGTCTTATATGCTTTTCCCACCATTTGACTAATGTCTGGTACACACAATGAGATTATCTGACGAACGATCGTCCGATTTTTTATTTTTTTTGCATGCTAGTCTCATATTAAAAATTAAGAAGTTACTAAAGTTATGAAAATTCTCGTACAGAATAAAAAGTGATGTCATGTGTTGTAGTGTATTTGTATTGTTTTTTTAAATGACAACTGATTAAACGAAAATCGTACGAGAAAATTTTTCGTGCTAGTCCCATCAAAGACATTTCCATTAATTGTTGTGATCGGGTCTCGAAAGCTGTGTACTAACGATCAGATTATGGCATGATCGTTTCAAAAGTGTCATTTTCTGTACGATTTTCTAATATTAGACTTCATGTACACTTGGCCATCATTTACTGCTGTTTGCGAGAAAATGCAAAATGTGGCAAAATTTGCTGTGGTTTGCATTTTCCTGCAGTTGGTGGTCAAAACGTTCTTATCCTGAGCACGATTCTTCCGCTTTCAGGGGAGGGAGGTTGAACCTCACCTAACTGCAGCAGCTCCTAAACTCTGCTAAAAGCCGATATGTACATTGACACACAGGCTTGTATGGAGTTGAGGTTAGGAGCTTTGGCAAAAAAATGACAAAAGCTGCTAAACTCAAGTTTAGGAGCTTCTAGTGTAGAGGCCTTATATTAGAATAGCAAAAAGTTATTTTTGCTGACTGTAATGGGTATTTGAATTTGTTCATGTTGGACACATGTTGTAACCTGTATGACATTTTGCTTCAATAAAGGAACAACTTTGACTCTTAAAAAAGAATAGCAAAAAGTGGAAAAGTGACATCACACCCACAAAGGTTGAGTATAACTGAGAAGTTTATATACAATCAGGATTCCAGTTTCTATTTTTTGGGACAAGATACACAATAAATCCAGCTACCTGATTTGTTTCTTTTCTTTGAGGTCAGGTAGACACTTTAAAACCCCTTTCACACTGAGGGCGTTTTGCAGTCGCTATAGCACCTGCAAAATGCCCTAAAACAGCTGCTGCATGCACTCCAGTGTGAAAGCCCGAGGGCTTTCACACTGGAGTGGTGTGCTGGCAGGGCGTTAGAAAAAGTCCTGCTAGCAGCTTCTTTGGACCGCTGCTCCTCATTGAAATCAATAGGGCAGTGCTGAGGTACTACTGGCAAATGCCGCTCCGGGGGCGTTTTGAGGGCAGATTTAACCCCTTTTCGGCCGCTAGCAGGGATAAAACCGCCCCGCTAGTGGCCAAATAGCGCCGCTAAAGCGACGGTAAAGCATGCTAAATTAGCGCCGTTTTACCGCTGACGCCGGTGGTGGCTCAGTGTGAAAGGGGTTTAAGTGTGCATCAGCATCACAGTAAATTATTTGTATCTAATGTTTTTCAATAGTGAATCCACCAACATGCTATCTTGCCAGATTGTGTTTGCTAAATACTACAGGTAGCATTTTAGTATAGCATCTCTGGCACTGTCAGCATGTTTTATGTTCTAAAGATACACTGGGGTTAATTTACTAAAACTGGAAAGTACAAAATCTGGTGCAGTTGAGCATGGTAGCCAATCAAATTCCAACTTCAGCGTTTTCAATTAAGCTTGTACAAAATAACCTGGAAGCTGATGGTTTTGATGCAGAGCTGCACTAGATTTTGTACTCTCCAGTTTTAGTAAATCAACCACATAGTGTCAAGGCCAGGAAAAGGCATTAGTATAATTTTGCTGAGATGTGGAACTGGAAGCATTCACCTTACATCACTCCTTTTACATCAAGTCCTGTTTTTATGAGCCAAGCCTACAATATTGTAGCCATATAGTAGACAGACATACTGTACATAGGGCAGCACAGTGGTTGAGCGGTTAGAATTGTTTTATTGAGGCACAGGGACAAGGGACACTATATACAAATTTCTTCATAAAGACAAAAAAAAATGATTATGTTTATGGTTCACTTTAGAATGTCAGGGCAAAAAAAAACACACATGCAGTACATCTTTCCAATAAATGCACATTTCCCCCGGTTTTATTCCTTTAAAATGCTGCAACTTGACTACACCATTTCTTGCATCTTTCATTGGGTATCCTATTGTGATTAGATGGATCTCTTACTGTTATAACATAAACAAAGTTTTTAGTGTATGATTCCTACCATGTTGTATGTATTGTTGATAAGTTTAATGCAATCCTAGTGTCATATGTATTTATAAAAAATGTCCTTGTTTACATAATAGCTGTATTTTAAAACAAATATGCTGCGCTCTTGCATATTACTTTAAAACACTGTAATGCCCCATACACACGCTCGGATTATCCGAGGACCAGGTTCGTCGGATCATGTCCGTCGTACTTTGTCCGATGTTGGTTTTGCGTACACACGGTCGGACAAAGTTGTCGGAAAATCCGATCATTCTGAACGTGGTGACGTTTGTTGCCTACGACGGGACTACGTAGAGGCTAGTAGCCAATAGCTTTGGTCTTGTAATGTGATCTGAGCATGCGTAGCACTTTGTCTGGTCGGAATTCGCTACACACGATCGGAATTGGTATGATCGGACTTTGTTGTCGGAAAATCTATCCAGCAGGAGATAGGACTTTGTCCGTCGGACAATCCGATGGAAACTGTCCGATGGTGCCTACACACGGTCGGAATTTCCGACAACATTGTCCGATAGGACAGAATCCATCGGAAAATCCGACCGTGTGTATGGGGCTTTAGGCTGCATTCACACCTGAGCGTAGCGTTTTCAGGCAGAAAATTGCACGATTTGCAGCATTTTTTGCAGCATTTTTTATCGCGATTTGCTCCTTTTTTACCGCGTTTTACCGCGATTTTGTACAGAGCAAAAGGTCACCAATGTAAAAAGAAGAAAAACGCCCAAATCTGCCCGATTCGAGCGACAAAAAAGGGTCCGGAACTTGTTTGAGCTTCAGGTGTTCGGCTTCAGGCGTTTTGGAGTGGAGATGTGAACCATCTCCATAGAGAATAATGTATTTTTTCCCCTCAGGCGACAAAACGCTCAGGTGTGAATGCAGCCTTATGGTCATATATAGGAAAAGCTCATCCAGCATAGAGCTCACCATTCTGCCTGATTTCAGATGGGACTTTAATATAGTTGTGTGATAACCACTATAATTACAAACTGTGTACATGCAGTAATAAAAGCTGTTTCTCGCAACAGGGATGCAGTGAAAGAAAAAAAAAAAATGAATGCTGGGACTTTCTCTAGAGGGGAAGAGGAAAGTTTGGAGGTAAATTTCTATTATGCCTATACAAATCCTTTAACCGCTTCAGCACCGGGCCATTTTACACCCTTCCTTACCAGAGCACTTTTTGCGATTCGGCACTGCGTCGCTTTAACTAACAATTGCGCGGTCGTGCAATGTTACACCCAAACAAAATTTACGTCCTTTTTTTCCCACAAATAGAGCTTTCTTTTGGTGGTATTTGATCACCTCTGCGTTTTTTATTTTTTGCGCTATAAACAAAAGAAGAGCGACAATTTTGAAAAAAAACACAATATTTTTAACTTTTTTCTATAATAAATATCCCATTTTTAAAAAAAATATATATTTTTGTACTCAGTTTAGGCCGATACGTATTCTTCTACATATTTTTGGTAAAAAAAATCGCAATAAGCGTATATTGATCGGTTTGCGTAAAAGTTATAGCGTCTACAAAAAAGGGGATAGATTTATTGCATTTTTTTTTTTTACTAGTAATGGTGGTGATCAGCGATTTTTTTTTTCATGACTGCGACATTGCGGCGGACACTTTTGACACATTTTTGGGACCATTCACATTTACACAGCGATCGTTGCTATAAAATTGCATTGATTACTGTGTAAATGTGACTGGCAGGGAAGGGGTTAACACTAGGGGGCGCTGCAGGGGTTAATGTGTTCCCTATAGGAGTGATTCTAACTGTGGGGGGAGGGGACTCACAAGGGGAGGAGACCGATTGGTGTTCTTCAGTACTGGGAACACATGATCGGTCTCCTCGCCACTGACAGGACGTGGAGCTGTGTGTTTACACACACAGCTCCACGGTCCCACACGGTCCCGTTGTTTTAATGGGCAATCGCGGGTGCCCGGCGGACATCCCAGGATGGGAGATCCACCTTGTGGGCGTCATATGACTATGGGCGGGTATTGAAGCGGTTAATAGGCTTTTGAGTAAATTGGAATCAGCTGGACTGTGGTAGAGACATTAGTTTGTGAGATCCTCAGGGGCAGGGAGTCATTTGATTGATTATATGTACACCGTAAAGTACTGTATAGTATATTGTTACTATATTAATATGAAACACAAATAAATAATAGTGCTCCAGGTTATCATGGGTTTGGTCTGTAGGGGCTAGGTGGTCAGCTCTCTTTTCTTATAGTTATGGCAGCTTCTACTATAGGCGTTAACTGCATGGTTGCCTTTGAGTGTTGTAGTTTCCTCTCAGGTTAATCCACTTACCAGATTTTCTCTTACCTTGTGTGTATGCATCTGTATGAATGTGGTGTAAACTTTAAACTGAAAGCTCAACTTAGTGCATATAATTTAATTTCTTTGTAAAGTACTGCAGAATATATTGGTTACCAATTGAAAACAATAAATGCTAGATTTTTTTGAAACACTTAATAGCCTATTGGGGGAACATGGGTTTTTCCATTTTTCTACATCCAGCAATATTTTCTCTGTATTTGCATATTTTTAGCTAATAATATTTTATTCACTATTTAATTTATCTCTAAAGGGAGCAATACAAAACAGTAAGCAAACATGGTCAGGAAGTCATGTTCTATGTTTGTGCCACTGCAACAGCACATCCACCACCATATGTATGAGTTTGACTTAGCTGGCCATACACGGCTTGAATGCCGACTGTGCAGGTATTCAGGCTGCTGAGGGTCCTGCTGCTGGCCGAATACCATAGCACTGGAGGTTACTTGATCCATGCTGTTTAGAGCAGATAGAGTAATCTATAGATTTACTCTTATTCAGTCCATGGTCTGAACAAGAGAAAATGAAATATATATGGTAAGATACTTTTACACCCATAATTTGGTGAGCGTTTAAGTGTTGGATTGGCCTGCCAGACTTATTATTTAACCACTTGCTGCACACTCACGTACATGTATTTCACTGCGTTCAAGCAGTTATACCCAAGCCATGGCTGCAGCCATAACCCCAGTATCATTCCTTTCGAGTTGGTGATGCCCTATACTGTAAAAGCGATCCTAGCAGCTAATTTTAAAACTGGCGGGGGGCTCGCCCCCTTCCTTCTGCTGCTCTCAGATGCTTTTCCAGACTCAACTGTCCCACCGGAGAGCCCAGGATCTGATCCAGCAGTTCTCACTGGCACTAACGGAGGCGATCGGGGACCGGAAGCGACAAGCAATTCAATAGCATTTCATCTACCCAAAAAAGGGTAGATAAAAGATCTGAGGTCTTTAAGACCCTAGATGCATTGGTGGCTGGTGCTCCAATTTTTTGGGGGGGGCGCAAATGAACTGAAAAATTCTGAAACAAAAACATCAATTGCAGCCACTGTGCCCATCATATGCAGCCTCTGTGTTTATCAAATGCAGCCAACTGTGCCCCATAAATTGCAGCCTCTGTGCCCATAATATGCAGCCAACAGTGCTCCATCAATTGCAGCTTTTGTGCCCATAATATGCAGCCACTGTTGTTATCACAAGGGATGTTTACATTTCTTTTGATAGCAATAAAAGTGATAGAAAAAAAATTGAAAGGGGCAGTGTAAAAATAAATAAATAAAATAAATAAAATAAATAATAATTTTTTTTTTAAAATGCCCCCTGTGCTCATGCAAAGAAGTGAATGCATGCGTAGGTCGCACATGCATGTGTAAATGAGTTACTGAGCATCTTTGCGTCACTTCTGGTTAGGGCTGTGGATCGTCTATCATCCCGGCTGTTTAACATTTTAAATTTGCTTGTCATATACAGTGTAAATGTGAGTATATCTCCACGTTTTTTTTAATACAATAAAGTTTTTAAAGCGGTATTATGCTATGGGCACTTTCTTCTTCCATATATGAGACATATAGAGGATCATATCAGAATTAAACCCCCTGAGGATCCATAGAGTGCTGCACAGTGGCATATACTGTGAATGCACAATACCCCTGTGTGGGGTAAGAAAATTCAGTGAGTGCAATTCCAAAAGGGCACTATAAGGCGTAATGTACAAGAGACATTTTTACAACCTCTCCTGAACTATTTAACTTGACAGATAGTAACCCATGTTTAAAACTTCAGTTTTTCTGCGTTTACATGCCGCGTTTAGCCACGTTTGGTTTAGAAGCTTTTGAAAAAAAAAATAGCCAAAAATGAAAAACTCCTGTAAGCCTGGGTTCAGACTAGTGCGTTGCGTTTTCAAGGCCCTGCGTGACTGCGCAGTGAAACGCCGGCTGTTCTGCGGATTGTACGCGTTTTCGGTGCAAAGCCACAGCGAATTCATTAGTAACCCTTCCTGCCTAATTTGAGTTGCTAATTTTGTGCTGACCAAGCTTTTTGGCTGATTGTGCGGCTGCTTATAAAACCTGGTAGCTCAGTCTACACTTTCTGGTTGTCCAGCAGTCTGTACCTGTGTTGTGTGTGTTTCGTTGCAAGATGTGTGCTGCTCTGCCAATGATCATGCCAACTGTTGTTGCTGCCACAGCAGCAATCTTGCTGGAAGAAGAAAATCGCAGAAGGATGCGGAGAAGAAGAAGATACTGGGTTCATCCCATCATTGCAAATCGAGACGAAAGAGGCCAGTTCATGATATTGTATGGGCACCTCCGTGGGCATGAAGGGAAATTTTTCAATTTCACCCGCATGTCAATTAGTAGGTGAGTACTGTTTCTGCCAAACCATACTTAATTTGTAGCCCTAGATGTATAGTGTTTTTTATATTTGCAAGACCCAAGTCCATCCGGTCTAACCTATGTGTGATTATGTTATGTTAAGATTATTGTAACTAATAAGCCTTGTCCCCCCCCCCCCCCCCAAATACCAACTGTACATTATTTCAGCATGCAACCTTAAGGGCACTAAATTATCCTCACCTTGCACCCCCCTCCTGGTGTAAGCCAGGTCCTATTTCCTTTTTTTTTTTTTTTGGATGTTTTACCCCCCCAAATACCTTGGCCCAAAATTGCTAGTCACAAGTTGCTTTGTGGGCTTTGTTTAGCATTTTTGGCTCAGTTAATTGTTACTGTTAATTTAAAAGGCCAGTGGCTTCTTCTTTGTTGAAATGAGGACCCATATGCCTTTTTTTTGTTCCTGTCACTTATTTAGCCATAATTAGATTGGAACTAAGGATGCCTGCCTTGTTACCCTAAATAATGTCCTTAAGCACTTACCTTACTTTTTTTTACATTATGCCCCAATGTTTTTCCCACATGTATTTATGATGTTTTTTTTTTTACTCAGTTTTGACGAATTGCTGGGCTTAATCTCCCCTCGCTTGCAGCGTCTGAACACGAGCTTCAGACCAAGTATCCAGCCTGATGAAAGATTATTGATCACATTAAGGTAATTATCATCACTCATGTCATTTTTCATGCGTTATATTGACCATGTTTTTGTTTTTTTTTATGTTTTTTAACCTGGGTATTTGTTAAAAAATGTAGGAATAATTATTTATTCACGTATCATAAAATATGATAAAAATATAAACTTTACCAATGTATAAAACATAAATTAACTCTGCAATAACTTAAAATCAAAAAACTTGCCTGTCAAGTAGGCCTCTTCCCTGTTCTATCAAAATGTGTCATGTGGGTCCTTAACCATGAACAGACCTCATCACAGATTCTGATATGTTTTTTGGAAAGGGGCCTCATAGGAGTATTGAGTTGCGGAAGCTGGGTCATCACTGGCAGTGTGGGCAGCAGGCCTAGCCTCCCCATGTTGACTTTGCCCATACATACCCTGAGTTTGGGGGGGGGGGGGGGCCCTAATTGAAGGAAGTGGGGATGGGATAGGGAAGGTTACTGGGTGGCCCTTCATATCTGGAGATTGGCCTGTCATAACTTGAGGGATATGATGGTGGATTATAGGGGTAAGGATGGTGTTGCTGCTCAGGGTAGTGCGGGTATCTTGGGTAGTGATGGGGAGGTCTTGGTTGGGGCACATTTGGGTATTTAAATGCAGCTTCCTCCTGTGGCTGGGAGGAGTGCAGCATTTTTTCTATAGTTTTGCGCATTTCATAGTACCGCTCTGGGGGTATCTTTTTAATTAGGGGTACAAAACTGAGCGCCAGGATTGTATCGGGACATAAAAATGCATCCACCTTTTCCGTCATGTTTTTTAACATGTCTAATAAGCGCTCACTTAGGTCAGGTTGGGATAGTGCTGGACGCCTCCGTGGCACTTTGCCAGGCTGATCAATTTGTGCAGGAGCAGAGGATGGCCCAGGAAGAGCCTCCTCTGCCCCTGAACATTGTTCTTCTGGCTGAGTTTCCCAGAGACTGGAAGATGTTTGGATTAGTGCTAAATCCTCTGTGTCTTCTGGAATATCAATGGGTGCTTCCTCCTCTGTTTGTTGTTCTTGTTCTTCCTCCAAAACATCTTGCTCCTCCCAACTAGATTCTGTCCTGTTTTATATAGTAAAAATTTTTAAAAATTAACTCGGCATATTGATGATTACCAGATTTAGCGTTACATAGATGATGTAAATGAAAACTTACTCCCTCATCTCCACTATGGGTTGTAGAAAATCCAAGTCCCTGGCATACATATAGGGTACCCTAGGCGCTGCCTCCGAGCCACTCCTTGTTTCTCTGAGGTGCCTCATGTATTTTCTGTAAGCATCACGTATGCTACGCCATCTTGTCTGTAAGTAGCGCACTGAAAAATAAAGAACAACATAATGATTTGTTTTATTTTTTGTCATTTTAGGTACTTGGCAACAGGGAATTCCTTTGGAAGTTTGCACTATGAATTCAAGGTTGGAAAATCAACGATTAGTGGCATTGTTCATGCTACCTGCCTAGTCATATGGGAAGAACTGAAGGACATTGTGATGAAGAAGCCCAAACCAGAAGAATGGCTGATGATAGCTGACCTATTCTGGGAGAGATGCAACTTCCCCAACTGTCTTGGAGTCATTGATGGCAAACATGTACGCATCCTCAAGCCTCCAGCTAGTGGGAGCCAATTTTTTAATTATAAAAAATATTTTTCGTTGGTATTAATGGCAGTGGCAGACGCAAATTATAAATTTATTTATGTTGATGTAGGTTCTTATGGCAGTAGCTCAGATTCTAGTGTATTCTCACATTCCTCATTTGGCCGCATGCTGCGTGACAATACACTAGACTTGCCCAATAATTCTGCCCTGCCAGGGACTACAGAGCCTCTCCTCCCACATGTATTTGTGGGAGATGAAGCTTTCGCATTGTCCCAGAACATGCTCAGGCCTTATTCAAGTCGCTCTCTGACAACTGAAAAAAGAGTGTTCAATTATAGGCTGACTAGGGCACGCAGAGTAGTAGAATGTACATTTGGAATTCTTTGCAATAAGTGGAGATTCCTGCATACCTCTATTAACCTCAGTATAGATCATGCGATCAGTGCAATTAAAGCTGCCTGTGCCCTGCACAACTATGTGCGTGAAAGAGATGGGTTTCTTTTTGAAGATTCCCTGACCCATAACATGGAGGCAGCATATTGCAATATTCCTAGGGGCACCACTACTGGTACACTTATTAGAGAAGAATTTAAGAATTTTTTTTGTCACCAGCTGGGGAGGTGCCTTGGCAGATGAATTGTATTGACTAAAAATAAATATGTATTTTTTTGCTGGATGTAAATGCATGATAATATAATGCTAAGTGTGCTATATGAAAAGTGTATGTAATTTTGGCTATGAAAAATAAAACTTTTTTATCTCACATTTCTGGTGTATGTCATATTACTGAAAAAATAAAAACTTTTTTTTCTCCCTGATTGGGTCCACGCTTATGTGCATAGCACATTTGGTAAGAGTACCTATTCATTTATGGTGGAGGATTTTATTCACTTTATGATTTATTCGAGTTATCATCCACAGTCACTGGGGTGATCATCCACATCATTTTAATCCGTATCTTCCGGATAAGAACTTTTGTCACCACATTTTACAAATTTTGTGTTTTTGGTGTATATATGTTTTTCAGATGCGCTGCACTATTTTTTATGTTATATAATGTCATATTACTGACCTTAGAAATTATAAGAATATGCATTTATTTAGGGACTCATCCATCCCTAGATAAAGCTGTTATGTGCACAATGTTTACAGCATGTGGCCTGGTACAGATTTGGGGGTGACCACATGCTGTTGGGTAAAATCAAAGAAATTAAATTAATGTCCACCATCTAAAAAATACAGAACAGCATATACAGGTAGTAAAAGGTAATAAAAAAAACTTACATTTGTCAGCCTGAACTTGGGAAGAGCACCTGTTCCACTCTGGCAAGAGGTCTCTGCCAATTTCCTGCCATGCACGTTTTTTGGCAACGTTGTCCTTATATTTAGGATGCCGGGTGTCATAAATCATGGGTTTGTCCCTCACAAGTCTGATCAACTCCTCACAATCCACTGTTTCTTTCTCCTTTGATGACGCTTTTCGGCCTCTTTTGGACATGCTGGTTCCATTCCGGATTTCAAAAGACACAGGGGAGGAACAGGAAGAAGGGGAGGTGTTTGAGTGGCGCAAATTTCTGTTCAGGACGCAAGCCAGATGCGAATCAGATGCGTGCCCATAGAAGATAATGGGCCTGAATTCGCACCTGATCCGTCCCGCAACGCACCAAGGACGGTTGCGTCTTTTCGTCAATTCGCATTGCGCATGCACCGGACATGTGTGAACGTGCCCCATTGAAAACAATGGGTTTTCAAATGTCCTGCGAATTCGCAGTATTTTGCCCCGCTGCGAATTCGCTATAGTGTGAACCCAGGCTTAAATGCAAGCGCAGAACCACCACCAACACATTTTAATCAATATGTAAATGGTGTTCACACTACACATGTGAGGTATTGCCGCAAACGTTATAGCGGGAGCAATAATTCTTGTGCCAGACCTCCTTTGTAACTCTAAACTAATAACCTGTAAAACATTTTAAAGCGCCACCTATGATGATTTTTAAGTATCATAGTTTGTCGCCATTCCCTGAGCGTGCACAGTTTTAAAGAGTGACATGTTAGGTATTTATTTACTCTGTGTAACATCAACTCTTATGTTTTACCACAAATGTGGTTATATATTGTGTTTTTTTTGCAGTAATATTAATTAAAGTGTATTTTTTCCCAATTTGCTTTTGAAAAACCGCTGGACAGATACAGTGTGACATAAAACATTGCAACAACCACCATTTTATTCTCTAGGGCCTCTGTGAAAAAATATATTTACAATGTTTGGTGGTTCTAAGTAATTCTCTAGCAAAAAAAAATACAGATTTTTTACATGTAGAAGAGAAATGTCAGAATAGGCCTGGTCTTCAAGTGGTTAAAAGCCAATGTAGAAACCAAAACGTAGCCTAGTTGTTGTCTAATTGATGTATTTATTTAAATATACATTCAGCAATTACACCAAAATGATAACATGCAAAAAGAAGGCATATGGGTAAAAGTGTTTGGCAGCAATTATAAATTTTTTCATGAGGAAAAAAACTGATCAGTTAAATATTTCTTTAAAAGACCAAGTTATATATTTTCCAACTATACTTATCCAAACTGTCTTTTTGATTTAACCTGAGAATAAAATAAAATACACTGTTAAAACAGCCTTTGTAGTACTAGCAGAGCCCTCACCAACTGCAGTCCCTAAATGGTCCGGGTTAGAGGTATCCCATTTGTAACGAGTTAGAGCAAATAGATTTTGTACCTGAAAGAAAAGGATATTTGCTTTTATCACACAAGGCTTCTGGAGTAATTCAGTAAGACCTGTGCACCTTCCTTTCTAGTTTGACATGTCCGTGCGGCTTCTAGTGCCGTTTAAAAAGCAGCATGTTTTTGGGCGTGGGCGCTTTAGAAGTCTGTGGTTAAGCTGTGAGTTCAACATGAATGCAACGTGAACTCAGGATTTCCTTTGAAGTTTGACACCAGAGATTTTCCCCGCCTACTGGGGGGGCTGAAGAAGAAGAAAAAAAACCTTTAAACTTCTCCAAGTACCATGTAGCTAGGAAGAAGTTTCAGAAGAAAATTGCCTGTGTTTGAAGAGTTAGTTTGAATGTGGATCATATTCCTTTAACCTTACCTATTTTGTTTGAAAGAGTGTGCCGGGCATGAAGGGAATAACTGAACAGAAAGAGTGCTGCACTGAAAATTCTTATAGGAGGAGGAGAGATTTAAAGTGTACTTTGCCTTATTTCTGTGTGTAAACTTTGTGTACACTATATGAAATTATTACCCCATTTTAACTTTATATAAATATATGCAACAGTGCCATGGTTTAAGCCGCAGTATGGTCAGCATTTTGTGAGATTAGTCTAAGGGTCCACTCACATGGGGCCTTTTACTGTGGGCACAATGCAGGTCCGTGTTTTCCTGGTACGGAGATGCACAGGTGTTGCATGTGTCCCCCTGCCACCACCATATTTAAGTAGCCTCAGATTGCCCACATAAAGATTACTTCCTTGTTCACTTTCCTAAGGCCGGTTACACACTATTGCGAATTGGAGGCGGGCTCCCCACATCCTATTCGCAATAGCAGGAGATTGTGAGCTCTATGGAGCCCATTCACATATCTCTGATGCGGCTCCAATGCGAATTTGCACAGGAGCCCTATGCGTCTTTTGGTCCGTTTCAGGTCCAAATTCAGCCCAAAATTCTGGCTGAAATTGGACCTGAAACGGTGAACCAGGATGCACAGGACCCCTGCTGGGAGCCGCATCGGCATTAGGTGTGAACCGAACCTTAATCCTTTAAATATTTGTGAGGTCTCAGACATACAGAGCTCTGTGCTACAGCAAGGATTGGAGATTGCAACATCACATATCACATGACCAGCATACCAGGAAGTTTCTGTACTTGTTCTTCTAGTTGTTGCCGGAAGAAGGTACACATTCTAGTTGTTGGTGCTGGGATTTTGGTGTATTTAGGTTTAGCGTATTTTGGAATGCAGCCCGGCAGGCCAGGAAGGGGGGGGGGGAGCGAGTGCCCCCTTCCTGAACCATATCAGACCACATGCCCTAAACATGGGAGGGGGTTGGCAGCAGGGGTGGCTCTGTCAACCAAACTAACTGTAAATGTAACAGCTAGTGAAACATCTGGTATTATATGCTCCAATATTTATTTTGTTTGTTATATTTGCTGAAATTAAATGCAGAGGCTTGGATATAAAAAATGAAATTTCCCATGAAATGCGCAGGCTTGGAATAAAGAAGGAGCGCCCAATGTCCAAAAGCATGTAAGTTTGATGGTAGATTAACCACTTCAGCCCCGGACCAATTGGCAGCCAAAGGACCAGGCCCCTTTTTGCGATTCGGCACTGCGTCGCTTTAACTGACAATTGCGCGGTCGTGCGACGTGGCTCCAAAACAAAATTGGCGTCCTTTTTTTCCCACAAATAGAGCTTTCGTTTGGTGGTATTTGATCGCCCCTGCGGTTTTTATTTTTTGCGCTATAAACAAAAATAGAGCGACAATTTTGAAAAAAAATGCAATATTTTTTGCTTTTTGCTATAATAAATAGCCCCAAAAAATATATAAAACAACTTTTTTTTTCCTCAGTTTAGGCCGATACGTATTCTTCTACATATTTTTGGTAAAAAAAAAAAATCGCAATTAGCGATTATTGATTGGTTTGCGCAAAAGTTATAGCGTTTACAAAATAGGGGATAGTTTTATAGCATTTTTATTAATATTTTTTTTTTTTTACTAGTAATGGCGGCGATCAGCGATTTTTATTGTGACTGCGACATTATGGCGGACCCAGCGGACATTTTTGACACATTTTTGGGACCATTGTCATTTATACAGAAATCAATGCTATTTAAATGCATTGATTTCTGTATAAATGACAGTTGCAGTGAAAGAGTTAACCACTAGGGGGAGGGGAGGGGTTATGGGCTCTGACGTGTGTTGTGTTTTTTACATTAGGGGGCGGGGCTGACGTCTGACGTCATTGATTGGCTTTCCCGATGACCGGGAACAGCCAATCAATGACAGGCAGAGTAGGAAGCGCGGGGAGAGGTTTGTTTACACAAACCACTCCCCGTTCTTCAGCTCCGTAACCCGATCGCGGGACACCAGCGGCAATCGGGTCCGCTGGTCCCGCGGGCCACGTACCTGTACGTGGTTTTGCCTGCCCGTGCCATTCTGCTGACGTATATATGCAGTGGGCGGTCGGGAAGCGGTTAAGAGGCATTTATTGAGAATAGCATAGAGTACATCAAGCCAACATGCCTTGAGGGCTTCTCCCTTCTTCAGGGTTGTTGCTCCATGCTATTAACTGGGAATTGTTCCCACGCCGGTTATATATTTGCAAAGTTTCAGAGGTAATACTGACAAAGTGACAGCTGAGGTTCCAGGGGCAGCAATAAACCTCAGCTGTCACTTTGTCAGTTTTACCTCCGAAACGTTGCAAATATATAACTGGCGTGGGAATCATTCCCATTTAAAAGCATGCAACAACAGCTCTGAAGAAGGGAGAGCCCTTGCTCCCAAAATGCATTGGCTTGATCTACTTGTCACTATTCTCAATAAACACCTGGACTTTGAACGAATGTAAAGAAGAGAGGACTGCAGATAAACAAGTACAACTTATGTAGGATGATTTGTTTCATCTCTGTGTAAGGTTGTATAACCATTTTAAACAGTTGCTCTCTGCTATTTCAAAACCATAATTTTTGCATGCTATTTAATGACTGGTTCAGTACCACTAGATTGGCACGAGGCCAATGTGGTGCCTATATTTAAAAAAACATGTTGTTATTTTAACTTCTATAGATAGGGACATACTTGAGAATTTGATAATAAACCACATAGGTGAGGTTTTTTTCCTTGAAAAAAATAATATAAGCAATAGATTGTTAAACCTTTCATGAACATGTAGGCAAAAAACATAGAGAAAAAATTGTCTATGGATATAATATACTTGGACTTTGCAAAAGCATTTGACACAGTTCCCCACACATAACTAATGTGTAAGATGATGTCTAAGGGCTCTTTCACACGGGGCGGATCAGTGCAGATCCGCCCCGTGGATATCCGCTTGCTCAGAGGGGATCGCCGGAGCGATCTCCGCTGAGCAGGAAGATGACAGGTCCGTTGCTGCGTGCAGGGACGGACCTGTCACAGCGCCGCTCTCCCCTATGGGGGATTGGGTGACGACGGACCGTAGAGTCCGTCGTCATCCGATCCGCTCTGCAGACGGATGAAAAAATAGGGTTTTCCTCCGTCTGCAGAAACGGACCATAGCGGGCACGGACGAGATCGAGTGTCAGCGGATGCTCATCCGCTGACACCCGCTATTCCATAGGGATACATGTATGTCCGTTTTTCATCCGAAAACGGATAGATGAAAAACGGACATACGGACCGTCCGTGTGAAAGAGCCTTTAGGCTTCAGCTTGTAAATGGCTAAACTGGCTTAAAGACTGTGTTCAGAGAGTAGTAAATAATGATTCAGACTCTATATGGTCTAAGGTTATTAGCGGTGTACCCCAATGTTCAGTGTTGAGAGCCTTACTTTTTAACCGCTTCCCGACCGGCGCACGACGATGTACGTCGGCAGAATGGCACGGACAGGCATAAGGGCGTACAGGTACGTCCCTTTGAATTTGCCCCCGTGCCATCGTGTCCATGGCAGCGCGCGTGCCGGTCGGGACCTCTGTGAGTCCGATCGCGGGTCCTGCAGACTCGATCGCTGCGGGCATACCTGCGATCGTCTCAAGGGGAGGAAGAACGGGGAGATGCTATAGTAAACAAGCATCTCCCCGTTCTGCCTAGCAACAGTGACACTGATCTCTGCTCCCTGTGATTGGAGCAGAGATCTGTAAAACACAGCCACGCCCCCAACATTTAGCAACACGCCCCTAGGACACACCTAACACCTACACTGCCACCTCCTGGTTAACCCCTTCACTGCCAGTGTTATTTACACAGGAATCAGTGCATTTGTATAGCACTGAAAAAAATAAAAACACAGGGGTGATCAAATACCACCAAAAGAAAGCTCTATTTGTGGGAAAAAAAAAAAAGGACGTCAATTTTGTTTGGGAGCCACAAACGCACAATTGTCAGTTAAAGCGAAGCAGTACCGAATCGCAAAAAGTGGTCTGGTCTTGAACCAGCAAAATGATCCGGTCTGAAAGTGGTTAATCTACAACCTCAATTTAAAAAAAGTTGTATAAAATCTACATAAAAACAGAATGCAATGATTTGCAAATCTCATAAACCCATATTTTATTTTCAGTAGAAAACATATCAAATGTTTAAACTGAGAAAATGTACAATTTTAAGAAAAAAATAAGATCATTTTGAAATTGATGGCAGCAACACGTCTCAAAAGATGGGACAGGGCAACAAAAAGCTGGAAAAGTAAGTGGTAATAACAAGGAATTGCTGGAAGAATGTTTTGCAATTAGATCGATTGGCAACGGGTCACTAACATGATTGGGTATAAAAAGAGGATCTTAGTGTCTCAAAAGTAGGTTCACCAATCTGTGTAAAGCTTTGTATAAAAATTGTCAAACAATTTCAGAATAACATTCCTTAATGTAAAATTACAAACACTTTAAATATATCATTATCTATAGTACATAATGTCATCAAAAAATTCTGAGCATATGGAGAAATCTCCCAGGCATGCAGGTGGCTAAAAACAGCCATGATTCTGTGATGGACATTATTGCACGGGCTCAGGAAAACTTCCAAAAATCACTGTCTGTGAACACAGTGCCTTCCAAAAATTCAGCTCAAGCTCTTATCAAGAAAAGAAGTCATATCTGAATATGGGCCAAAGCTCATTTAAAATGGTCCATTGCAAAGTGTA
Source organism: Lithobates sylvaticus (assembly GCA_028564925.1). Taxonomy (NCBI): domain Eukaryota; kingdom Metazoa; phylum Chordata; class Amphibia; order Anura; family Ranidae; genus Lithobates; species Lithobates sylvaticus. The sequence continues at coordinate 123,567,853 of CM053033.1, forward strand.
AAACTGCTCTGTGGTCAAAAGAATCAAAATTTTACATTTTTTTTGGCAACCATGGGCGCCACATCCTCCAGACTAAAGAGGAGAGGGACCTTCCGGCTTATTATGAGTGCTCAGTTCAAAAGCCTGCATCTCTGATTGTATGGGGGTGCATTAGTGCCCATGAAAAAGGCAGCTTGCACAAAGGCACCATCAATGCTGAAAGATATACCCAGGTTTTAGAGCAGCATATGCTCAGGCACAAATAGGACAACATTCCTCTCCCAAAACTCCAGCGCCTGGTCTCCTCAGTTCCCAGACGTGTATAGAGTGTTATTAAAAAAAGAGGGGATGCTACAGTTGGCCCTGTCTTAACTTTTTTTGGAACTGGGGTTGTACTTTGCCAGCTTTTTGTTGCCTTGTCCCAAAATTATCTTATTTTTTTCATTAAATTGTTTACATTTCTTCAATTACTTCCTGGTTTCCAGACCTAGGCAAATGGTGGGTTGATAGTGGTGTTGTCGGGGGGAATGGCTCATTATCAATGACTGAAGAGCATTATTTATATTATTGCATTGTTATATATAATTAAATAGTTTAACTCGCCATAATGCAGAATCAGTGGGAGCCCTGAGCTTGTCATCTGTCAATGTCGCCTGCCACCAGATGCAGCGTGTCACTTGCCACTGTCGCCTGCCACCAGATGCAGCTGGAGAGATTTACTAAAACTGGAAAGTGCACAATCTGGTGCAGCTCTGCATAGAAACCAATCAGCGTTCAGTTTTTTTTGTCAACGATTAATTGAACAAGCTGAAGTTAGAAGCTGATTGGCTACCATGCACAGCTGTACCAGATTTTGCACTCTCCAGTTTTAGTAAATCAACCCCTGCGTATCACTTCTGGTGTCGCCTGCCACCAGATGCAGCATGTCACTTGCCAACGTTGTTTAGTATCCTGCAGAGGACAGGCTTTTTTACTCAGGCTGTGGCTGATTTCTACAGAAAAACAAACTTTAAGACTTTGCAAGCCTTTTTGTTTTAATGCACTTGGAATATATTTATCTGCTTTAAAGTGTATCCATGGTCAACATTTTAATTTATATATTTCCACATTAAATTTCAATTCTAATTTTGGGCTACTATTAATCAGAATGATCTTGAAATTGGAAAACTTTTTTTTTAATCATTTTCTCTTTATTTATACAACCATATCCATATCAACAATCCATTAGATACATTTTTCAACTTAAATGTTCCATAACATAGGTATCTACATCCTCAATTCATAACCCAATGTCATTATATAATGAATCCCTACGTCCTGGCCCACTCGACCAATTCCTTTGTTCCCCTTTTTCACCCTTTCCCCCAAAAAAAGATAATAATAAAAAAAAGGGATACCCTCCCACCCCCCTTTCTCCTTCCCGCCCTCTTCTCCCTCCTCCTGCGTCTCCCCCCCCCCCCCCCCCCCCAGAACGGACACGTCCCACTCTGGGGGATCAAATATCTTGTCCTCCTCTTTTTTTTTTTTTTTAAACTGTTTTTATTAATCTTCATTACATACAGAATACATTTACAACCGTATTACATAACCAATTCTGCATATTTCAGTCGGATCATCCACTCTATTAGACAAATACTCCTATACATAACATATCCTTGACAATAGTGCCATCTAAGATAAAATAAGAAATTCTAAAACATTAGCCATGTAATGAAGAGAAACTTGTACATATTCATGTCACTACACCCTCAAGTATCAATAAATGTGTCATTGCATCGTTTACATTGATCAACAAGTATCAGAAGTCATAGTCACACCTTGTATAAATCCTCAGTGCCTTTGCATGGCAAAGACTGCAGTCCGTTACCTATTTCTATTATTAATCTGCCCTCTATAAAGGTTTCACTATGATCACTTATCCTAATCAGCATAAGATATTGTTCATATGTCAGGAGTCTAGTCCACTTCAGGGTATTCACATGCATCTATAAGATCTGTCCACCTTCCCCATATCTTCTCGAATTTAGGCGCACACCCCCTAGCCTCATAAGTCAATTTGTAAACAGGCAGTACCTGATTAACTATATTCTTCCATAAATTCAGAGAAATCGGTGTGGAGTGTATCCATTGCATAACCACTGTTTTCCTAGCATAGAATAATAAAAGACGTAAAAAATGCTTTTGGTATGTGCTCATGTCCACATCCTCGAAGACTGCCAGTACGCACCACTTTGGGCTGCAGATGTTTGGTAGTTCAAAATTACCAAAGTGACCAAAATGGGCGTACCTTTTCACAGCTCCAGAGCATGTGGAGCAAATCACCTGTAAGTTTGTTACATTTGTGGCAGATAGAGCTGTTTATTTTCTTCATGCGAAATAAGCGTAGGGGTGTGTAGTAAACTCTATGAAAGATACGCAACTGTATCATTTTATCCCTGGCTGAGATAGTGGTGGCAAAGTACGTATCCATAAATTCTTCCCAGTTTTCTTCTGACATATCTGGTATATCCATAAGCCAGTAACTTTTCACTTTCTGTAACTGACCCGTACCCCCCCCTGTGACAACAGTTTGTAATACCCTGAGACCGGGAGGTCACGGTCTACTCTGAAAATGTTAGATTTTGTCCAATTTATCCTAAGACCCGAGAATTTACCAAATTCCTCTGTCAGGCTAAGCATAATCGGGACCGTGCTTTGGGGATTTGTCAGATATAGCAGCATATCATCTGCGTATAAGGATATGCGTTCCTCCAGAGTGCCTATTTTCATACCTTGGATCCTCTGGGAGGCCCTTAATAATCTAGCTAGGGGTTCTATCGCGAGCGCGAATAACAATGGCGATAATGGGCACCCCTGGTGAGTGCCCCTACGAATACTAAAAGGTTTGGAGATTATCCCGTTAATTCTAATACGAGCAGTGGGTTGCTCATACATTAATCTGATCCATTGAAGGAAATTACCTCCGAACCCGAATTTTTCGAGTATGTAAAATAAATAGGGCCATTCAATAGAATCAAATGCCTTGTGAGCATCGAGGGATACAATCGCTCTGGACTTCAGTTCTGTGGTAGGGAATTGCATATTAGTAAACAGTCTACGTATATTACTATATGTGGACCTGCCTGGGATGAACCCTGTTTGGTCGGGGCCAATCAGGGTTGTGACTACTGAATTTATACGGGTAGCTAGTATTTTTGTTAGGATCTTTAGATCCGTGTTGATCAGAGAAATTGACCTATAGGACTCGCAGTATAAAAGGTCTTTGTTTGGCTTAGGGATCAGTACTATCAGGGCCTCTTTCATAGATGGGGGAAGACTTTTTTGTAGAAAGATGTTGGCATACAAACGGTGTAGCCTAGGTATCATAGTTTCTATATGGGTTACATACCATTCTATGGGGGGTCCGTCAGGACCTGGGGTTTTGTGTTTAGCAAAAGTTTTAATAGCCTGTTCTATTTCATCTGTGGAGATGGGTTCCTCCAATAACTGCTGTTGTTCTTCTGAAAGCATCGGAAAGTTAATAGAGTCTACGTATTCATACAGCTCAGGGGGAGTATAATGGGCCTGGGACCTATAAAGATCAGAATAAAATTGCATAAAGGCCGTCATGATCCCTTCCTTGGAATCCTGAACATTGGCCAAGTTATCATATATTCTGGATATGGCAACAGGGTCAGGTATCGGGTTGGCCAAAAATGCCCAAATCTTGCCATTTTTGTCCCCCGTGTCAAAAATTCTCTGTCTCTGGTACAGCAACTTTTTCTGAGTTTTATCCGTCAGTGCTAATTCATATGTCCTTTTAGCAGCATGTATTGCCTGGAACCCATCTGGGACAAAGTATGTATCTTTTCTGCAGTAGCTTTCTTAAGAATAGATACTCCTCTCATATAGGCTCCCCTGATTACCTCTTTAAAAGCTTCCCATTTAATTAAGTCCGGCCCCTCCCGAGCATTTTTCTGCCAGAACATGGTGATGACCTCCATGCAGTAGCTTAATACCATTGGTTCCGTGGGCCAATAGGGACTCATGCGCCAAATACGATCAGCATCATGTCCTTGTACACGCATGGTAAGTTCCAAAGGAGAGTGATCGTAAAGTGCTCTGGAAAGATATGACACCTCCTCCACTTTCTGTAATGTATCTCTGGACGTGAAAAACATATCAAGGTGTGATAGAGATTTGTAGGACTCAGATATACAAGAAAACTCTTTCTTATCTGGAAATTTCCAGAGCCATACATCCGTTAAATCATACGCCTCTGCCCACTCTCTCAACGAATGAGATTGCGGTCTGGTACATCTGAGCCTATCCATCTCCACATCCATGACTTTATTAAAATCACCCCCAATGATAAGGTAACCCTGCATCATGGGGAGGACTGCGGCCATACACTTGTCTAACTTCTGTATTTCAAATACATATATGTTTACTATAGTATACAACGTCTCCATATATCTTAATACCACGGCTACGTAGCAGCCCTGCGGATCAATTTTGACCTCTATTATTTGAACAGGTAGAGACCTGAGAATTAATATATAGACACCTCTGGAATATGAGGAGTATGTTGCATGGAATACAAATGGATAAAGCTGCGCCAGTAAAAACTGAATACAAATAAATAGGAAGAAAAACACAAATAACCAAATAATTAATGTATATAAAAAAGGGGGGATAAAGTGCAAAAAAAGCGTGACCATAAAGAACACACACAAATTCTGATAAATAAAGTCCAGTGAGAACCGCATTAGTCCAGATCATATGTCTTCTTTAGTACACAAAACCTGATTGCATGTAGTCGGCAGACTTGTACTTTGTAGCAAATAAAACACCACTGTGACAGATCTAAAACAACACGTTGTGACATGCAAGAGTTCTGCGCGATCCCATCCACCTTTTGAATTTGGCGCTTACCAGATGGTTAAATAAAAGGAGCACTGCATATGAAGCCTGCAACTTCCCAGATAAAAAATGACTGATCGGGCCGATCGGATCAGGAACAACCGCTCAGAAGGAAAGAGGGACCTCCACAACCTCCGCTCCACTCAGGGACATCCAACTGATTGACTCAAGTATACAAAAGAAGGGGGCCGCCCATAGCGTAATACTGGCAAACAATTTTTATTCAAACTTTAAAAGAATTAAGAACACTTACATACGTAAGATGAAATCGAGCATAGTATAAAACACACTGCCGGCCGGTCAGTGTAAACCCGTCCCCCGTTCACGATCTACGTGGTGGCGTCACTGCGTGCCTTCCCATACGTCGTTTCGTCACAGATGACGTTATCAATGGGGAACGGGCGACGCAGTAACGCACCACCCATATATAGCCCAGCCTCCACCTGAGTTACATGAGGTCAGACAAGCGCAGCCATCTTAAGTATGGGAAAAATAGCCCATATCAGATGATATTGTGTAGCGCTATAAGAAGAACAATAAAATTATACTTTAAATGGAAAGAAAACATTCATAACCATTTAAAATCGGAAGTTTATATTTAGCAATAGCTTCATGGAAATAAGAATTTAGAGCCAATAATCGCGATGTGATCAATTGAGTGACATATCGCTATGTGTGTATGTGAGACTCACCATGTTAATTTGTATACTTGAGTCAATCAGTTGGATGTCCCTGAGTGGAGCGGAGGTTGTGGAGGTCCCTCTTTCCTTCTGAGCGGTTGTTCCTGATCCGATCGGCCCGATCAGTCATTTTTTATCTGGGAAGTTGCAGGCTTCATATGCAGTGCTCCTTTTATTTAACCATCTGGTAAGCGCCAAATTCAAAAAGGTGGATGGGATCGCACAGAACTCTTGCATGTCACAACGTGTTGTTTTAGATCTGTCACAGTGGTGTTTTATTTGCTACAAAGTACAAGTCTGCCGACTACATGCAATCAGGTTTTGTGTACTAAAGAAGACATATGATCTGGACTAATGCGGTTCTCACTGGACTTTATTTATCAGAATTTGTGTGTGTTCTTTATGGTCACGCTTTTTTTGCACTTTATCCCCCCTTTTTTATATACATTAATTATTTGGTTATTTGTGTTTTTCTTCCTATTTATTTGTATTCAGTTTTTACTGGCGCAGCTTTATCCATTTGTATGACTTTATGTGCGAGTATCCCACTTTTAGCAGCAGCCTTTTAGGTTAGGATTTTATCTTTTCCCCATTTTTACTTTTTATTAGCGCGGTTTATTTATTTTCTTTCATGTTGCATGGAATGCATGAGCAACATATCTTCTCTTTAATGCCATGACCTTGGACCCTACCAGGTGGGTCTCTTGTAGCAACATAATATGCGATTTTGTGCGTTTGAGGTAGTCCAAGACCAAAGATCTCTTGATCCTTGAGTTTAGACCCCGCACATTCCAGGTAAGACACTTAAGACTCATCTATAAGTTGTGAAAAATCAATATAAAGTAAGTACACAATATGGTTCCCAGATCTAGAGAGACAGATACCAGACAACAGGAGGCCCGCTGATGGACAGGGGAAGAAAAAGGCCTCATTGTTGGCTGAAGCACCAAGGGTAATCTAGCATCTTGACCAACAAATATGAAGATCTACACAGGTGTGAATCAGGGGTACAGTTTTGTTCTCAGATGTAGACGACCAACATGTTTCGCCAAACATTGGCTTCTTCAGGGTCACTAAGACAGTTTGTACCCAAATAAATAAATCTAGTAAATATAAGAAAGACATTAGTGATGTATATTCGCAAAACAATATAAAGCAATTTGAACAGTGTTTACATTGCAGGTCAAAATAAGCTGCTCCTCACCCATACCCCCAATAGGAACCCCAAAAAGGCAGATTTGCAAAGCGACACATCCCGTCAGACCAAGAAACAGGGCCATATCAACACCACTGATAAAGTCGAGTATAGATGCCAGAGAGGAAAAGCACTGCAGGCGGCGTATATAAAACCTGATGAAAAAAACAATGAAAAAAACAGTACCGTGTAGTGAAAATAAAATATAAACTTACAACCAAATAAAACACTTTGGTATTAACCAACCACCCCCTCCCCCCACCCTGCTCATTGCCCCAAACCTCAACGAGCTTCTTCCTAATAACCATGTGAGTAACCTGTGAGGTGACCAAAAGGATCCCTCAGTTAACCATATAGTCTGACAGCGGGGATAGCAAAAATGTCCCCTTAGAAAAATAAAAATGGACAAAAAGTCAAAAAATAAAAAAAGGGTTTAGTCATGTGTCTCGGAGAGCAGTGGTGACACCTGTAAGGGATAACGTTTAGGATAGCGTTTCTTACATCTTATTGTGCCTCGTGCCTTATTGTGCCAGCTATCCAAATACCTGCTTATGCACCTGTGGGTGGTAATGTGATATCTTGGTACCTGTATTCAGGAATTGTGGAGCAGTACACCCCTTACATCAATTCCGTTCCTGTGGATCAGGAGTTCCAATCCATTGTAGGGCCTCGTCTGCTGATTTTCCTCAGTATGTCCCCTCCTTTCAGATCATGTCTCCATGTCATCCTGGATGCAACAGTAGAGGAAGGAGGAGAAAGGAGCATATATCCAGCAGCAATAACAAAGATATCGGGGGTTAATCAAAAATGAAAAGGGAGAAAAGGAAAAAGAAAACACAGCGAAAAGGATGCCTGGGTTAGATCCTGCCAACCATGTTGGTACAAGCATCCTATGTACATCTGTATGGCATAGCACGATCAAATAAGCTTCCTAAGACAGCACAGCGGCACCGCGCTGGATAATCAACCCAGGCCATCAAGCCAGTCCACAGCTTCTGCTGGGGTCAGGAAGAATTGGACTCTACCGTCGTAGATGACTCGTAATTTAGCAGGGTAAAGCATACTGTAGCTGAGTTGTTTGTCTCGAAGTCGCTTCTTTACTGTTGTGAATGCTGCTCTTTGCTTTTGTGTAGTCGCCGAGAAGTCTGGAAAAAACAATATCTTGTTCCCATTAAACCTGATCTCAGGTAAATTTCTGGCATTATGCATGATATTTTCCTTATCTCTAAAATGCAGTATTTTTGCAAGAAGGGGGCGAGGCGGAGCTCCCGGTGGAAGGGGACGCATAGGGACCCTGTGGGCCCGTTCAATAGCAAACAGGAATGAGAGGTGCTCTGACCCTATAGTAGCTCGCAGCCAGTTTTCCAAAAAAAGTTCTGGTTCCTTGCCTTCTGCTCCTTTCGGAAAGCCAATAATGCGTAGGTTGTTTCTGCACATGCGGTCTTCTAAATCACTGAGTTTCAGTGCTTGCTCCTTTAAATCCTGTTGCTACATTCTCATATTATTAGACATGGGTTGCATAGTATCCTCAATGTCACTAATGCGTTGCTCAGCCCCAGTAATTCTGGATCTCATCTTTTGCATATCATGTTTCACAATCGATAAGTCAAGCCTGACTGTTTCAATCTGTGTAGTGAGGGATGACTGACATTGCTGGATAGCATCCATAACATGTTTAAGTGTAAGCTCTTCCACTTCCTCACCATCCTCCCCAACCTCCTCTGCTAGTATAGCTGACTGTGATGGGCCCCCTAGTTCACTGTCTTCCTCCCATCTGCCTTCAGCCTCCCAGGGATCAGGCTCCTCTCTCACAGGCAGGGCCGGTGTGGCCGATAATCTGGGGCTTTGTGAGGGGTCAGCAAAGTGTTCTTTTATGGTGGAGGGCGGTTTGGCCTTTTTAGCAGTACCTGCAGCAGTGTGTGGGATTGCAAGGGATTTAGACTCACCGGCCAGAGCTTTCTTGTCCTTTGGTGTTTTTTTGCATGAGGCTGGATGGCCGGCGCCATCTTTGATTCCACCCGCGGCCTGTGTATGTTGTCGGTCCGCAGCGATTTTAGGACCTACTGGGCCGTTTTGACCCATTTTTCCGGGTCTCCTCATGTCTCGGATGGTTCCCCCATCTGTATGTGCCCTCCGTTCGGGTATGTCTGTATCGGATTCTGTTCAGGATCGATTGGTGTCAGCTCCTCTCCTCTCCTGAGCTGCTCACATGTCCGCTGCTGGCCACGCCCCCCTTGTCCTCCTCTTTAACTTCCCATGAGTGACTTCCCCTCTTCTGAATATATAAATCTTGCCCAGTGTGACCATGTATCCCTATATCTTTCTCTTTTTTCCGGGGCTGAAAACACCAAGTCTTCCATTACTTCAATGCTCCTTACCTTGTTAAGTCACATTGCAATTGTGGAGGGATTAGGATTTTTTCAACATAGGGTAATACATGCTTTAGCGGCATTAACCAAATGGCACAAGACTGATTCCCTGTATTTCTGATTTAGCAATTGTGAGCAATGTAATAGAAAGAATGCTGGGTCTTTCCATATTGGGCATTCCGTAAATTTTTGTGTTATCCTCTGTACCTCCGACCAATATTCTTCAATCTTGGAACATGTCCAGACGGTCTACAACCGTCTTAGCTCCTACCTCAGTGAAAATAACCTTCTTGACCCTTTACAGTCTGGCTTTCGCTCGCAACACTCCACGGAAACTGCCTTACTAAAACTCACTAACGATTTACTAACTGCTAAATCCGACAGCCAGTACTCCATACTGCTACTACTTGACCTCTCTGCAGCCTTTGATACTGTTGACCACCCGCTCCTTCTCAATAAACTCCATTCCCTTGGTCTCAAAGATTCTGCTCTATCCTGGTTCTCTGCCTATCTATCACAGCGCTCCTTTAGTGTTGCCTACAACTCTGTCTCCTCCTCTCCACTGCCCCTTTCTGTGGGGGTCCCCCAAGGCTCTGTTCTTGGCCCCCTTCTCTTCTCCATCTACACCTCCTCCCTTGGTCACTTGATAACCACCCACGGCTTCCAATACCACTTATACGCCGATGACACCCAAATCTATCTGTCTACTTCTCACCTCACTCCTTCTGTCTCCTCTCGCATTACTAACTTACTAACTGACATCTCAACATGGATATCGCACCACTTTCTTAAATTAAATCTCTCTAAAACTGAGCTATTAATATCCCCCCCCCCCGCCCGTGCCCCCCTCCATGACTTTTCCATCAAAATCAACAATGCAACCATCAGTCCCTCCCCTCACGCCAGGGTACTCGGTGTAATCCTAGACTCGGACTTGTCATTTCAGCCTCAAGTCCAATCGCTGTCAAAAGTTTGTAGACTTCACCTCCGTAACATCTCTTAAATTTTCCCCCATTTTTAACAAATGACACCACCAAGCTCCTCATTCACTCCCTTGTTATCTCTCGCCTTGACTATTGCAACTCCCTTCTCATTGGCCTGCCTCTCCATAGGCTCTACCCTCTTCAGTCTATCATGAATGCTGCTGCAAGACTTATCCACCTTACCAACCGTTCAGTGTCTGCCAACCCTCTCCTCCAATCCCTACACTGGCTCCCAATCGCCCAGCGAATTAAATTCAAAATACTAACCACAACTTACAAAGCCATCCACAGCTCTGCCCCAAGCTACATCACCAATCTTGTCTCCAAACATATCCCAAACCGTCCTCTCCGCTCTTCTCAAGATCTCCTCCTGTCAAGCTCTCTTGTTTCCTCCTCCCATGCTCGTCTCCAGGATTTCTCCAGAGCCCCTCCCATCCTCTGGAACTCGCTACCTCAACCTGTCCGGCTATCCCCTACTCTAGCTACCTTCAGGCGATCCCTGAAAACTCATCTCTTCAGGGAAGCCTATCATGTCTCCAACTAATCTTTTACCACTTCCATCAGCTCATTCCCCACAGTTACAACCTTTTGTATCACCTCCCCCACCCTATTAGATTGTAAGCTCTTCTGAGCAGGGCCCCCTTAATCCTCTTGTATTTTATTGTATTATAACTGTATTGTCTCCCTTTTAATATTGTAAAGCGCTGCGTAAACTGTTGGCGCTATATAAATCCTGTAATAAATAAATATAAATAAGATGTGAAATAAAGTACCTCGCTCTTCCTGACATCTCCAACAGAAATTGGAAAACTTTTTAACCACTTGCCGACCGGCTCACGCCGATATGAGATTGGCAGAAAGGCACGTACAGGCAGATTAACGTACCTGTACGTTGCCCTTTAAGAAGTGGTTTGTGGGCATGCGCGCCTGCTGCGACCTCCGTGAGTGTGATTGCGGGTCCCGCGGACTCGATGTCCGCCGGGATACCCGCGATCATCTCACAGAGAGGAAGTACAGGGAAATGCTGATGTAAACAAGCATTTCCCCGTTCTGCCTAGTGACAGGACACTGATCACCGCACCCTGTAATCGGGAGCGGTGATCAGTGTTGTGTCACACATAGCCCCTCCCTCCCACAGTTAGAATCACTCCCTAGGACACACTTAACCCCTACAGCTCCCCCTAGTGGTTAACCCCTTCACTGCCAGTCACATTTACACAGTAATTAATGCATTTTTAATCGCACTGATTGCTGTATAAATGGGAATGGTCCCCAAATAGCGCCAAAAGTGTCTGCTATGTCCGCCATAATGTCGCAGTCATGATAAAAATCGCTGATTGCCACCATTACTAGTAAAAATTTTTATTATTAATAAAAATGCCATAAAACTATCCCCTATTTTTAGACAGTATAACTTTTGCACAAACCAATCAATAAACGCTTATTGCAATTTTTTACCAAAAATATGTAGAAGAATACGTATCGGCCTAAACTGAGGAAAAAAAATAGTTTTATATATTTTTTGGGGATACTTATTGTAAGTTAAAGCGACGCACAGTGGATCAAGCACCACCTGTACTTGATCAGCTGGAACAGAGGCAATGGGAGACATTGGGGAAAAAAGGAACCCGTCAGCTCCTGAATGCTATCACATAGAAAGCTATTAGCCCCACTTGTGACAGCAATAAGGTTAAGAGAAAAAATTATTTAACCACTTAAGAAACGGGCCTATTTTTTAAACTTGTTGTTTACAAGTTAAAATCATTTCTTTTGCTAGAAAATTACTTAGAACCCCCAAACATTATATATGTATATATTTTTTTTTTTCTAACACCCTATGGAATAAAATGGCGGTCATTGCAATACTTTCTGTCACACCATATTTGCGAAGCGGTCCTACAAGCGCACTTTTGGAAAAAATACACTTTTTTGAATTAAAAAAAAAAAGTCAGTAACAGTAAAGTTAGACCAATTTTTTTTATATTGTTGAATATGATGTTATGCCAAGTAAATTGATACCCAACATGTCAAGCTTCAAAATTGCGCCCACTCCTGGAATGGGGACAAACCTTTATCCTTAAAAATTGTGTGTGATTTGAACACCGTTTTCATATGTTGGCGCTACTGCTTCTGCATGTGAGCTCAGCGGGATGGGGCCCCTTAAAAATTTATTTTATTTTTTTTCTTATTTATTTAACTTTTTATTTTTTATTTTTACACTGTTCTTTAAAAAAAAAAAATGGTGTCACTTTTATTCCTATTACAAGGAATGTAAACATCCCTTGTAATAGAAAAAAAGCATGACAGGACCTCTTAAATATGAGATCTGGGGTGAAAAAAAACTCAGATCTTATATTTACACCAAAATGCAAAAAAAATGTCCCTTTAAGAGCTATGGGCAGAAGTGACGTTTTGACGCCGCTTCCGCCCTGCAATGGTATGGAGTCAGGTGGGGGCCATTTTCCCCTCACTCGGCAGCCAGCCAAGCAGGGGACAGGATCCGATCACCTCCACCGGCAGCTCCGGTAAGCGGGGAAGGGCACTGGAGCGTGGCGGGAGGGGGCCTCTCCTGCCACCGATAAAAGTGATCTCGCTGTGAATCCGCTGCTAAGGTCACTTTTAGCTGATGTTAGGCTAACTGGTCTGTAATTCCCGGGGATGTCTGGGCTCTTAAAGAGACACGTACAGGTATGTGATTGTGCCCAGCCATGCCATTCTGCCGACGTATATCGGCATGAGGCGGTCCTTAAGTGGTCAAGGTCTCTTTCCCAATATTCCATTTATGGTAGTTCATGGTCCTATTTGCAACCTTAGAATACCCAATAAGGAGACAGTATGCGACTGGTCTAAACTACATGGCATGTTCACCAATGGCAGGAGTCTGGCGGACAAGATAGGGGAACTGGAGCTACTGTTGTACGAGGATTTCGATTTTGTAGGAATTTCAGAGACTTGGTTAAACAGCTCTCATGATTGGCTGGCAACCATTCAAGGGTATTCCTTATATCGCACGGATAGAGAGGGCAAGAAAGGGGGAGGGGTATGTCTGCATATCAAAAATGATGTACAAGTGAATGTGAGAGATGACATCACTAAAGGAAGAAAGGGAGGAGGTGGAATCCTTATGGGTAGAGCTGAAAATGGATGAAACTAAGGGAAAAGTAATACTGGGAGTATGCTATAGGCCCCCTAACCATAGGGAGGAGGCGGAAGCAGACCTTCTATCACAACTTGGAGTAGCAGCAAGGATGGGAAGTGTCATCATAATGGGGGATTTTATTTATCCAGACATAGACTGGGTGGAAGGAGCTGCGCATTCATCTAAGGCGTGCCAGTTCCAAAATGTCTTGCAGGATAATTTCATGGGTCAGATGGTAAACGCACCAACTAGAAACAATGCATTACTAGACCTACTGATTACTAACAATACAGACCTGGTCACAGATGTGGAAATACGGGACAATTTAGGGAACAGTGATCACAGGTCAATTTGTTTCAGTATAAATCACACTAATAGGAAACATAAGGAGAATACAAAGACACTGAATTTCAAAAGAGCCAACTTCCCTACGAGCCTTGCTAGAAGATACAAATTGGGATAAAATCTTAGGAACAAAGAACACGGAGGAGAAATGGGTTTGCTTTAAGAACATATTAAATAAGGGCATTAGCCAATGCATCCCAATAGGAAATAAATTTAAAAGAGCTAATAAAAGTCCTGGGTGACTTAACTCCAACATAAAAATGCATGTCCAAATTCTAAAGCAGAACCGCTCATCGTTATTCCTCGTCTTTAGCTATTGGTCATTCTATGCTTTTCCTGTTCTGGTGAGACAAGATTTGGACCCATGCTTGTTTGGTGTAACAGTGCTGATAATGAGTTTTATCTACTAAAGGAGCTGAGAATCTGCACTCAATAAAATGATTAAAAATTCACTTCAATTATCTACATCTAAAAGCAAATTCCTGTTTATTTTTTTAACTGCACGTGATCAAAGTGAGCAGACTTTTGAGTAAAGATTCTAAATGTGAAAATGCTTGGATGTATGCTGTTGGCAACTGGTGAATTTAACCTAAGAGAATCTCCTTTCGAAAAGAACATTTAACATCAAATTAATTTGTAGTGTAGAATTGTCCTTGTCCTACTAATGGATTCAGTGTGTTTTTGGAGTTTTAATTGGAGTTGTCCTTTAGAAAGGATGGCCTCTCCTTTCTGTAGTTTAGGAAAAATAAACAAAACACATTTTGCAAATAGATCTTCTTTCTTGTCTTCTTTTGTTTTTGGAAATGTGGTGAGTTAGAGAAACATTTCATATCCACCATGTGGCTTTATAGTCATATGAAAGGTACACTTTAAGAGGACAGACAAGGACATGCAGCGATTTGCATAACATTTGCATCTCCTTGTAGAGTAAAAAAGGCTGGATTACAATGATAGCACTGAAAGTCTATAGAGCCCTAGCTTTAAAATCTGTATTCTTTTTTAAACTGTAGCTTAACTTGTTCTGTTCAGAGATGACTAGGGCACATCCTAACATCAGGATATAAAAACTGTATAAACGGAATCTGCATAAATGTGTCATAGAGAAATAATGTAACTGCATTCAACAGTCAGTCAATGCAAAACTAATATGCAGTTTGCCAGCATCCCAAATCACTTATTGATTGTTTATGTTGTTTGTGGACTCTTATGGCTCCAGTCACCTTCATAGCCAAGTATGAGGTAGTACCCTACTCCATGTTTGTTCTTCCTTTGCATTTCAAGCTCAACTCTGGGAAAACTAAAATTCCTCCCTTACAGTGGGGCAGCTCTTGCACTGCAAGGGTTGAATGCAAACCTTTTTTAGGGGATGGGAAAAGCAGTTTTAATTACCTGATCTTCTGCTTACCCTAGCACCCCTGACAGGCAGGAATCCCCTGTGCTCCCCTGCACTCCCCTGCAGTGGATTGCCCAGCTGCATTTCCATGTCCAATGCAGGGCTACAAGCTATGGAGTTCAACGTTAACATCATTGAATACCCAAGTAGGACTGAGTCTCCTTCTACAGTAGCAAGATGAAAAGTAAACCTGTACCCTTTTCTCTCTAAACTTAAACCCAGTGCTTGATTGGCCAGCAAACTTGCCTGACCTAAACCCCATAGAGGATTTGCGGGGTATTATCAAGAGGAAGATGAGAGACACCAGACCCAACAATGCAGATGAAACTGAAGGCCACTATTAAAGCAACACCTCAGCAGTGCCACAGGCTGATCGCCTCCATGCCACACCGCATTCATGCAGTAGTTCATGCAAAAGGAGCCTGACCAATTATTGAGTGCATACTATATTGTACATGGACATACTTTTCAGTAAGCCAACATTTCTCTATTCAAAATCCTTTTTTTTTTTAAATTGGTCTTATGTAATATTCTAATTTTCCGAGACACAGAATTTTGGATTTTCACTAGCTGCAAGCCATAATCATTAAAATTAAAAGAAAGAAATGCTTGAAATATATCACTCTGTGTGAAACACATCTACAGTATATAAAATATGAGTTTCACTTTTTGAATTGAATCACTGAAATAAATAAACTTTTTGATGATATTCAAATTTTTTGAGATGCACCTGTAGATCCTAGACTTGCATACACTTTATTGAGTGCCTCGGGTCATTGGAGGAATTTACTGTCTCTTAGTGAAATGTGTCATAATGCCCAACTCTAGTCTCCACAGATCTTTTTCTCTTGGATGTATGCTTCTGTCCATGGACCAGTGTGACAACTCTTAACCTTCTATTCCACCTCTGCTCCTAGTTGTGAGCCACCACACTACTGTAAAATTCTGCTGCAGCTAGCTAACTTCCAGGCAGTATGATACCTTATATCACACAGCCTATTCCTCTGTGTTCTAGTTCTCATAAACTTGCACCCTGGTGCTTCAGCTGGTGTTTTCTTCATGCTGTTAGTGCCAATAGTGGCCATTACCAGCTGTGTTGCTATGGCCATTTGTATAGTGACTTTATTGCAATAATATAGAGTTAGGATTAGTAAAAGCATATGTTTACAGAGGCTCTTCCCCCCGCTCCATTAATATGAAAAAGAAACCAGTTGGATAGGTCTTGGATCTGAGACAGGAAGTTGTCGGCGGGATGTGATGTAAGCAGGAGTTAGGGGAGGAGATTTTGTTTTTGAAAGAAATGTGTTCGGACGGGAGAGGAGTTTGGAAGGACAAAGAGGAAGACATGGATGCGAGTAGCTTGAGAACTTTGAAGAACTTTTCAGTTGGACTGAGCAAGGAACCATGAAGAACATTACATCTTGAACCCTAAGTTGAGTAACTGTTTAGTTTACTCAATGCGTACATATTGTACGTGCTTATATTTGTAGGCATATTTTTGTATGCTATGAGTTGTGCTGTATTGTGTATCCTAGAGTTGTATGTGCAGTTTTTCCTGTTTAGTAAAGCATTGATACACTACAGAAGTCTAAGCTTCCTTGGTTTTACTGCAAGAACTTAAGAGATAGACGCAAAGCATAACACCAGCATGTTAAATGGGTTGTAAACCCTTGTGTTTTTTCACCTTAATTACATAGTTACATAGTAGGTGAGGTCGAAAAAAGTCACAAGTCCATCAAGTCCAACTTATGTGTGTGATTATATGTCAGTATTACATTGTATATCCCTGTATGTTGCGGTCATTCAGGTACTTATCTAATAGTTTCTTGAAACTATCGATGCTCCCCCTCTGAAACCACCACCTGTGGAAGGGAATTCCACATCCTTGCCGCTCTTACAGTAAAGAACCCTCTACTTAGTTTAAGAATAAACCTTTTTTCTTTTAATTTTAATGAGTGGCCACGCGTCTTGTTAAACTCCCTTCTGCAAAAAAGTTTTATTCCTATTGTGGGGTCACCAGTATGGTATTTGTATATTGAAATCATATCCCCTCTCAAGCGTCTCTTCTCCAGGGAGAATAAGTTCAGTGCTCGCAACCTTTCCTCATAACTAATATCCTCCAGACCCTTTATTAGCTTTGTTGCCCTTCTTTGTACTCGCTCCATTTCCAGTACATCCTTCCTGAGGACTGGTGCCCAAAACTGGACAGCATACTCATGGCATAGGTGCGGCCGGACCAGAGTCTTGTAGAGCGGGAGAATTATCGTTTTATCTCTGGAATGAATCCCCTTTTTATTGCATGTCAATATTCTGTTTGCTTTGTTAGTAGCAGCTTGGAATTGCATGCCATTGCTGAGCCTATCATCTACTAGGACCCCCAGGTCCTTTTCCATCCTAGATTCATGCACCGTGCATTTTATGCATTAGGGTGAAAAAACTTCTGGCAGTGACCGGCCCCCCAGCCCCTCCCCCCCCCCCGTTTTTACTTACCTGAGCCCCATATTTCCCTTGGCTTTGACGCGCTGTCCCTCTCTGCACAGGGTCCTGGCTCTTGATTGGATAGATTGATAGCAGAGCAACCATTGGCTCCCGTGGCTGTCAATAAAATTCAATGACACAGGCATCGGGGGGCAGAGAGAGTCCGGCATTCAAGTCTATGGACGCTAAATGCTTGACTCGGGAGCGCGCCCGCAAGGTAAACCCCCGGGAGAGCGCTTCTCCTAGGGGGTTAGCTGATGCGGGGAGGAGCCACGAGAGCCGCAGGGGGACTCCAGAAGAGGATGATTGGGGCCACTCTGTACAAAACGAGCTGCACAGTGGAGGTAAGTATGACATGTTTGTTATTTCAAATAAAAAAAAAAACAAGCCTTTACAATCACTTTAATGCAGACTGCCAAGTAATGCCTTCTCTCTTTGATTGGCATTTGCATTCTAGCAGCTCACCGATGCTGCCAATACAGGGCTCTGTCTGCTGCTAGGAGAGGCAAGGAGACCTTACTGGCAAACAGGTGACCTTTTTTCATATAATATTGTCACAATGCTTAAGCTGCACAAGTACAGCTCCTGCACCCATGGCACCTTACGTAAGAAGCTACCTCCCAGCAGTGAGGGGAAGAGTTTCCTTTCCTCTCTGCTCACAAACCATAATTTATGATTAAAATAAGTCTCAGACAGAGGCACGCCACCTAACAGTGCAAGTTCTTTTTACAAAAATAACTTTGCAGAATGGGTGGGGTATTCACCATGTGCTTTGCTAGAGTTCAGGCTTTTCTAGTGCCTGAAGTACTGAGTACTGAACATTGCCCTGATCCAGGTGTTTGCTGTCAGACTAGGAATTCTCTTTTTTTATTTGTAGGTTGCTTCTGTAGCTGAGCCAGATTGAGGTAATGTTGATCAGCTATTAGGTCTTTTTTTTCAATGGCAGTTGATGCCTGCAGCACTCTCTCCTTCTTAGGTACAAACATGCAAGTTTACCAAATGCCTTGGTAAACTTGCATTTGTTTAGTCTTTGTGATAATGGTGGTGGGGGGTCTGCAGACATAGGGCATGCCCATATACAGTTGTGCTCATAAGGTTACATACCCTGGCAGAATTTATGATTTCTTGGCCATTTTTCAGAGAATATGAATGATAACACAAAAACTCATGGTTAGTGTTTGGCTGAAGCCATTTATTATCACTCAACTGTGTTTACACCTATTAAATCATAATGACAAAAGAAACTACCCAAATGACCCTGGTCAAAAGTTTACATACCACAGTTCTTAATACCGTGTATTGCCTCCTTTAACATCAATGACAGCTTGAGGTCTTTTGTTGTATTTGTGGATGAGGCTCTTTATCTTATCAGATGGTACAGCTGCCCATTCCTTTTGGCAAAACGCCTCTGGTTCCTCCAGTTCTTGGGTTGTCTTGCATGAACTGCACGTTTGAGATCGCCCCAGAGTGGCTCAATGATATTGAGGTCAGGAGACTGAGATGGCCACTCCAGAACCTTCACTTTATTCTGCTTTAGCCAATGATAGGTCGACTTGGCCTTGTGTTTTGGATCATTGTCATATTGGAATGTCCAAGTACATCCCATACGCAGCTTCCTGGTTAATGAATGCAAATGTTCCTCTAGTATTTTTTGATAACATACTGCATTCATCTTGCCATAAATTTTGACCAAATTTCCTGTGCGTTTGTAGCTCACACATCCCCAAAACATCAGCCATCCACCTCCGTGCTTCCCAGTAGGAATGGTGTACCTTTCATCATAGGCCTTGTTGACTCCTCTCCAAGTGTAGCGTTTATGGTTGTGGCCAAAAAGCTCAATTTTGGTCTTATCACTTCAAATTACTTTGTGCCAGTTGGTTTGAGGCTTGTCTCTCTGCTGTTTGGCGTATTGTAAGCGGAATACTTTGTGGCATTTGCGTAGTAATGACTTTCTTCTAGCAATTCGTCCATGCAGCCCATCTTTCTTCAAGTGCCTCCTTATTGTGCATCTTGAAACAGCCACACCACATGTTTTCACCTGAAGTTATTTATGGGTTTTTCTTTGCACCCCGAACTATTTTCCTGGCAGTTGTGGCTGAAATTTTAGTTGGTCTTCCTGACCGTGGTTTGGTTTCAACTAAACCCCTCATTTTCCACTTCTTGATTAGAGTTTGAACACTGCTGATTGGCATTCTCAATTCCTTGGATACCTTTTATATTCCTTTCCTGTTTTATACAGTTCAACTACCTATGCTTTTGACAGTACTTTTACTTTTCCCATGACTCAAAATCCAGAAACGTCAGTGCAGTACTGGATGAAAGATGCAAGGGTCTGTCAGGAGTCCAGAAACTCACTGACCTTTTATACACACACACTAATTTCAAGAAGACAGATCACAAGTGAGGATGGTTACCTTTTAATAGCCATTCAAACCCCTTTGTGCTTGTGTGCATGTTATCAGGCCAAAATCACCAGGGTATGTAAACTTTTAATCAGGGTCATTTGGGTAGTTTCTGTTGTCATTATGATTTAAAAAGAGTAAACACGGTTAATTGATAATAAATGGCTTCAGCCAAACACTAACCATGAGTGAAAGAAACGTTTTTGTGTTATCATTCATATTCTCTGAAAAATGGCCATGAAATCATAAATTCTGCCATGGTATGTAAACTTATGAGCACAACTGTATATTCTTCCATAGCTTAATTAAAAAGTTTGGACAGTTTAAAGAAAAACTGACATAAAAATAAAGACCAAAACATTAAAGTATGTAAGTGGGTCGTGTAAATACTAATTACCTATGTAAATCTCATTTCCCATACCCACTGCCACTTGAGTACTCACTACACACTCCACTGATACACTATAATATACTGCAGTAAAACTGCACTGACATACTGAATTATACTGTTTCAAATTTGCAGTAATGCACAGAAATATACTGCGTTAAACACGCAGTAACGCACTGAACTATACTGCCTTAAACAGATAGTAATGCACAGAAATATACAGCGTTAAACTTGCTGTAACGTACAGAAATAAACTGCGTTAAATGTGCACTAACGCACTGAACTATACAGCGTTAAGCTTGCAGTAAAGCAGTAAAATATACAGCGTTAAACTTGCATTAATGCAGAGAAATATACTGCGATAAATGTGCAATAACGTACTAAGAAAAATACTGCGTTAAGCATGCACTAATGCACAGAAATGTACTGCGTTAAATGGTACGTAACACACTAAAATATACAGTGTTAAACTTGCAGTAACTTTAATCAATGAAAAGTGGTGTTTGGTGCACTTTAACTTGAGTACTCACTACACAATCCACTGATACACTATAATATACTGCAATAAAACTGCACTGACACGCTGAAATATACTGTTTCAAATTTGCAGTAACGCACAGAAATATACTGCGTTAAACGCACAGTAACGCAGTGAACTATACTGCGTTAAACGGATAGTAACGCACAGAAATATATGGTGTTAAACTTGCTGCAACGTTCAGAAATATACTGCGTTAAACGTGCACTAACACACTGAACTATACAGCGTTAAACTTGCAGAAATAAACTGTGTTAAACGTGCACTAACGCACTGAACTATACAGCGTTAAACTTGCAGTAAAGCACTAAAATATACAGCGTTAAACTTGCAGTAATGCAGAGAAATATACTGCAATAAATGTGCAATAACGCACTAAAAAATACTGCGTTAAGCATGCACTAATGCACAGAAATGTACTGCGTTAAATGACACGTAACGCACTAAAATATACAGTGTTTAACTTGCAGTAACGCGCTTAACTATACGACATTAAACTTGCAGTAACGCACTGAAATATACTACTTTGAATGTGCACTAACACACAGAAATGTACTGCGTTAAACGCCACGTGACACACTGAAATATACGATGTACACACTAACACCTAAAAATGTGCTGCGATAAACAGCATGTAACGCACTGAAATACAGGGGGTGTTAAATGTGCATTAACGCACTGAAATATACAGCGTTAAACTTACAGTAAGGCACTGAAATTTACTGTGTTAAACGTGCACTAATGCACTGAAATATGCTGCATAAGCTTGCACTAATGCACAGAAATGTAGTGCGTTAAACGGCATGTAACTCACTAAAATATACAGCGTTAAACTTGCAGTAATGCAGAGAAATATACTGCGGTAAGCTTGTACTAACGCACTGAAATATGCAGCGTTAAACGTGCACTAGCACACCTAAATATACTGCGTTATGCGCGCACTAACGAACAGAAATGTACTGCATTAAACGGCATGTAACGCACTGAAATATACAGTGTTAAACTTGCAGTAGCGCACTGAACTATACTGCGTTAAATGGAAGGTAACGCACTCAAATATACAGCGTTAAACTTGCAGTAACGCACTGAAATATACTGCGTTAAATGTGCACTAACAAACTGAAATATACTGCGTTAAGCGTGCACTAACGCACAGAAGTGTACTGCATTAAACGGCATGTAATGCACTGAAATATATGGTGTTAAACTTGTAGTAATGCACTGAACTATACTGCGTTAAACGGAAGGTAGCGCACTGAAATATACAGCGTTAAACCTGCAGTAACGCACTAAACTATACTGCGTTAAATGGAAGATAACACACTGAAATATACAGCGTTAAACTTGCAGTAACATACAGAAATATACTGTGTTAAACATGCACTAACGCATTGAAATATACAGGGTTAAACTTGCAGTAATGCACTGAAATATACTGCGTTAAGTGTGCACTAACGTACAGAAATGTACATCATTAAACGCCACGTAATGCACTGCAATATACAGTGTTAAATTTGCAGTAATACACTGAACTATACTGCGTTAAACTTGCAGTAACGCACTGAAATATACAGCGTTAAACTTGCAGTAATGCACAGAATTATACTGCGTTAAGCGTGCACCAGCGAACAGAAATGTACTGTGTTAAACGGCACGTAATGCACTGAAGTATACAGAGTTAAATTTGCAGTAAAAAACTGACCTGAACTATACTGCGTTAAACGAAAGGTAATGCACTGATATATACAGCGTTAAAATTGCAGTAATGCACTGAAATATACAGCGTTAAACTTGCAGTAACGCACTGAAATATACAGTGTTAAACTTGCAGTAACATACTAAATTATACTGCGTTAAGCATGCAGAAATGTGCTGTGTTAAACATGTAATGCACTGAAATACACAGTGTTAAACTTACTGTAATGTACTGAAATATATGGCGTTAAACAGAAGGTAATGCACTGAAATATACAGCATTAAACTTGCAGTAGTGCACTGAAATATACTGCGTTAAACGTGCACTAACACACAGGAATATACTGTATTAAATGCCACATAACGCACTGAAATATACAGCGTTAAACTTGCAGTAACGCACTGAAATAAACTGCGTTAAATGGCACGTAATGCACTGAAATATACAGCATTATACTAGTAGTAACGCAATGAAAAATACTGTGTTAAACGGTCACTACTCCTAGATTCACACTAATTTAAAGATGAATGGTGGTCACTACACTCACACTGACTGGACTATCTCTAGATTCACACTAAACTTATATTCTACACTGGGCAAAGTTTTCATTGCTTCAGCCAATCTGGACTTTCAGTGCATTGTGGTCATTCAGCAGACTGAACAATCGCGTCGAACGCCCTGATAATTCGGGTGTTTGGCCACTGGATCAAACAGCTTTTTTACACAATGCAAAGGATTAATCCCTTAGGTTCGGCCGGGAGTATAACTAGCAAGCTTTACTGCATATACAGACTGATTTTACTGTTGTGGGTTTAACTTAACAATAACTTACAAAGCCATCCACAACTTGGCCCCCAGCAACATCACTAACCCAGTCTCAAAATACCAACCAAATTCTCCTCCCAAGACTTCCTAATCTCTAGCTTCCTTGTGACCTCCCCCCATGCTCACTTCCAGGACTTCTTCCAAGGCTCTCCCATCCAATGGAGCTCCCTACCCCAATCTGTCTGACTATCTATTACTCTGCCCTATTTTAGGTAATTCCCTGAAAATCCTTCTCTTCAGAGATGCCTATCCTGCCTCCACCTAATAACCATACTTTTATTTTATCCATCAGCTAATCCCCCACAGTTATTACCTTTTGTATCACTTGACCCTCCCTATTTAGATTGTAAGCTCTAATGAGCAGGGTCCTCTGATTCCTCCTGTATTGAATTGTAACTGTATTGTACCCTCATGTAAAGCTGTAAAATTAGGGTAATTGCTTAAAGCCCTTCTTTACGCTACACTAGGTGAAAGCAGAAATTAGCCTTGCAGTGTGAGTACTTGCTCTGAAAGCTAAAGGACAGGAGAGAAGTTTATAGGTGGTCTTAAATGAGGAATTGAGCACAATGGGCAAGGCTACGCAGGTGGCAGGGTATGTGCTTAGAGCCTGTAGAATTACAAGTGATAACGAATTATCTACAGTATTCCCCCCTATAAAAAAAACATCATACTCCATGTGGCTACACAGCCACGTAGCACTGCTGTGAAATGAATGTACATTATTCTACAAACCATTTGGTAACTGAAAATTCTCATGTAAGCTTTGATGTGTTGTCTATTTAGCTGTTTTGACTTGTAACTGTTTAGCTGTAACTGTGAGTGGACAGAATTATTATTATTATTTTTTTAATCTTTCACATGTATCTGGCTGTTCCAGGCAGGGGTACCCCTGTACCAATCAACATTTTACACTGAACATCTCTGAACTTATGTTGAGATATTGATACAATGCCAGTCTACATGCCGTTTTCTGTTGAGATCTTTTTTGTTAACATTCTGCTGAAAAAAGCTATATTACCTACTTGAAACACAAGTTAGACCTTTATTTCAGATATTGATTTAGAGTACAATTGCATTGCAGTATAAATGCAATTATTATCTTGCAAATAAATGTAATTGTGTGTATGTAAATGTATATTGAAATTGCATCCCAGTAGTTAGCAAGTTTTCTATAATAAGCTGTTAGGAGGAGATGAGCTTTAAGCACGATCTACCTGTGCATCAGTGTTCCATCCGTGCCCTGTTGTGTTTGAGTTTTCTGATTGGTTGGAGTTTCCATAGCAACCAAAGGTCCTGGGGGGAGCTAAGGACAGCTATTGGTTAGCCTAGCTGACTGCATTGACAGATTCCAACCTGTGTCCCTCCGGATCAACCAGGAACTTGAGCAGAAAGCATGTGAAAGAGGAAAAAACAATGAGCAGTGGATTAAGCTTCAACGAAAGTAAAATATGTAGCCACATTTGTTTCATCTATACAAATACAAAAAAAGACCAGTATACTAAGATGATTTTAGGTTTCATACATCTTGTTTTCTCTAATAGTTATGCTTTATGGTAGTTTGCAGTTCCAAAATAAAATTCAAATTGAAAGGAATTAAGAATACTCATTTCTTTTTAGTGATAGCTAGAGCTTATTAAAAAAAAAAAAAAAAAAATGTCAGAAATAGTATTATTATTATTTTATCATAACAGTAGCTTCCAGCAAAAGGATTCCATGGTGTCAACACCTTCCTTAGTGCAGTTCGCAGTAAGAAGGACATTCACGGTCTACAATAACGTTACAACATAGCAGTGGAAATAGAGGTTACACTATAGCATCAGATTCTCGAGGACCAGTTCACATCACAGAAACGGATGTTTGGATGGGTTCCGCATGCAATTCTGCATGCATGTTTTTTATGTGTTTTCAATGTGTTCTATTGCATTTTTTCCCCCCAAAGTTTCCTGTTTTATGTATTTTTTGTTTGTTTTGCTGTGATGCATTTTGGATGCATTTAGATGCTTTCCGGTGCATTTTGCCACGTTCCAGTGCATTTCTTTGCATAAAAAAAGGCAGCATGTTTCACTTTTGTTGGATGTACTGGAACGCATTGCAATGGTGTGAACTGCCATTGAAATTTATGTAACCTATTGTCTATGCGTTTTTGATGCAAAACTTTTGGAGGGATGCAAGGGGTCTCCAGCGTATTTTTCCCTGCCTCCACATCCCCCTTTTTTGTTTTCTCCCCCCCAGAGTGACCGTCCTCTTTTGCAGATGTCCCCAGTAGCCTAGAGCAGCCACATGTCCAGAGGCAGAGCTCCCCACCTCTAGCATCCTCATTCTTGATGTGGTCCACTCCTTTAGTGGCAATTGTTCATGACCTCTTCCCATCCCCCCTCCTGCTCTTTCTCCCCTCCCCTCCCCTCCTCCCTTCTCTCTCTTCTCAATTCTCCAGGATCTGCGGGCCATATTTCCCCTAGCATAGTTGCGGCCATTTGTAGGCCATTGAGGCCCCTGCAATGGGCGCAAGGGTAGTGCTGCCATATCTCATCTCTGCACAAGGGCTCTGAAGTATTCCATTCCCTCAAGTCCAGCCCAGTTGACCCTGCGGGAGACCAGGTTTTCCTCCTCCTTTGCCCCTAAATAACCCTCCCATTACCCAACTTTCTATCTGACATCTGCCCCTGAGAAACATAGGGTAGTCCTCATTGCGTTTCATCGCCATTTGGTTTTTTATTGTGCTAAGGAAATTGCAGATCCAACCAACAGATATATGCTTCTTCAGGGCGCTGGAGTTAGCTCTGGGACCCTACTCCTCATGGAGGCTAATGTGGCTTTGGACTGATCAGGCAACAGACGCTATACCCCTGGATTTGTTTTCCACGCACGAGCAAACAGTTGAGGGACAAATGCGCACTCCTGCTTTCTCACAGACTTGTACACGCCTGGCGAGAACATAATTGTCAGGAAAATCGCGGTTCTAGGCGACTGGTGGGCGCGCGCGGACGCGGGCTGATGTGTGCGGTCCTGTGGGCGCGGGCTTGCGCGCTGGCGTCCGGGGGTGCGCGCGCTGTGATTTGCACACACCTGTGCAGGCTGTTGGCGCCAATCGGCCTATTTAATCAGGCAGCACCTGCTGGCTAGTGCTGCCTGATCTTCAGTATACCTGATAGCTTGCGCCAGTGATTTAACTTGTTCCAGTGATTTACCTTGCTCCAGTGTGATACCTTGCTTACCTGTGTGACTCCGGCTTACCCTTTGGACTACTTGGATTTCCGCCTGCCTTAGACCCCTGCTTGACTGACCATTCTTCTGCCAGCCCCTCTGTACCCCTCTGTACCTTGCCGCCTGAACGTTGCCGACTTCTGCTTGTATCCGGACTGCCTATCTCTCCTGCAGACCTGTGCCTGCTTATCCAGTACCACATCCGCCTAACAGTGAGTCGCACCATCTGTATTTGGAACCCCACCATTATCCCTCTTCCGCTGAGTGACATGTGTCTGCTTGCCATTACTTCACCTTGCCATCAGTGAACATTTGCATACCGGTACCTCACCTTGCCATTTGTGAACTCTGCTTACCTGTGCTTCATCTTGCCACCAGCGGACCTCCATTACCAACTTCCGGAACCCTTCCATCAGGCTCCCTTACCCTTCTTGACTCCCGTGCCTCCTGTACCCACCTCCAGGGGCCGTGATTCAGACCCGTACGGGAGACCTCCTTCTGCCCAATTGGACTCATCTGTCAGGTACGTGCCAAGCTTGATAATCATCCACGCGAAGAAGACTTCACTTACAATTCTAACCTGCACAACAGCTTTTGTAGGATCTACCATGTGCTAGTCCCACTCCGCTTTCTCCCTTGTATTGAAAAGATTTCAATCCACACTTCCCCCTGGGCTGATCACAATCCCCTTATCTTCTTTGCTTCGCTTGCTTGTCCCATTTGTCATCCCTCTCACTGGAGACTTAACGAGGCCCTTCTCACATCTCAGGATTCGTGCCTTAATATACATACCTGCATCCAAACCTTTTTCACAAGAAATGTTGGTTCACTCTAGGAGGCCCACAAGGCTACCTTATCCAAATCGCGTCAGTTCGTACACATGGGCGGGAACAGAGACTTTAAGATCTCAATACTCAACTGGTCACTGCGGATGCAGCCTGGAAATCCTCTACTTCGACCATGACCCGGAAGCCTTGTGATGCCATTGTAGCGTAGCTAGACCTCCTGGCTACTGATCAAGCCGTAAAGGGCCTTCGCTGGGAAAAACATACATTTTACTGTTGCGTGAACAAGCCGGGGGCAATGCTGGCCCAAAAACTGAACTTGTCTGGTTAAACTCACCAGACTTTCGATCCGACGAAAATCGCAGAGTCTTTTGCCGCTCTTCTGTCTGCCCTCTACAATAAACTGCTGACCTGGCTGATGCTTTTTTTCGAGACCTTCACCTACCCTCCTTGCCCAAGGCCACCCAGGAGTCCTTGAATGCGGACATTAATGAACTAGAAGTGACCCTGCCATCAAGTCTACCCATCCTGTGAAGGCCCCAAGTCCAGACGGCTTCTCCGGCCTCTACTACCACAAGTTCTCCCAGTTACTGGCTTCCACCTGACGGCCTTCTTTAACGCTATGCGACAGGGTGAGATTCCTTCCCCCGATGCCCTTCGGGCACATATCGCTATTATTCTGAAATCCGATGCAGAAGCACAGGATCCCTGGGCCTTCCGGCAGATTTCCTTATTAAATAAGGACATGAAACTTTTGGGCACAATTTTGTGCACCCGCTTCAACAAGTATTTGTGCCAGCTGATCCATAGAGACCAGGTTGGATGCATTTTGGGCCGCCAGGCGGTTGACAATGTCCACATAATGATACACCTCATTGCCAGGGTCTGGAGGCTGCCTTAGTACCCTGTCAACAGTCTGGCTGGGCAGCAGGTAAGGACTCAGCATTGTCTGGCTGGGCCGCAGCCTGGGAATCGGAATAGTCTGGCTGGGCGACAGCCCAGAAATCAGCATAGTCTGGCAGCCTGGGAATCACAAGCAGGCTTGGCAGAAGACAGCAGTTTACCAACGGTAAGCTTGGCATGACTCCCACGTCAAGTTCCTAAAAGTGTGGAACCCATGGTGGTCTTATGCTCCCCCACTCTGCCCCCAGCCAGTTTAGGTATTCCAGGCCGTTCTGGAACACCAACTAACCCGCCGGTTCCATCTTCTCTTCCTACTTAGTTTTGCATCTCTCTTCTTCCATTCTTATTCCTATCTATTTCCCACCTCCTCCTCCTGTCCCCAACCCTTACTTATGCCCCACCCTTCCCCTTGGATTTTGTGGTCCTCTTTTTTTCTTTTCCCTCTACTGTGGGATGATAATCCCACACCCTTTGCCTCACTTCGTCCTGGACCTCCGCACCCAGCTACTCATTGCCACTTCCGACACTAGGTGCCAGATGTTTCTACTTTTTGCTTTGGAAATTTCCAAAAATGTGCTTGTTCTGTATTTACATGTGCTTTACTGTTTTACTCCCCTGTGTGGGACCTTTTTTTTGCTCAAGCTTGTATCTTGGTATTGTTTTTCTCAATAAAAACTATTGTACCAGAAAAGAAGGGTCTCACACCACTCCGCCTAAATCAGAGGTTGTGACATCATCAGCCCGCCTCTCTGACTCTTTGTTAGAATACATTGCTTGCTCTGAGTGGCTAAGCCCCGCCGCGGGAGACCCTTCTGTGTTCTGGGTATTGGACAGAAAGGTTTGGCTTGCACCCGGAAATGCGGTAAGCTGTATGTAGCCGCAGC
Source organism: Lithobates sylvaticus (assembly GCA_028564925.1). Classification (NCBI taxonomy): domain Eukaryota; kingdom Metazoa; phylum Chordata; class Amphibia; order Anura; family Ranidae; genus Lithobates; species Lithobates sylvaticus. The sequence goes on from CM053033.1 coordinate 123,596,941, forward strand.
TGTAAGTGGTTAAACTAACAGATCTATAGTTACTTGGTAAAGACTTTCAATCTTTTTTAAATATAGGTACCACATTGGTGCTTTATTCATGTTTATTCTGTCTACACGTTTCTGGATTATATCAATTCTCAGCCATAACGGTTAATTTTGGGCTATTTCAATACTATCCCCATTGTAGGCATGAGCTCCCAGTGTTCCTTTGTAAACAGAGCTGAAGAAGGTATTTGATAAAGGTGCTTGCTCTTTGTCCCCAGTCATCATGTCTAAATTATATTGTAAAGGGCCTACATGCTCAGACTTAACTTTTTTACTGTTAATATATTTGAAGAATTTTTGTGGGATTGTCCTACTCTCTTTTGCAATCTGTCATTCATTTTGCATTTTTTACATATTCTGCTATATTCCTTGTAACATTTAAATGATGATAGTGTTCCCTTATTTTATATGTTTTAAATTCTCAATTTCTAAATGTATAGCTTTTTTACTATTGCCTTCTAAATGCCCTTTAAACGTATTGCCCATGGGATATATATTGCAGTGTGCTTGCATACAGTCAATTTGAAACATTCTCATTTCTGTTCTGTGTTCTTCGATAACATTATTCTGTCCCAGTCTAAATCTTGGATCAGCCTTGAAAATTTAGTTTTTATCTTTCTAGTATGTGCTTGTTGCTTACAGTTAACATTAAATGAAATCATGTTATGGTCACTGCTACCCTTAAGTCCCTGTATTATGAACATTAGTAATAGGCTCTGCATGGTTTGAGGTTAACATGTCCAGCAGAGAATCATTTCTAGTTGGGGCTTCTATCAACTGTACTATAAAACTGTTTTGTAATAGGTTTATATATTTCTGCCCTATAACTGTTCCAGCAGTGCCATCAATTAGAGTAAATTTTAGGATATTTAAAATCACCCATTATTATCACTGTTATTAAGCTCTTGCAGCCCTTTCTGTCTGTGCAAAGAGCTGAGTCTTCACCTCCACTGGGTGGCCTAAAACAAACTCCAATGATTAACTTTGAAGCACGCTCACCCATATTCAGTTCCACCCATAATGCTTCCACACCCATCAATCAGGTTCTCTTTCACACTCGCTTTAAGATCACTTCTCACAGATAAAGAAACGCCATCACCTTTAGGTTTTACCGTGACTCTCTAAATGAGCGTATAGCCAGGATATTTTTATGAGCAAAATCGTGTGAAGAATGAAGCCGAGATTCAGCAATACCAATGAAATCAAAGTTGTATTCATGCACCAAAGCCTCCAACTCTCCTATTTTGCTTGGCAGACTTCTGTCATTGGTGAACAAACACTTTAAGAGCTCATTTGTTCATGCACACGGGGCTTAAAAAATGCTGCTTACAGACATTTTCTTTCGGCCTGTAAATGCACCACTATGTTACCCCATGCACATCCATGTTAACCCATGTTATATCCATGCACACTTAGACATTTACAGGTGTATTAGAAGAGGGGCGTTTACAAGGAGGAAAAAACCCAAAAGCTACCATTCAGTAGAGGAGCTTTTGGGCAGACAAAAATGCTTGACGTGCCTAAATGCTAGACCTGTTTAACACTTGAGCGCACCTTTTAAGCAATTTTCCTCCTGCCAGGAGAAAAGGCATTTGGGGGAGCTGAGTAAATGCATGAGGCCTAATTCATTGTCGCATTTTGCACTTCTGTTTTGCATATTCTTCATGAAAGAATGTGAGCACAATATTGTGAAGCAACCCTTAGATTTTCATTCAAATTGCCATTGACAAGATCGTTTTTCCTTAGGGCTTGTTTACACTTGCTGAAAAACTATCTGCAGTGTATCACTTTTCAGAGGGTAATTAACAGGCAGCTAGGAGGTGATATGTTGCCTCGTGGATGATTGTTTTAACCATTGAAAGCCTGCAGCACTGTGCTGTAACCATTGCATTACACACAATTACAGGGTGGTTGCAGCATAACCTCATTCACTTGAAGGGGTCATGTTTGGCAGCAGTGCTGCCTGACAAATGCCGCATCCATGAAGAAAGACATCATGGCCACGGCATATGTACCACCACTAGGGATGGGCCCGGTGTTCGATTCGAACCCATGTTCGAATCGAACATTGGGCGTTCGACCGCTCGTCGAGCCCTGAACTATTTGGGCCGATCGAATCAAATTCGTGTGATGCGAGCGGCCCGCAATGCACGGCGCCAGGCGCCGTGCATTGCTGGCTGATGATTGGCCAAGCATGCACTGTGACCCCGCATGCTTGGCCAATCATAGAGCCAGCGGCGAGGAGAGCCATAATTGGCCACAGGCAGGATGCCTGTGGCCAATTATAGCTCAGGGGGGTTTAGTACACGCCCCACACTATAAAAGGCCGCCGAGCCCGCGGCTTTGTGTAGTGTGTTCCGGCATGTCAGTGACAGTATCTGCTGTGATCCATTCTGCAGTGCTGCTGAGTCTGACATTATCTGTGCTGTGATTCTGGGGATTAGTGTGTGCGTGCTGTTAGTACAGCATTGCAGTATCACATCAAACCCTTTACCCTTCTGGCCTGTTGTGTCATCTAAGGCAGCCATCTGCGGCTAATGAATTGCTGGCTCCCGTAGCACAGAGAACAGTCATTCATTGAAAGTCATTGATAAAAAAAAGTCATTGATAAAAAAAAAAAAAAAAGCGTGGGGGTCCCCCCAAATTCAATTACCATGCCCTTCTGGTCTGCTATGGATATTAATGGGAACCTCGGCCAAAAAAAAAATGGCGTGGGGTCCCTCTCAAAATCCATACCAGACCCTTGAGGTCTGGGATGGATTTTAAGGGGAACCCCGGCCAAAAAAAAAAAAATAAAAAATCCATACCAGACCCTTATCTGAGCACGCAACCTGGCAGGCCGCAGGAAAAGATGGGGGGACGAGAGCGCCCCCCTCCCTCCTGAACCGTACCAGGCCACATGCCCTCAACATTGGGAGGGTGCTTTGGGGTCCCCCCAAAGCACCTTGTCCCCATGTTGATGAGGACAAGGGCCTCTTCCCCACAACCCTGGCCATTGGTTGTGGGGGGGTCTGCGGGCGGGGGGCTTATCGGAATCTGGAAACCCCCTTTAACAAGGGGACCCCCAGATCCTGCCCCCCCCTCGTGTGAAATGGTAAGGGACATTTCACCAAAAAAGTGACAAAAATTGTAAAAATGACAGGAGACGGTCTTTGACAATTCCTTTATTACATCTTCTTTCTTCTGGTCTTCTTCCTTCTTCCTTTCTTCATCCTTCGGTTTCTTCATCTTCTCCTTCCGGCATCTTCTTCCATCTTCTTCTTCCTCTGATCCGCTTCTTCTTGCTCTGGTCTTCTCGTCCGGCATCTTCTTCCGTGGCGTCGGCGTCTCTTCTTCTGTGTCGGGCCGCTCCGCGCAATGGGAGGCTCCCGCTGTGTGAGGCTTCGCTGCGTCTGACTGGTCTTTTATAAAGGAGGGCGGGGCCACCTGGTGACCCCACCCCCTCTGACGCACGGGGACATCATGGGGACTTCCCTATGGCTTTCCCCATCACATCAGAGGGGGGCGAGGTCACCAGGTGGCCCCGCCCTCCGTTATAAAAGACCAGACGCAGCAAAGCCTCACACAGCGGGAGCCTTCCATTGCACGGAGCGGCCCAAGAAGAGACGCCGATGCCATGGAAGAAGATGCCGGACGAGAAGACCAGAGCAAGAAGAAGGGGATCGGAGGAAGAAGAAGATGGAAGAAGATGCCGGAAGGAGAAGATGAAGAAACCGATGGATGAAGAAAGGAAGAAGGAAGAAGACCAGAAGATGAAAGAAGATTTTAATAAAGGAATTGTCAAAGACCGTCTCCTGTCATTTTTACAATTTTTGTCACTTTTTTGGTGAAATGGTAGGGGTACATTTGTACCCCCTTACCATTTCACACAGGGGGGGTGGGATCTGGGGGTCCCCTTGTTAAAGGGGGCTTCCAGATTCCGATAAGCCCCCCACCCGCAGACCCCCACAAAGAATGGCCAGGGTTGTGGGGACGAGGCCCTTGTCCTCATCAACATGGGGACAAGGTGCTTTGGGGGGACCCCAAAGCACCCTCCCAATGTTGAGGGCATGTGGCCTGGTACGGTTCAGGAGGGAGGGGGGGCCGCTCTCGGGGCCAGTTCTAAGCATGGGAAACATTTTTTTTTTTTTTTTTTGGCAGGGTACCCCTTAAAATCACAGGCATACTATAGACACCACCCAGGTACGAAATTTAAAGGAACATTACACTTTTATTGTTTCACTTTAAGGATTATTAAAATCACTGCTCCTGAAAAAACGGCCGTTTTTTAAAAAAAAAAATTTGCATTGATACATGTCCCCTGGGGCAGGACCCAGGTCCCCAAACACTTTTTATGACAATAACATGCATATTAGCCTTTAAAATTAGCACTTTTGATTTTGAACGTTCGCGTCCATTGTAATTAATAGGGTTCTAATGTTCGCACGAACTTTAGGTCCGTTCGCGGGTTCTGCTGCGAACCGAACCCGGGGGTGTTCGGCTCATCCCTAACCACCACCTCTGGCTGCCATGTTGGATTAAGGTGGGTAGTAAAACCATAGCCTGATCTCATATTTTTACTGCCCAGTCTGGCTGCAAGTGTAAACTAATTTTAGTTATCTGTTAATGACACCTAAAGAACTTTCCATTGGAAAGTGAAAATTCCTTGCAATGTGAAGCTCCCATTTGCCTTTAGTAAATCAACAGCAGAGTCTCCTTGAACCCACTTCAATCATTTGTAATCATTTTTAAATTAATATAAAACTGCATTAATTGATGTATTTTAGCTGACTCCAATTCAACTTTAACCTGTCACAGTGTATGTGGTTTAAGAAACATGGCTTCAGTTCAAGAAGACTATTTCTACCTAAAATGATAAATTATAATGAATGCATAACTTGTAATCCACTAAATGTTCTGCTCAAAGGAAATATAATGTGTCTGACTGTCTTTAGCTGTTAAACATTCAGAAACGTTTACATTTTTGTTCCTGCGAGTGGCTATTCCTTCTCATCAACATATTATAGCTGAGTTGGTTGTACCAATAAATTGCTCACTTCTGAGGTTCAGATAACCCTACCTTACATTGTTTTATATAGTAGACTTTTTTTATGATCAGGGAGCTCTGAATTAGTTAAATGTTTTTATCTTGCTTTACACTAAGGCAAGGTGCTACGCAAAGGAACCCAAAATGTCACTGGAAAAATATCTTCATGGGGCCATTAATGCTTAAGAGCAGTTTATTTTTCTGCTGTTGAAAATGGTTGTCATGGTGCCTGATTGGCAATTACATACTTGGCTACAACTATCTAATAGTCCCAAAAGGAAGGCAAAATATAACTTCATATTAAGTGACTACCATTTATTACCATTTAAAGGGGTTTCTAATGTGTGATGGTATTTGCCCAGGCCCCTCTGTTGTATTTGAGCCATTGCACTTGTTTTATGCTGCTACATACTAGAGAACCAAGCAATGCAAATACTACCGTTGGACGAGGCAAAATGTGACACTATCATTAACAATGTGACTATGTTTACCATTCAGTTTAAAACATAACAATTTTTATTTAGTAGAATGCCGAGCAGTAGCCAAACTAAAATTGAGTGATTAGTTAAACTCAATGAACTAGTAAAGCTTGTTTTCCCTTCTTAAACAGCAATTCCAGGCAACAAGCAAAAGCAGTCAGTGGGCTACTAATGCTTACCAGTAAACTTTGCAGCTATGCTAAAATTAGAGTTTGCCTAAGCTGACTTTAAGTAAACCTGGCCTGGCCTAAAACATTTCTCAGGTAACAATAGCAAAGATGCCAACTGTCCTGGATTTATATGTCCTATATCTATGTATCTATGTGCTCTGTCCCGATGATACAGTGATCTGGGTTGTGTACTGAGATCGCAGCCTTACCCTTATTTGAGTTACTGAGCATATGCAGTATCTCAAAAAAGTTGCAGACAATCCCAAGTACTCAGCTCCAAGTCTTCCATCCCTGATACACCAACCGATGGATGCTGGCTCCAGGCACTCTGTGACCAGCTCACAATTATAGCATCAAAAACAAAAAGCCACTCACCTTCTAAAAGTCCAGAATGGGTTTTATTATTTTTATCTGGTAAAGGAATAATTCACCTGTTTCAGCTACCTTCAGGTGATTAGACACTCCCCCTAGGTGTAGTCCTACAACCCTTCCCCACTCTGCGAGTCCTCAGTTTTTTGCTAATGCCCTTAGGTGATGGATCTGTTCTCCTTTAAGTTTTTATGCTTATCTTATTTACTTTGAGATCTTCAACAAACTCATCACTGCTTTCTGTAAGAATTGAAGCAGTGCATCTGGAATGGTGCAAACCCTGTAATGCGGTAGGAAACATACTTGGACCCCGCACTGTGGGGACAGCCTGTAATGTTGCTTTAGACACTAGATCCCGTTTGGGTGCTTACCTTGGCACTAAATGCAATGCCTGTAGTTATCTGTTGCTTCTGTAATTGTCATGTTCTCTGCTGTGATTGGTCACAGCGATCACATGACACTGGCAGCGGGTCGGTGCAACGATCAGTCATCGGCTGTGACAGATTGCGTGGCTGTGTGAAAGGTGTGCTCTGGAGAACATCATATGACATCCTCCCAGAACAACAGTGCTCCCGGCTGGAGCATTGTTCCCGGCATTGTACTATAGGCCAGGCAGGAAGGTGTTAAACCTTCAAATTTAGTGGTAGAAATTCCAACATTCAGAGCTTAGTCTAAAGTGGATGTCCAGGTGTTACATCACACCACAGGTTGTACTATTACCACCACTTTTACTTTTTTACCACAAGGACTTCGCTATAAGACAGTCAACACCTAGGCTGTTTTGAGGGGAAATACCCTCATTGATAACAATAGCAGAAGCCAGGCAGAATGAACCATGGCAAAAGCTCAGGCAAACATTCCCTCTACTGATGCATTGCAAAGCGCTCAAAACTCTGATGATGCTTCCCTTGCACCAGAACAGGACTCTGTTTTAATACCTGTTTGTGAATCTGAATCTAGCTCTATGTTAGGCACGCAACAAGCAGTCTACCTGACTAGAGCAGGTTTTTCTGCAGCTGTGTCATTAATTTCAGCCATCCCTGTTCAGAGTCCAATAGGCCTCTTCTCCACCATCTTTATCTGAGTCAGAAGTGTAACTACCTTGTTTAGAAGAGGTAGACATGGAGAACATTAAATAAGACAAGATAAGGAAGCAGTGTAATGCCCCGTACACACGGTCGGAAATTCCGACGGAAAATGTCCGATCGGACCATGTTGTCGGAAAATCCAACCGTCGGAATCCTGCTCTCAAATTTTCCGACAACAAAATCCGATCGGACTTTTTCTGACCGTGTGTAGAGAATTCCGACGGACAAAGTGCCGCGCATGCTCAGATCAAATTACGAGACCAAAGCTATTGGCTACTAGCCTCTACATAGTTCCGTCTTCACCACGTTCAGAATGATCGGATTTTCCGACAACTTTGTCCGACCGTGTGTATGCGACACCAGTGTCGGTCAAAATCCGTCGGAAAAATTCCGACAGATTTTGTGGTCGGAATTTCCGACCGTGTGTACGGGGCATTAGAGGGAGTCGTAGAACATTTCTCATCACCAGGCTCCAATACACCTGATCCGGAGACTTTAGGCAATAATGCTTGCCATTGGTATAGTCGCACTTGATTCTCCTACATCTTGCCATGCCCCTCTGGGTACTAAGAGACCTGCAAAGTCTAAAAGACATTCCCCATTTACAAACAAATAAAATAGGCATCTTATGAGGATTGTCTTTTTCCTGAAAAGATTTTCACTAATCCAAAAATCATTACAGAGCTATATTGAGTGGAAAATAATTCACTAAAACGTGGGCTCTTTTGGTAGTGCCTATGGATGATGTTCCTCCATTTAACCACTTCAGCTCCGGAAGGTTTCATCTCCTTCATGACCAGGCCATTTTTTGCTATTTAGCACTGTGCCATTTTAACTGGTAATCACACAAATAGAGCTTTGTTTAGGTGGTATTTAATCACCACCAGACCAAAAATTCTGAAAAAATATATTTTTTACTTTCTGCTATAAAACCAAAAAAAATTTAATATAATTACATTTCTTCATAAATTTAGGCCAAAATGTATTCTGATACATGTTTTGTACCCGGAAGTGGCCAGCGACGAACAGGTCGCTGTGACTGTAGGAGCCGCCCATCCATAGTACAATGTGGGCAAGGGGTCCTAAAGAGGTTAAGGATTCTACAGACAGAAAATTTGAGACGCTCTTAAAGGCTTTTTTTTCACATGCAGGTTGAGTCCTGTAACCAGCTTTTGCTGCAATTTCTGTTTGTCAAACTGCAGCTAATTTGACTAGGAAAATTAACAATCAACAGGATCCTGTACACTAGGACTAAAGTCTGATGGAACACTTACAAACATTGCTTTTCTGTGTTAATGCTGTAGAACATGTGATGAAACAAAAAATTCTATCCATATGCACAGAATCTTATGGCTGAAAGCCCTCTGAAGGACATCTCTTGGTGATGACAAATTAATAAAAGATGTCATTGGTGCGAAGGTACTTATTCCACAGCGGAAAGCTCCAAGAGCACTCCATCGCTCTCTTCAGGCTTCATCTTCAAAGTCAAAATGAAGCCCTTCACAAGATATGGAACATTAAGTCCACCAAGTCTATCTTAAAGTGTTACTAAACCCACAACAGTAAAATCAGTCTGTATATGCAGTAAAGTATTCTTGTTCTACTCACTGTGGAACCTAAGGGGTTAAGCCTCCACATTGTGTAAAAAGGCTGTTTGATCCTGTCTTCTATGATCCTCCCATTCTTCCACTGTCCTCTATCCATCTCCTGATAATACAAAGCCTTTGGAGTCACCCTGCACATGCTCAGTTTGGTGTGTATTTCTAGTTTTTTTTTTCTTGGGAGGGTGCATGTGATCATCATAGGGCCAATCAGCGCTGTCTAGACAGAGGGTCAGGGGTCATGCAGCTTCATAGGACAGTCAGAGGAGAATGAAAACTCCTCCTACAAGGTTTAACCAGTGCTCGGCTGGACACTGATAGAAGTCACAAGACTGCTATATACTGCTGATGAGAAAAGGTATTTAGCTGTTTATATTTACTAAAATATGTGCATTTCCATATTCTATGTACTGTGGGAGGCCAGATATAGTGAATGCAGGGTCCTGGGTTTAGTAACACGTTGAAGCCTCCTTCACAATAAATGGGGACCCTCACTCCCAAGACTGGAGGGAGGTCTGTTACAGTTTGCATTCCTCTGGGTCACAGACGCCCCAATACTGTGGGTTCAATCTTTGGTTTCAAAGCTGTTCAAATTAAAGCTTCAAACTCTAACCCCTCATATTTTTCTTCTTTCAAATTTGACCAAGGACAGTCAACATTACAAACTGCCCTGAGCCATGTCTTATCCCAGGGAATGTTTTTTCTGGTCCCTCTGGAGTAAAAGTTTAAAGGATTCTTTTAAAATCTATTCACAGTACCAAAATACAACAGGTGTGTTCGTCCTATACTGCATACTAAATCCCCAAACAAGTACCTTTGTGTGTCCCCAATTTTCGCATAGAATCCGCAAGGTCATGTACTGCTTCTCTGATGCTAAGTGAATACTTGGCATCAGTGGACATCCAAGATTTACCCACTTCATCAGCACTTTCTGCTTTTCGCAGTAGGAGAAAAACACTTCCATTTTGTTGTACAGCTGTAGAATATTGACAAAAGGTGCTTGGACCCCTACTTCCCATCTTAAGAACGTGGGGCATCCAGATTACAGGGTACCTAAATTAACTTCTTTTGAAGGAGTCATCTCCCTTAACCCTGTTTGCAAATGTCTAAAGGACTGTTCAGGTTTTTCAGCTTTAAGTTGCATAATCAACTTCCAAAAGTCTGCCCTCCAACCTTTCCTACATCTGCACAACTTGGGCCTTATCCTAGACGTGGCCTGGGCATAAGTTTTCCCTCTGGCAAACAAGCTCTAAGACCCTATGCTTACACCCTGGGATACAAAAGACATTACTCAGTGAGATTCTCCATGAGAGCCTCATGGTTGTTTCAGTCAAGGCTGATCCCTTCAATCAGTTCCACTCAAGGCCTCTCCAATACAACATTCTGTTGGTCTGAAACAAGCACACTCCATCTCTCGACTTCCCTATGCTTCTCTCCTGTCAAGCATGGATCCTGGTAAATTGCTTGGTGGCTTTTCAATCCAGCCTTGGAAATGGGAAAGTCTTTTCTCCCACACTCATGGAAGATGGTAACAACAATTAAAAATGTAAATACTCAAGCGCTGGTATGATTAAGTCCTAATTGCCCATCTAAAAGCTGTAACCAATGTAAACGATCTCTCACTATAGGGGTATATGAATAAATAAAATTAGTGCGCTATTAGATGTAGCATGTAGATGTATTCATGTAGCATTTCCCATGAGTCCCATAAGTCACGTGATCTGTGACGCAGCGCGTCGGGAGGAGGAGCCAGTGACGTCAGCCAGAGAAGTCTGCCTACATGGCAAGTGAGGAGAAGCGAGTCTGACTGTTTCCCCGTGACTATACGCTGTCTAGCCTATGGGCGGTCTGTGAGTGCACAATTGGGATCTGTATCTCTAATGTGTCCTTGTTACATATAGGTGTACACTATTGTGTGTTTCCTTTTTTCCCTATATATCCCGATCAAGAGTAGCGGCAAGTTAAAGATAAATGAATGAAAAGAGTAGGAGATCTGTAACTCCTGTGGATCATTCAGCAGCCAACTTATAGCAGGAAGGACTGTGTTTTTTGCACTGCTTTTTGGTATATTGGTTATTTGCCTTCTATTTATTTCTGCTTATTAGTGTGAATGGAACTACAGGAGGATATATATATACATTTTCATGGTCTCTGTTGGAATTGTATTTTTAGCGCATTGCATGTTTGTAGCGTGTGCACATATAGAATTGATTTAATTTATTTTATTTTTCGGACTCACAATGGAAACTGTTTTATGCATTTGAATTTTATTTTTTTGAGGGAGTACTCCGCACACATACAGTGCACAGGGTTTATTATCAGCACTTGTTTCACTGTATTTATTTGTATCTAACCCTACATTATTTATTAGCACTTTGGATTATTAGTATATATTGTTATTTTTTAGCACTTATCGGCATTTGCACTTTATCAATTGATTTGGATAGCACATTTGCACTGAGATTGCTTTTTACATCTAATAGCGCACACATTTTATTTATTCATGGTAACAACAATTGCCAGCCTTTACAGGTTGGGGATAGTTTGTGCACGAGTCAATACGTTTTCCCATTTTTTTTGTGGTAAATTAGGGGCCTCGGCTTATATTCGGGTGGACCTATACTCGAGTATATACGGTACATACATTTAGGTTGTAATAAAGACCAAAATAAAATGTACCTACATAGACCAATTTAAAGGTTTAAATACTGAAGCTCATAAAGTGCACACTCCGTATTTATATTAATTTAAAAAATCTATCCACACACTTTATACAGGTAAAGTGTAAACCTACTGTGACAATCAGTATTTACACACGTCGAACATTTCTTTTTCACATTTCTTAACATATATTTTCTATAAATTCACTGTTCATCTCAGTCTCCTGTTCTCAATGTCATTATTTTTGACTAAAATTAGAATATACAGTTACTGATTTTATGATTATGTTTTTATAGCTTGATGCCTTTAACCTCCAATGCCCGTGTAGTAAGATTTGTTTCTACTGCTGCCTCTCTCTCTCCACCCACTTCTCTCCCCCTGCTGCTTGTGCTCACTGCTGCTTCCCTTGTGTTTTAATTGTTATAAATACTGCAAGGCTCTGGAAACTGATTTGGGTATACAATGACACCTTGTGTTATTAGAGAGCAAAGGACACTAACAGCCTGGCTTGACTTTTCACTTCCTCTGCTTTACTTATCATAGATAGGCTATGTTTTTGTGTGAATATTTTATAATTAGTATTTATAATCAGCTGATTGATATTAATCATCCTAATAATTTCAAAGTGGACCTGTCATACATGTTTAACCACTTCAATACCAGACACTTAGACACCTTCCCGCCCAAGCCAATTTTCAGCTTTCAGCGCTGTCGCAATTTGAATGACAATTGCGCGGTCATGCTACACTGTACCCAAACAAATTTTTTATCATTTTGTTCCAACAAATAGAGCTTTCTTTTGGTGGTATTTGATCACCTCTGCGATTTTTATTTTTTGCGCAACAAACAAAAAAAGACCGAAAATTTTGCAAAAAAACACGTTTTTCTTTGTCACTGTTAATTTTTTTTGTAAATAAGTGCGTTTTCATCTTCAATGACGGGCACTGATATGGCTGCACTGATGGGCACTGATAAGGCGGCACTGATGGGCACCGATGAGGTGGCACTGATGGGCACTGATAGGCGGCACTGATAGATGGCACTGGTATGCGGCACTGATGGGCACTGAGGTGGCACAGAGGTGGCACCGATGGGCACTCATAGGCGGCACTGACGGGTACTTATGGGTGGCACTGATGCACACATATGGGTGGCACTGATAGGTGGCATGGATGGGCACTGATAGGTGGAACTGATGGACGCTGATGGGTGGCACTGATGACACTGATGGGTGGCATTGCTGGGCATCCCTGTTTTAAAACATAAATATGATGTGCCAATCAGTGCCCATCTGTGGGCACTGATTGGCATATTTTGTGCATTTTTTTAATATGTGGATGGCCATGGGGGATGTACCTGGCCATCCACATGCTGGGGGCTTCCCTGGTGGTCCTGGGGGCTTCCCTGGTGGTCTAGTGTGGGCATCTGAGGGGGGGCTGCGCTGATAAACAATCAGCGCATACACCCCCTGTCAGGAGAGCCGCCGATCAACGGCTCTTCCTGTGTACATCGTGATCAGCCATGATTGGACACGGCTGATCACGTGGTAAAGAGCCTCCGCCTCCGTCAGACTGACACACCGCTCCACCGATCGCCGCGATGCGCGCCCCCTGTTATCCTGAAGGACGTCATATGACGCCCAGTCAGGATAACGAAACCACTTCCCGGACGTCAATCTGCTATTGACTGGGCGGGAAGTGGTTAAATAAAAAGTATGCAGAAATATTAGAACTCCATGTAAAGCATACTCTTCAGTAACAAAAAATTAAAAACTGTTTAAAATAAGACACTGTTTGTGTGTGCCTTGCTGCCATTTATTTTAAGCTAAACCATTTGGAAGATAATGATTAAAAAAAACTGGCCTGTTAGTGGAAAGACTACCCTAATAGTACAGTACCGGACACAGGCTGGATAGACCATGGGTCAGAGGCTGGTACCTTCAGGTGATTGGACACTAGCTGGATACTATCCCCCTTTCCAAGGCTACCTCTTTTCCTTGTTGAACAGAATATTTCAATTAAAGCTACATTGTAAAATATTCTTTACTATGTATCACTAATTCCTTAAGTAGGAAAATGACTGCTACACTAAATTGTGACTTCTCAAACCCAATGTGGAGCTTGTTTAAATATGTAGCAGTGTGCAGATCATTGAGTGAAAATATTTTACGAGTATTTAAACTAGTGGGGGTCAACTTTCTTGATATAGGGGGGCCACATATGTGGTTCCTGGCATCACCAAAGGGCCACATATTGGGATTGATGTACTAAAACTAGAGAGTGCAACTGTGCATGGTAGCCAATTAGCTTCTAACTTCAGCTTAAGGTTTGACAATAAAACCTGGAAGCTGATTGGTTTAAATGCACAGCTAGAGCAAATTTTGCACTCTCCAGTTTTGTAAATCTCCCCCAGAAATGTTTTTTTTTGTTTTTGCTTTACCTGTTTAGAGATTCAGAAATGAAAACCCAACTGTTAACCCCTTCCACTTGGGCATGCCTATAATTTTTCTCCATAATAATTTTTATTAAATATCTTTACCATCAGTATAAATAATAATATAATATACAAAAATAACATTCAGGTATACAAAAGTAGGAATGGGAAAAAGCTCATAATAGTATGTAAAAAATGGTATGCAGTAACAAAGAAGTGTATCAGCATGGTGGATAAATTCAGGAAAAATGCAAAAGAGGAAAAGAGAAGGGCGAAGGAAGCTAAAAAAAAAGTGGGGGCGTGGGATGAGATGGGGAAGGAGGGGGAAATGGTGAATGGATGGGGGGGGGGGAGGAAAAGGGGCCACAGGACTGGAAAAGGGGAAGGATGGAATTGAAAGGATTCTCAGCCATCAGGATCACCCCTACTATTTAAGCACCCAATAGCTTGTCTTCTCCCATTAGGCACACCAGAAGATAAGTGACATTGTCAGCAACCCTCACAGTTCTAAGTGGGAAATAAGGTTGGAATGCACTGCTTTTGACTTAAAATAATTCCAGCAAGCCCAGACTTTGATGAATTTTGAAAACCTGTCCTGCAAAGTATAATAGAATTCCTCCATCAACTTTTAGCAGCATTCACCACGTACATTGCTAGTGTTTTCAGATAGTTCTTGTCAGAAAGGGATTTGTGATGCAATAGATATTGGACAGGGGTAAAATCTAGCTGGAAGGTGGATACCAACAGGATAATCTCATGTACCCATTGCCAATACTGCTGGATCATGGGCTTTGCCTGGAGGAGCGTACCTTCTTCACTGAACAGTGATTTCGACAAGACAGGATAAAACTTGTGAAGAAGAGAGGGTGTTTGTATCCATTTTCATAAATATTTTCATTTAGGGAGGACTTACGTTCCCAGTCTTCTTCTGAGAGTTGCAATCCCAGTTCCAATCTCCACTTTTTACAAGAAGATCCCAAGTTCACATGGATATGAGCAGTCATTAGTTAATAGGTGGTAGAAATAAGATGATGTTTACAGCCACCTGAAAGGCACCTGTGTTGAAACAGGACAATTCAGAAAATGTCTAATTTGAAGAGATGTCCTAAATCAGAATAATATCTAAGTGGTATATCCAGCCAGTCATGCATTGAACTTTTTCTGAAAAAGTGTCTAGCAACTATCGTGAGATGTAGCCATCTGTCTCTCAGGAAAGAGCCGTCTGAAAGTTTTTAAAAATATTTTTGGTGTGTATATCTTTTTTCTGATGTCTTCTGGCTGAACGTGTGATGAGTGGGGTGCTCTTCCTCTTTTTTTTTTTTATTCTGGTAGTAGAATGATGCATCCCCAGGGTGGTGTGTCCATTATACCCTGGGCTCACAGGAAGCAGGTTGATTGAGTATTATTTAAAGTGGAACTAAACCCACCGATTTACTGTAACTCTCTCAAAACTGTTACATTCAAGGCATCCATCCTAGATTGTAAGCGCTAACTAACAGGGCCCTCTGATTCCTCCTGTATTAAATTGTATTGTAACTGTACTGTCTGCCCTCATGTTGTAAAGCGCTATATAAATCCTGTATAATAATAAGTCTTTGAATGATAAATGTTAATGTTACTAGTGTGCTTATGTTGGATCTCAAATGAACTGTCAGGCCATCAAATGACTGGTGAATCCAAAGTTTTGACACCATAGCGCTAAGGTATGGCTGACACTAAGTTCTACCTGAATGTACAGTGCATCCAGAAAGTATTCACATAGCTTCACGTTTTCCACATTTTATTATGTTACAGCCCTATTCCAAAATTGATAAAATTCCCAATTGTCCTTAAAATTCTACAAACAATACCCCATAATGACAACGTGAAAGAAATTTTTTGCAATCTTTGCAAATTTATTAAAAATAAAAAACTAACAAAATCACATGTACTTAAGTATACACAGCCTTTGCTCAATACTTTGTTGAAGCACCTTTGGCACCAATTACAGCCTCAAGTTTTTGAGTATGATGCTACAAGCTTGGCACACAGCTTTCTCCCATTCTTCTTTGCAGGACCTCTCAAGCTCCATCAGGTTGGATGGGGAGAGTCGGTGCACAGCCATTTTCAGATCTCTCCAGAGATGTTCGATCGGGTTCCAGTCGGGCTCTGGCTGGGCCACTCAAGGACATTCACAGAATTGCCACCACCATGCTTCACTGTAGGGATGGTATTGGCCAGGTGATGAGCGGTGCCTGGTTTCCTCCAGACGTGACGCTTGCCATTCAGGCAAAGAGTTCAATCTTTGTTTCATCTGACCAGAGTGTTTTGTTTTTCATGGCCTGAGAGTCCTTCAGGTGCCTTTTGGCAAACTCCAGGTGGGCTGTCATGTCACTTTTACTGAGAAGTGGCTTCCGTCTGGCCACTCTACCATACAGGCCTGATTGGTGGAGTTCTGCAGAGATGGTTGTTCTTCTGAAAGGTTCTCCTCTCTCCACAGAGAGATGCGGGAGCTCTGTCGGTTTTTGGTCACCTCCCTGACTAAGGCCCTTCTTCCCCGATTGAGAGTCCTGGTGGTTCCAAACTTCTTCCATTTACAGATGATGAAGGCCACTGCAGAAATTTTTCTGTATCCTTCCCCAGATCTGTGCCTCGATACAATCCTGTCTCGGAGGTCTACAGAAAATTCCTTGGACTTCATAATTTGGTTTGTGCTCTGACATGCACTGTTAACTGTGGGACCTTATATAGACAGGTGTGCGCTTTTCCAAATCATGTCCAATCAACTGAATTTACCACAGGTGGACTCCAATCAAGTTGTAGAAACATCTCAAGGATGATCAGTGGAAACAGGATGTACCTGAGCTAAATTTTGAGTATAATGGCAAAGGCTGTGAATACTTATGTACGTGTGATTTTTTTCTTTAAATTTGCAAAGATTTCAAACACACTTCTTTCATGTTGTCATTATGGGGTATTGTTTGTAGAATTTTGAGGAAAATTATGAATTGAATTCATTTTGGAATAATGCCCTGTACACACGGTCGGACATTCCGACTACAAAATTCGTCAGATTTTGTCCGAACTGATGTTGCATACACACGGTCGGACAAAGTTGTCGGAAAATTTGATCGTTCGGAAGTGGTGCCGTTCCTTGCGTACGACGGAACTACATAGAGGCTAGTAGCCAATAGCTTTGGTCTCGTAATTTAATCTGAGCATGCGTGGCACTTTGTCCGTCGGAATTCTCTACAAACGATCGGAAAAAGACGGAAAATTTTAGATCCTGCTCTCAAATTTTTTCCGTCGGAAAAAGTCAGATAGAGCCCACACACGATCGGATTTTCCGACAACATAATCCGATCGGACCTTTTCCCTCAGGATTTCCAACCGTGTGTACGGGGCATAAGGCTGTAACATAACAAAATTTTGAAAAAAGTGAAGCACTGTGAATACTTTTCCAGACCCACTTTAGGAGTATCCCCACGATCATTCACTTTGGTAACAGGTATGCTTCACCAATGCTGCTCTCTTCCGATTTGGTAAATCTTACTTCTGAATGACAAAATAACTGGGGCGTAGTGCATTATCTAATGAAAATTGATTCATTTTTGGCATGTTTTGTCTTTTAATCAATTTTCATAAGGTGATACACCAGGCCTCTGCATCTCCTTGCTATTGTTGTTATTGTTATTATTTTGTCATCAAATAACTGGTGTCATAGCTGATCACATGTACACCACCATGGGAACTGAAAATGTAAGAGCGGCTAAGATGGCAGCTTCCTTGGGTGTAAAGGATAGGAAGGTTTAATTCCACTTTAATCCAGAAGTTAACCAACTAGCAGTGGGGCTTTAACCCCTGGGCATCAAATACAATCTTTATCCATATTGGCTTTGAGAATAAATCCACATTGTGGTTGGATTAGTAACAGAATATTATCATTAAAAAAAAGTTCAAATGTTTACAGACTCCAACAATTTTATTCTAGATAACAGATTTAAAAAGACACATCCAGGCAACTACTAGAATTGTTCACAATGGTAAAAAAAATGTTCCTGACTCCATGAATGGTAGTTTATTTCTGGATCAGAGTTTTCATGTGCTATCATAATTATTACTATGTATACTGCTATACTGTGTAAGGAAAACATCTAATCTATTTTGAAATTCCATGATTCATTTTTCAATGCTGCCTTATAAATTAGAGCACGGGTCTCCAAACTTTCTAAAGAAAGGGTCAGTTTACTGTCCTTCAGACTTTGCCCGATTTGGTGTCGTTGTGAGGAATAATGAGGAATAGTGCCCCATTTTTGTTGTCAGTGGAAGGAATTATGGAAGGAATTATGCCCCATTGTTGGTGTCAGTGGAAGAAATAGTGCCCTATTATTAGTGTCAGTGGCAGGAATATTGCCTCAAGGGCCGGATAAAGGCAAGCAAAGTGCCGTAGTTTGGAGACCACTGCATTAGAGGATAGAAATAGTCACTGATCACTTAGGCCTAAATGTATAATTTATGAAATCTAGTTGTGTAAATGATCCAGTGGTGATCAGAAGTGGCAGTTGTCACAAGCAGGGTTTTTACTGATGTGTTACAACATCTATATGGCAAATGATGATTGTTAGGTTGTGTGCATTTGGACAGTTGCCACCATAGGTACATTGCGGGCAAATCTCTTACCTTTCTTTGTTTTTAATAGATATTTTCCTGTTTATGGACAGCTTTCTAAAACATTGCTCCAATGTTATCAACATCAAACAAGTGGTTCATGAACCAATAAATTATGAAACTTTGAGCATCTGTATGAAAATCTGTTTAAATTGGATGCTGCATTGAAAAATGTTTTGATCCTGCTGTGTACATGTTTCAGCAATATGGATTCCTGAGGCACAACAGAAGATGTTGGTGGATCAGGGATTTATATGTTAAATAAGTTCTGAATTGATAATCAATAACACATTGACACACTGCAGTAACTAATCTTTTGATACTCATACCTCTTTGCCACTGAGTGTATCATTTTGCTAGGTAATTTTGGAAGGTTTTGTATGATGCTGTGAGACGAATTGTACAAAAGCTGGAACAAAAGTAGGGCAGTAGCCAACAGCAACCAGTCTGTCAAGTTTCAGCTTCAAATGAATCCAATTGGTTGACTTGGTAGTCAACTGCCCCAGGTTTCTTCTTCTGTATTTTTTGGAAATCAGCACCTCTATGCAGCTTTAGTGTAATTAAGTTGTATATGGTTATTATCTACAAGAACATGAACATGAACATGAATCTACAAGAACATGAACACTTCCATCACTCAGCAAGTTGCGACTGAGCTGTCCATCAATACGTGTGATATATTGCAAATATATGTGAAAACATGAAACCATGATCAAGCAGGTTCTCAAGCACTGTTTGTATTGCAATTTATTAAAATACCAATAACTGGCCACATATATTATAACAGTGACCACATTGAGAGAAAACTTACTCTGAGGTTGCTCAAGACCTCAAGACTATGTAACTATATTTATATAACCTTATTTAAGGTGTAGTGGCAAATGAAACCTATATTTACCCAATCCAGCTCAATACCTCTTATGCATTATGCCTATCAGCGTTTAATTTGCAGGGCACAGTATTCCATGCTAAAGAATTGGCTAATTATCACTGAAGAAAGTCACATTATTTACCCATCTGATCGAAATATAGTTCAGATGATCTTACTTTTTTTTTTACCTTTGCATGATCTGAAAATTGGGCAGTGGTACACAGGATCTGAATTGTTTGTATATGGCCTTACACATTTGTGGGCAAATGTTTTATATACTAAGTCAAAGGTTAAAACAGAACTAGGTCAGGTGAAGTGAACTTTGGATGTATGGTCAGATTGGATCTGTGGGTGATCCATTGTGAGTATATTACGTAAAAGCTCTATTTTTCATTGCTAACAAGTGATTGAAGGTTGGGATCAAGCAGAAGCGTAATCGAGGAACAAGCCAAAGTTTGATAATGAACCGTTGCAGGTTGGGTTTAAGTGGAAGCGTAGTTGAGGAACAAGCCAAGGGTCAGTAACAAGTGGTAGTGGAGATAAGGATAGCTGCAGGTACTCAGAGAAGCAAGCCATCAGCTGGATGAGCACAATGATCTGGAATACAGGAAGTGCAAAGGCATTGCTTAAATCGGAAGCTCATGGGAGGAGCAAATAGTTCAAGGTTTACCAGAAACAAGGCAAGAGTATCCAAGGAATCAGACAAGATGCTTTCCAGCATTTGGCTCAGCAAGAAGAGCTACTGCCGGATGCAGAAGAGGCAGTGCGTTCAGATCCTGGGCTTGACATAGTCAAAGTACTGACATTCTGATAAAGGAAACCCTTGTGCATGGCCGCCATAAGCCTTTGTAGAAATATTTGTCTGTCAGTAGAACTTAAAAGATTTTGAAAACCAAAACTTTGTTTTGAATAACGTAATGAATGGTTAAAATTCCAGATCTGTGTTCCATTAAGGATATTTCTATTCACTTCCAGTCTCAGACATCTCTCCGAAGTGTGTGGAAATCTCCTCTTAGATAGGTGTCTCCAAAACATTTATCCCAATTATTGTCCCTCTATTAATGCTCTGGTGAGAACTGTAAAACTCTGATTTTGTCATTACTCTCTATCCCATTGACAATAATCACCAGGACAAACAAAGAGGTTAAATATACCTAACAGGGGTACAGACAGATAAAAAAAATTCAACAGTGGTTCTTACCCTTCCACACTCTTTCCAAAACTACAAAAAAACGTTTGGCTTTAGGTAAACTTTAAGGCTCGTGTGTCCTAGCTCTGGATCCTTATGGAAAAACATACTGGCAAAATAGGGACATGAGCATTGGTGTAATATACACACCACTTCCAAGCTTCCCTGATCTACCTTTCTAGTCTTTAAAATGGTTGTAAACCCAATAAAAAAAACAAAAAAACAAACATGTCATACTTACCTGCTCTGGTCAATAGTTTTGCACAGGGTAGCCTCGATCCTCCCCTTCTTGATTCCCCCGCCAGCTATCTCCTTGCTCCTCTTTTTCTTGGTGTACCACTATGACAAGGACAATGGGGCTCAGCCCCGCCCCCACTCCCCCATGACAGTAGTAGACAACAATGGAAGGAACTCTGGACAGCCGCACACCAGGAAAAACGTAAAATCCTGTGCTTTTATTCACACAAAAAGATCACATCAAAACAAAAACAATCCACGGCAATAAGGGATTGTCTATCTATGCTACCCCCCCTGTGGTTCACATTTTCCCTTCACATTTGGCCTCCTCATATATACGCACACACTGACTTTGGTCAGTGATTGCGATGGAGCCCAAATGAAGGGGATTGCTACAATCAATTCTTTATGTGGTTAGGGGGGTTGCTAGTATAGCATTCCTACAAAATGCTATATATAATATATAACATTATGTGTCACAATGGGCCATCTGCATAAGCCTGGTTAAAATAACACATCTGTTTAGGATCGGTATATTTTGAAATATACCGTCCATCAATATATATACATCACATTTAAATATAGTGTATACCGGTACATGTATATGTTTTAATACATTATTTTGCTATATTTTATTAGATCTTTGGAATATATCAGATCATATTATATTATATTACATTATATTACACTATACATGTAACATACAGAATACACATGCATATTGTGCATCAACACATCTAGCCTTTATAGACATAAACACTACATGTAGATTTTGTTTATTTCACTTATATATTGATATGGTTTATAGAAATATACACTACACTCGACACCACAAGATCTACATATCACATTGTTTTGTCCAATTTTCACTGGTTTTACATTCATTATTATTTTTTATCTTTGTCACTTGCAGCTTAGATATATACATTTATTTATTTCACTTTACACTTCACTATGGTTGAGCAACCAATAATGTGCACATATAATATTACATATATTTTCATTTTTCTGTTGGTATACATGGGGATGTAAATGTGTGCGTGGTTTTTCTGCACATACATACACACACACACACACACACACACACACACATATATATATATATATATATATATATATATATGTAACTTTTATAATAAGAAGTTTTTGTGGTTAGGCTCACTCAAATAATTATCTTTTCCTCTTCCTTTTTGGTTCTGACTGATTGCTCAGCAGCACATGTGGGGATTCAATCTCTATTGTCTTTCAGCTGTGGCTAATTGTGTTCACCAATCACCATGTCATGTGACATGTTTTTTAGAGCTATATAGTTGGAGTCTTTCCAGATAGTATGTTAGCTATGAATAAGCACTGAATTTTCTAAGACATATTAAAAGCAAGCAAGTCATCTTTGTCAGGCTTGGAGCAGATAACAGGTAACAGTTCAGGTGTGCTGATTATGCAAAGAGTTCAAAGAAAAAGAGCACATACCATGAGCAGTTCTAAGCAGAGCAGGTCAGCTGGGACTTGTAGTTCACCACTGCAGATGAAGGTAGATGTTTGCTGGACCTTGTAGTTCACCACTGCAGATGAAAGATGTTTGCTGGACCTTGTAAGGTAGATGTTAGCTGGTGCTTGCAGTTCACCACTGCAGATGAAAGTACTACAGTAGAATCAGGTAAAGCGTAGTTTAGGCAAGCTGGGTCATACACAGGTAGATCAGAGTCCAAACGGTACCGAATCAGAAGTGAGCAAGCAGGGTTAAACAAGCCAGGTCATACATGAAATACACAGAGAATATATCAGCTGGATCAAACACAAAGGTAAACTCTAACATGAGCACTGATTGAATGCTGATACAGGTGATTTAAAGGTGAGCTGGCCAATCACTGTTGTTTCCCAGGCAAAGGCTGTGTTAGGTGAGTTGTGCTTGGTCCTAAAGGGATACTAGTACTGACAGTACCCCCCCCCCCCTTTCTCGAGGGGTTGCTCCTGCACCCCCAGGCTTACTTGGATAACGAAGATGGAACTTCTTCTTAAGTCGATCAGCATGAAGATCATGAGCTGGTACCTAAGATCGATTCTCTTTGCCGAAACCTTTCCAATGAATGAGATATTGTAAGGAATTGCTCACTCGTCTGGAATCAAGAATAAATGCCACTACATATTCCTGACTGTCCAACACATTCACAGGTTCTGGTTCATTTACTAGGAGACTGGAATGAACAGGTTTCAACAATGAAACATGAAAGACATTTGGAATGCGCATGAATGGGGGCAGTTTTAATCTATAGGACACAGGATTAACAATCTCCGAAATTTCATAGGGCCCGATGAATTTTGGGCCAAGTTTTTTAGATGGAACATGCAGGGACAGATTCCTAGATGATAGCCACACTTTGTCACCAACTTTATATCCTGGTGCCTTTGAGCGCCTCTTGTCAGCCATTTTCTTAAAAGCCTGCACAGAGCGAGAAATAGCACGATTAACATCGGACCAGATTTTTGAGAAATTTTCAATCGTGGTGTTGGCATCTGGAACATCAGAGGGTGGAAGATCAAAGGAGCACACACGAGGATGCAACCCGTTAACACAGAAGAAAGGAGAGGTCCCTGTAGATGTGCTGGCACAATTATTAAAGGCAAACTCTGCCCATGGAAGGATGTTGACCCACTCTACCTCATCATTGGCCATCATCATCAACGTACCATCTTCTCTAGAGTCTGATTAGTCCTTTCTGTTTGGCCATTTGTCTCAGGATGATATGCTGAAGAATATGATAACTTAATCCCCAGCTGAGAGCAAAGGGCCTTCCAAAACTGGGCTATAAACTGAGAGCCACGGTCTGAGACAATGTTAATTGGTGCCCCATGGAGCCTGAAAACATGTTTAATGAATAAAGATGCCAGTTCTTTAGCAGATGGAAGTTTCGGTAGTGGAACAAAGTGGGCCATCTTACTGAACCTGTCTACCACCACCCAGATCGTGGAACATCCCTGGGACGGAGGCAAGTCAGTGATAAAGTCCATAGATAAATGGGTCCAGGGACAGGTAGGTATTGGTAGAGGACGTAGGAGACCGGGGGGCTTAGAGGTACTGCTCTTGCTTCTGGCACAAACTTCACAGGCATGGACGAAGGCTAACACATCCTGCCTAATCGATGGCCACCAGAGGTTGCGAGAGATCATTTCAAAAGTTTGTCTAAACCCTGGATGTGCTGCAGGTTTTGATGCATGTACCTGCTGCAATACCTGCGAACGAAGAGCCAGGGGCACAAAAAGCATACCAGAGGGAGTGGAGGGAGGGGCTTCAGTCTGTGCTGGTAACAAGGCTTCAGAGATGTCAGTCTGGGTGAAAGGCAAAATCTTATCCTCAGAAATAATGGGTTGTGGAGGAAGCGGAGGAGGAGACTCTGATAAAAAGCTGCGAGACAAGGCGCCAGCCTTAAGGTTTTTTGGCCCTGGTAAATAAGAAATTGTGAAGTCAAATCTGGAGAAGAACAATGACCACCTGGCTTGACGTGAGTTCAGTCTTTTATCAGAATGGATGTATTCAAGGTTTTTGTGGTCAGTCAGAACTATGAATGGATAGCGAGCTCCCTCCAGCCAATGTCTCCATTCCTCCAAAGCTAGCTTTATGGCTAAAAGTTCTCTATTGCCTATATCATAATTGCGCTCTGCTGAGGAATAATTATGGGACAAGAAGGCACAGGGGTTGATGGCAGCATTTACAGGATCCTTTTGTGACAAAAGCACCCCCACCCCTACTTCAGATGCATCTACCTCCACAATAAAAAGTAGCTCAGGAACTGGATGGCATAGAATTGGTGCAGAGGTAAAGGCTTTCTTTAACTGAGTGAAGGCTGCCTGGGCTTCAGTAGTCCAATTAAACGTAGTCAGAGTCTTCCTGGTGAGAGAGGTGATGGGATGTGCAATGGTGGCAAAGTTCTTAATGAATTTTCGATAGAAATTTGCAAAGCCCAGGAAGCGCTGAACTGCCTTCACGTCTGAAGGTGGTGCCCAGTCTAAAATAGCTTGAATCTTGGCTGGATCCATGGTGAGGCCTGTGTCGGAAATTAGGTAGCCCAGGAAAGGTACTTGTTTAACATGGAATAAACATTTTTCAGGCTTTACAAAAAGGGAGTGAGTCTTTTTTTGGGCCAATACTGAGCAGACATGCTTCTGATGTGTTTCAAGATTGGGAGAGTATATCAAAATATCGTCTAAATATACAAGCATGAAGCGACCCAACATGTCACGGAAAATATCATTCATAAAGTTCTGAAAGACAGCTGGTGCATTCCTGAGACCGAAAGGCATGACAAGACATTCGTAATGACCATCCTCAGTGTTAAAGGCCTTCTTCCATTCGTCGCCTGCACGGATGCGCACCAGATTATAGGCTCCCCTTAAGTCCAGTTTGGAGAAGATTTTGCCTCCCTGGATTTGAGAGAACAACTCTGTGATGAGAGGAAGAGGATACCGATTGGGAACAGTTATTTTATTTAGACCTCTGTAATCAACACAAAGTCTCAGTCCCCCATCCTTCTTCAGGACAAAGAAGCATCCTGCTCCTGCGGGAGAAGTGGAGGGATGGATGAAACCCTTAGCTAGGTTTTCCTGGATGTATTCTTGCAAAGCAAGATTCTCTGGCTCAGACAGTGGAAAGACTCTCCCTCAAGGAGGTGTAGTGTCAGGCAAGAAGTCAATGGGACAATCATAGCTGCGATGAGGAGGTAAAGTGTCAGCAATACCTTTAGAAAACACATCCCGAAAGTCCTTATAACAAAGCAGGATCTGTTCCATTCCCACTTGACAGGTAGCAAGTCGAACAGGGTGCTGGATGCAGTTCCTTTTACACTGATTGGACCAAGCCAGAATATTTCCTGTTCGCCAGTCAATTACGGGATTGTGCTTCTGAAGCCAAGGAAGGCCTAGGATCAAAGGAGTGAATGGGGAGTCAATGACAAGACATGAAATCCTCTCCCAATGCAAAGCCCACAATTGTAACTGGAAAGGGTTTGGTGGATTGGAGCACTAGATCTTGTGAGAGAGGCCGATTATCCACAGAAATCAGGCAGACTGGGCAATCTAGAGCATGAGTTTCCAGGGACAAAGAGGTAATCAGAGTCTTATCAATAAAATTCTCAGTGGCTCCAGAATCTACCAAGGCCAGCAGTTCATGAGCCCCTGTCCCAAAGTGAATGACAGCGGGTAAAAGTATACGATTGTCCCCCTGGGGAGATGAGAGCAGACCTAAGGTGACCTCCCCGCAATTACCTAGGTCCTTGAGTTTCCCGGATGTGTAGGGCACGAACGGAGCATATGGCCCTTGAGGCCACAATATAAGTAGAGTCCCATGTTACGCCGGCATGTGTGTTTCTGGACAGATAACCGGGTGGAGACTAACTGCATAGGTTCTTCCTCAGATTTGGCACTGGAGGTGGAATAGTCAGGTGGCAAGGGAGGTATGTACTTTGCCACAGCCGTAGTTTGTTCTCGCCTCCTCTCTCGCTGGCGGCGGTCAATTCTAATGGCTAGACACATAGCCTCCTCCAGTGAAGCTGGGTAGGAGAAGTTGACCAGAGTGTCCTTAATTGCATCTGAAAGGCCTATTCTAAACTGGCTCCGGAGAGCTGCATCATTCTAGCCAAATTCCGGGGCCCCCGCCTGCGAAACTCTGAGCAATACATTTCAGCTGTAATAGTTCCTTGCTTTAAGTTACGCAGGGTTGATTCTGCAGTAGCAGCACGATCTGGATCATCATATATAGCACCCGAGGGCTTCAAAGAAGGCATCTACTGTTAGCAAGGCTGGATGGTTTGGTTCCAGGTTAAAGGCCCAAGCCTGGGGGTCACCCTGTAGTAGAGAGATAATTATTTGAACCCTCTGAGTTTCAGGGCCAGACAAGAATGGGCTTAACTTGAAATATAATTTGCAGCTGTTTTTAAAGTTGCAAAACGCTTTACGGTCACCAGAAAACCGGTCAGGCAAAGGAATTTTTGGTTCAGATGAGTTTTTTGTAGCGGCGGAAGTAGAAGGAGATTGCACCTTGGTGAGCTCTGTGGCCATTTCCTGAATGATGAGATAAACAGCAAAGTTCCTGTGCAAACAACTGAGCCTGCTCAGGATCCATGATAGGTTTCCCTTTTTATGTATGGCTCGTGTTAATGTCAGGCTTGGAACAGATAACAGGTAACAGTTCAGGTGTGCTGATTATGCAAAGAGTTCAAAGAATAAGAGCACATACCATGAGCAGTTCTAAGCAGAGCAGGTTAGCTGGGACTTGTAGTTCACCGCAGCAGATGAAGGTAGATGTTTGCTGGACCTTGTAGTTCACCGCTGCAGATGAGGATAGATGTTAGCTGGTGCTTGTAGTTCACCGCTGCAGATGAAAGTTCTACAGTAGATGCCAAGTAGTTCACCGCTGCAGATGAAGGTACTACAGTAGAATCAGGCAAAGCGTAGTCTAGGCAAGCTGGGTCATACACAGGTAGATCAGAGTCCAAACGGTACCGAATCAGAAGCGGGCAAGCAGGGTCAAACAAGCCAGGTCATACACCAAATACACAGAGCAGATATCAGCTGGATCAAACACAAAGGTAAACTCTAACACGAGCACTGATTGAATGCTGATACAGGTGATTTAAAGGTAAACTGGCCAATCACTGTTGTTTTTTATGAATCAAAGTTAATACTTTTTGCTGTAAAACCATTGTGCAAAAGTGAGTACTTAACGCAGAATCAATGTGATATGCATCAGGTGAGTTGCCACTGGGTCCTAAAGGGATCCTAGTACTGACACTGATGCATTTAGTATTTAAGAGCTGAATTCCTATCAAAAATGCTCTGGAAGATGACCTGTCCTTGTTTGATACATGATTGCCTCCAAGCTGTGTGCACAATCCCAAGTTTACAAATTGTCAGTGGAAAGCCAGACAATGGATAACTATTGGAGGAAGGATTCAAAGACAAACAATGCCAGATAACAATCGAGAAGATGAGTCAAGTTCAGAAAAGGGTGTCAAAAGGGAAAAAGGTGTGCTAGAAGGCTGCACTCTACAAGATCAGAATTTAAAAGAGGGTCAAGTTTAAAGGGAACCTGTGGATAAATCAAATGTGACAAATTAATCTGTCCGTCTGTCAGCATTGCTGAGGAATCAGTGCACTATAGCACTTCTTGGTGATTAAGGCCCCTTTCACACGGACGGGCCGTTCAGATCCACCTGTCAGTTTTGACGTCCAGATCCGTCGCTGGCGGATCGGATCGGGTGAGATCGGGTGAAAACGGACACACTGTCCGTTTTCATCCGATCTCTCCATAGAGATCAGCGGCACTCGCAAGCCCCTCCCCGCTCAGTGAGCGGAGAGAGGCTTGTCATCCGCCGGCTCAGCGGAGATCAACGGACAGATCTCCCGCTGAGCCGACGGACAGAGGCGGGCTCCGTGCAAGCGGAGTCCGCCTCGTCTGAAAGGGGCCTTAGATATTTAAACAAGGACTTTGTAGGAGGTTACTATTAGCGTATGTTTTCATGTCCCATTGACCGCTACCTCACAATGTGCAGACCTGTGGACTGGTCACTCTGGCACCAGGGTTTAGAGCAGGGGGGGTTTGTCCAATCTCGGTTGACAGGAAGTAAAGAGGCAGCAGGGACTGTGTTGGCTGCACCAGACTGCATTGATGCTTTCAGTTAACTCTTATGAATGTACAATTTCTACTTTTAAATTATCCCCTTAGGCTAGGTTCACATCTGTGCATTCTTAGTGCATTTGCAGATCCACAGAAACACACTACAATCAGGGCCGGTGCAAGACTTTTTCTCTACACAAGCGAATGTGCATTTGGCTTTTTTCTTTTTTTTTTTTTTAATCCTGCCCAAAATATACTGACCCAGACCTCTGACCCTTTCCTTGACCCTAACACTAACCCTGACACACCACCTAGATTAAGCCTTGATCTAGCAATTTTTTTCTTTATTTTTAATTTTTATTCTTTTTCTACACACTTTTGTTTGTTTATATCATTCTCCTCTGGCAAGGAGAAAATATACAAAGTATCTTTATCTCCATTCAGAGGTGAAAAAAAACACAGGGGTGGGCGGCAAAGTGACTGATCACTGTGATAGCCAATCAGAGGTTATCATAGCGATCAGGTGATGGAGAACCAGGAGTACCGGTTCCCGATCATTAGAACGAGACCCAGGGTTTTCGGTGAGAGCCTGGTCTCTGTGTTGTGCATGCTCCCAGCACAAACACTGGTGTGTACAGTCGACAGGAAGGCGTTAAAAATCTATAACTTATGCAAGTGACAGCATTATGCTGGCGCTGGCTCTGACTATAATCCATTTAACCTTATTTCCTATGGGTCCTGTTCACATCTATGCAATGTGTTTTTTGGAAAGGTGCAGGGACTTTTTTACATGCAGCACGGTGCATTTTTGGCACTATAGACTTCAATGGAATTGCATCAGAAATGGAAAAAGAATGCATGTACATGCATTTTTGGTATTTTTTCCTGCATAACACCACACGCCTCCTAGTAGCAAAATCAATACTTCCCCAAAAACAAATGTATGAAAAGCACACTGGAAAATGCGCTGCAAAAACACATCAACTGCACATGCATACAGTGGTGTGAAAAAGTGTTTGCCCCCTTCCTCATTTCCTGTTCCTTTGCATGTTTGTCACACTTAAGTGTTTCGGAACATCAAACCAATTTAAACAATAGTCAAGGACAACACAAGTAAACACAAAATGCAATTTGTAAATGAAGGTGTTTATTATTAAAGGTGAAAAAAAATCCAAACCATCATGGCCCTGTGTGAAAAAGTGATTGCCCCCTAAACCTAATAACTGGTTGGGCCACCCTTAGCAGCAACAACTGCAACCAAGCGTTTGCGATAACGTGCAATGAGGCTTTTACAGCGTCCTGGAGGAATTTTGGCCCACTCATCTTTGCAGAATTGTCCTAATTCAGTTACATTAGAGGGTTTTCGAGCATGAACGGCCTTTTTAAGGTCATACCACAACATCTCAATAGGATTCAGGTCAGGACTTTGGCTAGGCCACTCCAAAGTCTTCATTTTGTTTTTCTTCAGCCATTCGGTGGTGGACTTGCTGGTGTGTTTAGGATCATTGTCCTGCTGCAGAACCCAAGTTCGTTTCAGCTTGAGTACACGAACAGATGGTCGGACATTCTCCTTCAGGATCTCTTGGTAGACAGCAGAATTCATAGTTCCTTTTATCACGGCAAGTCTTCCAGGTCCTGAAGCAGCAAAACAGCCCCAGACCATCACACTACCACCACCATATTTTACTGTTGGTATAATGTTCTTTTTCTGAAATGCAGTGTTCCTTCTGTTAAAGCTGAATTTCTAGCTTAGCTAAAGATTATAGACACAACAATGATAAAGTGAATAACGCCATTAAACCTTTGTCGGTATAAGTATATAAACGTACGATAACCGTGCGAATAGATAAACAATTACAATTTATTTATATTTAGTAAAGAAAAATAATAAAGAAACATTTTAGATTACCCAACATAGTATAGAGATGTTATAAATGCCATGTTGCCAGTGTTTACAAAGATAGTTCTTAGGAGATATTTAAGGCCACATGGTTCACACCAGATATACACTGATCAACAAGGTTACCAAACCATATTATTTTCCTGTGAGAAAGAGAGAGAGAGAGAGAGTTGGGGGGAGAGAAAGAGAGAGAGAGTACATTACCCATTACGCAGCTCACATCTCCAGACAATCAGGCTAAGAGAGCTCCCAGTCCTCAACTCTTGGTTTTTATGCTGTTCGAATAACCCACTGCTACCAATCAAACACCTCATTGGTTCAGAAGTGCATTGCCTGATTGGTTACCTCTGCAGCCTAATGTTAGTTGGTTGAGTTGCCTAGGCATCGAAGCATGCTTCCCACACTAGCCTTAGTGAGTTACACCCATCAGCCCTCTTTTGATAGAACATAAATTAGCATATCAAAAGGTGAGCTACTAGGCAGATACCAGACTTAATGTTCTAATAAACCATACACATACACACGCACAAAAGTCCCTTAGCTAAATTAACCCTTAACAGAAACAAACTACCAGCTAAAATCATATACACCTCCCCCCCCATACATCTTCATAAATATATATATAAATATATATACACATCCGATGGGGCATGGCAATCCAATTCCGTTTTAAATATTCAAAATCTCCAACACACTTCTACGCCAGATATACTTGGACACACACCTTCCAAAGAGTTCCACTTTTGTCTCATCGGTCCACAGAATGTTGTCCCAAAAGTCTTGGGGATAAAGATGTGTTGTGGAGAAATTGAGACGAGCTTTGATGTTCTTTTTGCATACACACGGTCGGACAATCCGCGGACCAGGTCGGTCGGATTTTGTCCGTCGTACTTTGTCCGATGTTGGTGTTGCGTACACACGGTCGGACTACGTTGTCGGAATATCCGGTCCGGAAGAACGTCGTGACGTAAGTCGTCGTCCACGAGATTACAAAAGGGAAGTTCAGCACCACGTCAGGCACCCGTTGGGCTCCTTCTGCTGATCCCGTGTTTATCGAGAGTTAGTGGAAGTTTGGTGACTTAAGATTCGCGCTTCTCAGTTTTCTGACTCAGATCGTTACTGGTCTTCAGTTTGTGCTTGTCGTGCGTATCTGTTTATTAGTGCGTGTAGTCAGTTCGCATCTGTTGGTCATTGCGGCCTATATCTTGATATAGGACGCTTTGATTTGCACTGCTTATTGTCTGCTCGTTGCTGGTATTCATTTCGTTCTTTCAGGCCTTGCTGTTTATCGGTGCTTTCTGTTTGTCCGTTCTGACCAGCCGACCTTTTGTGACCTTGTGAGCGATGTTTCCCGTGCGTACTCGTCGCCGAGTTCGTGCTGTACGCGGAATTGGTGTCGGGCTTTTAGCTTTGACCCAAGACCCGTCCATGAACAGAGTGACGAGGAGTATGTGGACCAAGAATTGGTTGCTTCAGCGTGACCAATTCTCGCACATGCCTTTGCTTCGTGAGATCCGGGAGAATAATCCTGATGATTTCAGGAACTTTCTCAGGATGACGGACCCTGATTTTCACCGTCTTTTGGCTTTGCTGACCCCCTTTATCAGCCAGCAGGATACCTGCATGAGACAAGCCATTACTCCGGAGCAG
The DNA here is from genome assembly GCA_028564925.1 of Lithobates sylvaticus. Lineage (NCBI taxonomy): Eukaryota > Metazoa > Chordata > Amphibia > Anura > Ranidae > Lithobates > Lithobates sylvaticus. The sequence continues at coordinate 123,628,907 of CM053033.1, forward strand.
AGGCTTGTTGCCACGTTGAGGTACTTGGCGACAGGGAGAAGTCTTCAGGATTTGAAGTTCTCTTCAGGTATCTCTCCCCAGGCCCTGGGAATCATTATTCCAGAGACCTGTTCTGCCATCATCAGGTCCTGCAGGAGGACTATATTAAGGTAACATTTATACTTTACTATTCCCTTCTATGTATGCTCTGTTTGCTAATGTCTTCTATTTTTGACCTCCTTCCCTAATTACCATGATTGCAATATGTTCTAATATGCTGTGCCCCTTTTCTCCTTCATGCATTTTTCCCTTCACTTACCTCCCCAGCATGCTCTTCTGCCCCAATAGACACCTATGGCCTAGTCACTTAATCAATGTCTTTTGTCTGCTGCATAGTATTGTTTGCCCCCAAACACCCCCTAAAATATGCACAAATGTTTGCTGTGTGGTTTACTTCATGTAGAGCCCCTTTAGAATTTTTTTTTTTTGGTGGGGGGGGGGGGGGTGGCAAACTCATTAGGAACCCCCTCCCCCAACTGCTCTGTCAGATGGTACCAATCCTTTATCTGCTGGCTTTCCCAAGGTCCATACACACTATATACCTACCTCTTTATAGTGGGCATCTTTAGGGATGAATTCAGCAAAGCATGTAGTGCAAGGGGCTGCCTCCATACATTCCATTTCCTAATTTTTTGTCTTCTTTCCCTCCTATTAGCTTGCTTGGTAATTTCAGAATGTCACAATGTGCCTGCCTTTTTTTGGGGGGGGGGGGGGGGGGGTTGAAATGTTATTTTATCTTTCCTGGGGGCTGCCAATAGTGTTAAGTACAGAGGGTCTGGCCAAACTAGCACACATTATTGAGCCATTTGCCAATCAATGAAGTGCAGAGGGTTACCTGTCCCCCCCCCCCCCCAAAACCCTAGTTATTGCCAATGGCCCATCAGAAGTGGGGGGATTGATGGGGGGTGAGTAATCTGTGAAGGGGAGCCTCTACTTTTCTGTGCAAATACTTTCCAGCCTCCAATTTTATACAATGCTCTTGTTCCAAGATGTTGATTGTCTAATCTGCTTGCAATGTTTAAGTGCAAAGTGACTAATTTTTTTTTCTTGTTTCACTCCACAGTTCCCTTCCACGCCACAGGAATGGCAGACTGTGGCCTCCCACTTTGCCAGCCGTTGGGACTTTCCTAACTGCGGAGGGGCAATTGATGGGAAACACGTCCGCATCGTCCCACCGCCCAACTCGGGGTCCTACTATTATAATTATAAAGGGTTTAATAGTGTAGTGATGTTGGCGGTGGTGTCGGCAACATACGAGTTTATGTATGTGGACGTGGGGATGAACGGCCGGATCTCGGATGGTGGTGCCATTACGCACACGGAGTTCTACTGGCGTCTCCAAAGTGGCAGTCTGTGCTTGCCACCTCCAGAGGAGAATGCCGAAGGACTCCCCTTCGTCTTTGTCGCAGATGAAGCGTTTGCGTTGACTCCCCATGTGATGAGGCCGTTCCCGATGAGGACCCTCACCCCGGACCAGAGGGTCTTCAACTACAGGCTGTCCAGAGCCAGAAGAGTTGTGGAGAACACTTTTGGCATCCTGGCCAGCCGCTTCCGCCTGTTCTTGACGGCATTTAACTTGGCGGAATACAAACTGAACCACATAGTTCTTGCCTGTTGCATATTGCACAACTTCCTCAAAAGACATAACAGGAACTATGTGGTGCCCGTTGGCCCAGATGTGGAGGGCCCTCCAAATGCGGACCTCACAGCCCTTCAAGTGGCACGTCCAGGCTTGCCCCCTCTAAATGCCCGCGTGGTCCGCGAGCAATATATGGAGTACTTTGTGGGTAGGGGGGCCATTGCTCTGCCTGACGATGTGTGAGAGGCATTTTTTAATAAATCTGATATTTTAACCAACCTATGATTTCTTGTCATTTCAGTCTTCTTTTTAGCTTATTTTACCTTGACATTTTTTTCCCTTTGCCTTCGACAGTGGGAATGCACTTTCTGGGCAAAAGGAGGTAACAGTCTCTTCTTCCCAAAAAGATTATTCTCATGTTGTGTGTTTGCTTCCTAATCTTTGGTCTAGAGAAGGTTTGTACTGCATAACTGACACCCAAAATACTCCTTTTCATCACCAGGTCTGACATGTGTGTATTCTCAAAAATGCTGTGCTCCGTGTTTTCGTACAAAGCACTGTGGGTGTCATTTACATAAGTCAAATCCGCTATGCTCTACAAGTGCATTGAAAAAGTTCCCTGGGCAAGACAATTGCAGTGCAAAGTGGATTTGCCTTTAGTAAATAACACCCATTGCCCCCCATATCCTTTACATTTTACATACATAATGCATTGTGTTTTTTAAATAAGGAAGCCACACATTTAGAAAAATAAAAAAGTTTACTAGGAAAACATTCACAAGTGCGTTTACAATCTTCACGCCAAAACTGACAACATCTTGGTTATTTACAACATTGTTTACAAACATTCCGCAATTGGTAAAACCAGGCATGGAGCAAAACAGAACCTATGAACTAGGAAAGTTCAACTTTGTAAAGTGAAGACAAGATCAGACATGACTATATGTTCAAAGTGTGTTTGATCTTGCCTTCATCACATGGGGGGGTCACCCCCGGAAAGTGGAAATTTAGAACATGCACACAATTTGGGTCTGAAAATGGTCATTAGATGGTAAAACACATGCCTAGAAGCTTCAAAAGTGCCATTTTCCATCATGGGGATGAATGGACGTTTTTTGGGGGTGCAACCCCTTCACCACAACCACTTTCGTAGTTCGTAAAGTGTTTGCACCCCCAAAAAAACGTTGCCATTCATCCACCATGATGGGAGCTAGCACATGTGGACACAATGTGTGCATGTTCCAAATTTCACACAGTTTTTAAGTTGCAAATGTGTTCAGAAGCTGGCACAAATGTGTGTTAATTACTTGGTGCGTTTTCATATTTTTCCTAAAACATCAATGATGTTCTTCAATTTTTGTTGAACATCATTGATGTTTTGCTTTATGTAATCTAGATCTCTATTGCAGACCATTATCTCCCCGATGAGTACGTGGGCACTCTCTGTGGTAAAGTGCGATTTTTCTTCCTCAACATCCACGTCACCTAAAAACAACAAACAAACAAAAATGGGGTGTTGGAAATGAGGCAGCCATACATGGATTAGCTTACCAGTAGCTGGGTTCTCCCACACTCACCTGTTGTGGTGACAATTTCTCCAAGTTCGATGATCTCTCCTTCCTCCTCCTCCTCCTCCTCCTCTGCTTCTGCTCTTTCCCCTTTTTTGGGAGGTGTTGGTTTGGGGGTTTCCGCAGACGGCCCAAGTTTTCGCTCCCCTATGAGAATGTAAAAAAGGAAGATTTAGCAAGACTATCTATTGAGGGCAGAAATAGGAAATGACAAACATTGCTTGAAAGTGACGGACACTATTTTAGTTTGGCCAGTTACAAATGCCAACAACATGAATGTAGTCACTTTGTAAAGGTGCTAAACTGACTAGCTTTTTGGTAGAAGTTTGTGTGATGGAGACACCCCTCTAGTATCCACTGGAGCACATGTGTGGAAAAGCCTAATAAAAAGGGGGTTTGGGTGTCCCAGCACTAGTGCTCTAGAGTCCAGATGGGTAAACAGCTACTGGGTGACCTCTCCTTTACATTGAATAAATTGGCTTTACATTCTTGATGACATTTCTAGTGAGAACAAACTTCCTTTCCCCAAAAAAAACACCAAACCACGTATTATAAGTGGCCGAACGTTCGAGGTTGCGTACGATCGAATGGACACACACACGACCATGACAGTGGCAGAAAGATCGAGGCTGAGTACGATCGAATGCACAGACGAACATGAAAGTGGCCATTTTGGAATGTACAACTTTGTAAAAATCAAACCACATGGAGCAGTATGCAAGCAAGAAATCAAACACAAAACACAGCTACTTACTTTTTTGAAGAATTCGCTTGATCTTTCTGTACTGATCGGCCTCCCTCAGTTTCAGGTCTGACCAGCGTTTCCTCAGTTGCTCCTTGGATCGTTGTACCCCAAAATTATTGTACAGCCTTCTCACAACTTTAGACATGATCTTGGCCTTGCGGACATTGGGGTTGAGGTAAGGCCCATACTTCCCATCATAGTCGCTCCTCTTTAATATGTCCACCATCTCCAACATTTCTCCAAATGACATATTTGAGGCCTTGAATTTCAGGCTCCGGGATCGGGACGTTTCTGCCTCCGGACTTTCCTCGTCCTCCTCCTCGTTGGGGGGATATTTGGGGCGCACCTGCTGTGTCCCCGCCATGTGCTCTCCCCACTGCGCCGTAAAGAGAAGGGGTGGGGAATAGACGAGAAAGATCGTCAGGGGCGGGCGGAGTTTGACGCATGCGCACTGTATATAAAACGTCACACGCCTGTGTCGTAGCCACGATCTGGGAGACGAGGGGAGAGAAAGCTCACGCACGAGACGATCGCTACAAACAAAGGTACAATTTGACGTTGGTACATAACTAGCCTAGACTGATTAGAACTTGAGGCTTCTTTATGGAGAAGATTAGGAGAGTTTAGGCTGACATTATTTATATTTTTTGGTGTGGCGTTGTGTCTTGCAGAGGTGATGGAGGCCTTCTACAACGTGAGCTTTCTACCCCTCTTCATTGATAAATACCGGCAATTCCCCCTCTTATGGCAGGCGAAACACAGGGATTATAGCAACAGACCAAAGAGGTACGCAGCCCTGCTGAAACTTGTGGCATTTGTAAAGCCTACCCTGCCCATGGCAACCGTGGCAAACTTAAAAGTGAAGATCAACAACATGAAGAGTACCTATTTCCGGGAGCGCAATAAGGTCCGGAAGTCCCTAGCATCTGGAGCTGCAGCAGCTGATGTCCATGTCCCCACGCTCTGGTACTATGAGAGGCTCCACTTTCTCAAAGACCAGGCTACTGTCAGGAAGTCACTCTCGACTCTTCCTTGCACGCGTCCTTCCACGCACGCCACCCCTGATGAGGCTTCCGAGGACCAACCTGGGCCTTCCAGTATGGAATATGTGCAGGAGCCCAGCTTGTTCCAGGTATAGTAGTTTTGTAACCAGTTTGGGGAATAATGAATGATGTTCAGTTAATTCAGGATCCCCAATTGCTTAGTTCCTAACGTGATTGACATATCAACAGACAGTGGTGTTGGAGACATTTTTGGGAAGAATCTAAACTGCAGGGCAGAGAATTGTATGGTTTTCTATTTGTAAACATTTTGCAACAGTCACTAGATGAGAATTGTGTGTGTTTGATGAACAAATAACTGAAACTATGTCCCTTTTTCATACACAGGAAGACCTCAGCCAGGAGGTGGCTGTGGAAGGTGGCAGTCAGGAGGAGGCAGGGGGTAGTGGCAGCCAAGAGGGGGGTAGGCGTAGGAGCCTGACTGTCTCCCAAGTCTCTCCCCTCCGCCTTCCCTACAGAAGGGCGAAAAACATGGGGGAGGTGGGAGAGTCAGCGCTCCAGCTGATCATAGATGCCTCAGCCTCCCTCTATGCCACACCCACCTACGAGGAGGCCTTTGCCTCCTTGGTTGGCAGTAAATTTACGGGTATGGAGGCGGGGCAACGCAGCATGTGTGAGGAGGTCATCCTCAAAATACTAAATGAGGGGATGGCTGGGGAGATGACTCCCCTCACACATGTTTGCGAGAGTGACCTTGCTCCGCCTCCTCCTCCTCCTTCTGCCACCCCACCAGCACCAGCACCACGGCGTGGAAGGAAGCGTACAAGGAAGACAAGAGAGTGATGACCTTGATTCAGTCTGGTCTGAGAGAAGATGGAGCCTCTCGTAGGACCAGAGCCTGGGGACCTAGATGGCATCTGCTGCAGTTCCGGATGTTTTGGACTTCAGGACCAGATTGCGCTCCCTTATTATTTAGATAGGTACTCTTCATGCCCCCAATTGTTTAAGCCTGTAAAATGATGGTTGCCATGGGTGTCCAAGGCTTTGCAAATTCCCCAAGTTTCACCATGGCTGCGTTCCTCTTTGGTTTGTTGCTGAGACCTAAATAAATGTTTTTTGGATTTGAAATAATCATTGACTATTGTGTTTTACTTTTCTACAATGACAGTTTTTCTTTGAGTAGGCAGGTACATTTCACTAATCCTAAAGTAGAATTAACAAGGGGCACCAACAACCAACAAACTCCTAGTAAATTTAAGCAAGAAATACAAATGTTAATAATGTGGTTTTGCTAAGTTGAGACATACAACCCCCCTCCAAAAAACAAACAAATTCTCCTTCAAATATGTATTCCCCCAAAAAAAAAAAAAAAAAAAAAAAAAAAAATCATGGTAAAAAAATAACAAAGATTGTTTTACGATCTGAGTAAAAATAAACATGTAGTGTATAAATGCTGCAAAGTAATAAAGAAGTAAGTTTGTGAGAAGTGCGGGTGAATAGGAGCAGCTAAAACATGTCATTCTTGTTGCATTGTAAAGAAAAAGAGAATGCGCTGCATTAAAGACATTTTAACATTGCAGCGTGACGAATGTGCTGTGTCGATTAGGAAAGGTAGTTTTACCTGACCGAGCGCTTCCGTCACAGAATTTCTTCTGAGCATGCGTAGCACTTTGTCCGTCGGACAACCGTACACACGATCGGATTTGGTGTGATCGGACCGTGTTGACGGCAAATCTTTCCAGCAGGAGATAAGACTTTGTCCGTCGGACAAACCGACGAACACTGTCCGATGGTGCATACACACGGTCTGATTTTTCAACAACCTTGTCCGATGGTGCATACACACGGTCTGATTTTTCAACAACCTTGTCCGATCGGACAGAATCCATGAAAAAAGTCCGACCGTGTGTATGGGGCTTATGATGTATTTTTTTTCACCTTTAATAATAAACACCTTCATTTACAAATTGCATTTTACTTGTGTTGTCCTTGACATTGTTTAAATTGGTTTGATGTTCCGAAACACTTAAAGCCCCATACACACGGTCGGACTTTTTCATGGATTCTGTCCGATCGGACAAGGTTGTTGAAAAATCAGACCGTGTGTATGCACCATCGGACAGTGTTCGTCGGTTTGTCCGACGGACAAAGTCTTATCTCCTGCTGGAAAACTTTGCCGTCAACACGGTCCGATCACACCAAATCCGATCGTGTGTACGGTTGTCCGACCGGACAAAGTGCTACGCATGCTCAGATCACATTACAAGACCAAAGCTATTGGCTACTAGCCTCTACGTAGTCCCGTCGTAGGCAACAAACGTCACCACGTTCAGAATGATCGGATTTTCCGTCAACTTTGTCCGACCGTGTGTACACAAAACCAACATCGGACAAAGTATGACGGACATGGTCCGACGGACCTGGTCTGCGGATTGTCCGACCGTGTGTATGGGGCTTAAGTGTGACAAACATGCAAAGGAACAGGAAATGAGGAAGGGGGCAAACACTTTTTCACACCACTGTATATGTGAACCTAGCCTATATATAATACTATATTCTCACTAGTTTAAGTGTTAAAAATAGACTCACAAATGATTTAAGGCGGGTAAAAAGTATCTTAAGAAAAATGTCATATATATTGCACATTAGCAGTACTTGAATGTGGGGGCTGCATTTGTTTTTGTTTAGGCCAAGTACATTTTATGCAAGTTTAGAAAAATACCTGTTTATCCTGATGAAAATCCAGTATCATTGTAACTTTCAGTGTACTGAGCTGAAATCTCAATGGTATCAGCTTCCCCGTCTATCCCCTGTGAACTACACAACCCCTCCTCTCAATGTAACATAGTGATGAAGAGGGGAAGAAGTCCAAATAAGAAATTCAACCTAGGGTGACAATGCTGCTCCTCATAAGATACTCTGTAGGTACTGTACAGTGAGTAGACATGGGAACTGCCAAAAAATTTGTTTCGTTTCGTCCCGTTTCGTATATAAAAAAATTCGTAATTCGTAATTCGTGTACGAAATTCCGTTCGAATTCGTACGAAATACGAAATTCGGACGAATCGTAATTTTTTTTACGAATCGTTAGTAAAGTTACGAATCGTTACGAATCGTTACGAATCGTTAACGCGGCTAATGAATTGTTGGTTCTCATAACACAGAGAACAATTCGAATCCAACTACAAATATCGAATTTCAATTTCAAGTTACGAATCGTTACGAATCGTTATGAATAGTTACGAATCGTTACGAATCGTTATGAATAGTTACGAATCGTTAGTAAATCCAACTACCAATATCGAATTTCAACTAATTTGAACGAAATTATTATAGCAGATATAACGAATGAATTCGAATGACAAAGTGTCATTTTTGCAGAAAAAAAAAAAGCGTAGGGGTCCCCCCAAATTCAATAACCAGGCCCTTCAGGTCTGGTATGGATATTAAGGGGGACCCCAGCCAAAAAAAAATAAAAAAAATGGTGTGGGGTCCCCCCCAAATATCCATACCAGACCCTTCAGGTCTGGGATGGATTTTAAGGGGAACCCCGGCCAAAAAAAAAAAAAAAAATGGCGTGGGGTCCCCCTCAAAATCCATACCAGACCCTTTATCCGAGCACGCAACCTGGCAGGCCGCAGGAAAGGAGGGGGGGACGAGAGCGGCCCCCCCTCCCGCCTGAACCGTACCAGGCCACATGCCCTCAACATTGGGAGGGTGCTTTGGGGTCCCCCCCAAAGCACCTTGTCCCCATGTTGATGAGGACAAGGGCCTCATCCCCACAACCCTGGCCGGTGGTTGTGGGGGTCTGCGGGTGGGGGGCTTATCGGAATCTGGAAGCCCCCTTTAACAAGGGGACCCCCAGATCCCGGCCCCCCCCCCTGTGTGAAATGGTAAGGGGGTACAAAAGTACCCCTACCATTTCACCAAAAAAGTGTCAAAAATGGTAAAAATGACAGGAGACGGTCTTTGACAATTCCTTTATTAAAATCTTCTTTCTTCTGGTCTTCCTTCTTCATCTTCTCCTTCCGGCATCTTCTTCCATCTTCTTCTTCCTTCGATTCGCTTCTTCTTCCTCCGGTCTTCTCGTCCTTCTCGTCCGGCATCGTCGTCTGTTCTCGCAGGCCGCTCCTCGCAATGGGAGGCTCCCGCTCTGTGAGGCTCCGCTCCGGGTGACAGGTCTTTTATAACGAAGGCACCTGGTGACCCCGCCCCCTCTGACGCACGGGGACGTCATGTGGAATTCCCTATGGCTTTCCCCATGACGTCAGAGGGGGGGGGGGGTCACCGGGTGCCTTCGTTATACAAGACCTGTCACCCGGAGCGAAGCCTCACAGAGCGGGAGCCTCCCATTGCGAGGAGCGGCCTGCGAGAACAGACGACGATGCCGGACGAGAAGGACGACGCCGGACGAGAAGGACGAGAAGACCGGAGGAAGAAGAAGCGAATCGAAGGAAGAAGAAGATGGAAGAAGATGCCGGAAGGAGAAGATGAAGAAAGGAAGACCAGAAGAAAGAAGAAAGAAGATTTTAATAAAGGAATTGTCAAAGACTGTCTCCTGTCATTTTTACAATTTTTGACACTTTTTTGGTGAAATGGTAGGGGTACTTTTGTACCCCCTTACCATTTCACACAGGGGGGGGGCCGGGATCTGGGGGTCCCCTTGTTAAAGGGGGCTTCCAGATTCCGATAAGCCCCCCGCCCGCAGACCCCCACAACCACCGGCACGGTTGTGGGGATGAGGCCCTTGTCCTCATCAACATGGGGACAAGGTGCTTTGGGGGGGACCCCAAAGCACCCTCCCAATGTTGAGGGCATGTGGCCTGGTACGGTTCAGGCGGGAGGGGGGGCCGCTCTCGTCCCCCCCTCCTTTCCTGCGGCCTGCCAGGTTGCGTGCTCGGATAAGGGTCTGGTATGGATTTTGAGGGGGACCCTACGCCATTTTTTTTTTTTTTTGGCTGGGGGTCCCCCTTAATATCCATCCCAGACCTGAAGGGCCTGGTTATTGAATTTGGGGGGACCCCTACGCATTTTTTTTATCAATGACTTCAATGAATGACAGTTCTCTGTATTACGGATCCAACAATTCATTTGCCGGCAATAGCTGCGACTCGTGATTTTAAATATTTTTTTTTTCCTGCAAAAATGACACTGCAGGGACAGTTCTCTATATTAGATATACTGAATCTCGAATCATTCGAAGCATTCGTTATATCCGCTATTATAATTTCTTTCATATTAGTTGAAATTAGATATTTGTTAGTTGTTGTATTCGAATTGTTCTCTGTATTACGGGAATCGGCAATTAGCCGCGAGTGATTTTAAATGTCTTTTTTTCCTGCAAAAATGACACATTGTACAGAGAGAGTTCTAAACACAGGAAACATGACCCCCCTTCATAGGCATACAATAGAGTATATAGTATATAGAAGGGCGCAGGTTTCCCGTGTTTAGAACTCTCTCTGTACAATGTGTCATTTTTGCAGGAAAAAAAGACATTTAAAATCACTCGCGGCTAATTGCCGATTCCCGTAATACAGAGAACAATTCGAATGTTGTATTGTAACTAACAAATATGTAATTTCAACTAATATGAAAGAAATTATAATAGCGGATATAACGAATGCTTCGAATGCTTCGAGATTCAGTATATCTAATATAGAGAACTGTCCCTGCACAGTGTCATTTTTGCAGGAAAAAAAAGCTATTTAAAATCGAGTCGCAGCTATTTGCCGGCAAATGAATTGTTGGATCCGTAATACAGAGAACTGTCATTCATTGAAGTCATTGATAAAAAAATGTGTAGGGGTCCCCCCAAATTCAATAACCAGGCCCTTCAGGTCTGGGATGGATATTAAGGGGGACCCCAGCCAAAAAAAAAAAAAAAAAATGGCGTAGGGTCCCCCTCAAAATCCACACCTGACCCTTGAGGTCTGGGATGGATTTTAAGGGGAACCCTAGCCCAAAAAAATGGCGTGGGGTCCCCCATAAAATCCATACCAGACCCTTATCCGAGCACGCAACCTGGCAGGCCGCAGGAAAGGAGGGGGGGACGAGAGCGGCCCCCCCTCCCGCCTGAACCGTACCAGGCCACATGCCCTCAACATTGGGAGGGTGCTTTGGGGTCCCCCCAAAGCACCTTGTCCCCATGTTGATGAGGACAAGGGCCTCATCCCCACAACCCTGGCCGGTGGTTGTGGGGGTCTGCGGGCGGGGGGCTTATCGGAATCTGGAAGCCCCCTTTAACAAGGGGACCCCCAGATCCCGGCCCCCCCCCTGTGTGAAATGGTAAGGGGGTACAAAAGTACCCCTACCATTTCACCAAAAAAGCGTCAAAAATTGTAAAAATGACAGGAGACAGTCTTTGACAATTCCTTTATTAAAATCTTCTTTCTTCTTTCTTCTGGTCTTCCTTCTTCATCTTCTCTTTCCGGCATCTTCTTCCATCTTCTTCTTCCTTCGATTCGCTTCTTCTTCCTCCGGTCTTCTCGTCCTTCTCGTCCGGCGTCGTCCTTCTCGTCCGGCATCGGCGTCTCTTCTCGCAGGCCGCTCCTCGCAATGGGAGGCTCCCGCTCTGTGAGGCTCCGCTCCGGGTGACAGGTCTTGTATAACGAAGGCACCCGGTGACCCCGCCCCCCTCTGACGTCATGGGGAAAGCCATAGGGAATTCCACATGACGTCCCCGTGCGTCAGAGGGGGCGGGGTCACCAGGTGCCTTCGTTATAAAAGACCTGTCACCCGGAGCGAAGCCTCACAGAGCGGGAGCCTCCCATTGCGAGGAGCGGCCTGCGAGAAGAGACGACGATGCCGGACGAGAAGGACGACGCCGGACGAGAAGGACGAGAAGACCGGAGGAAGAAGAAGCGAATCGAAGGAAGAAGAAGATGGAAGAAGATGCCGGAAGGAGAAGATGAAGAAAGGAAGACCAGAAGAAAGAAGAAAGAAGATTTTAATAAAGGAATTGTCAAAGACCGTCTCCTGTCATTTTTACCATTTTTGCCACTTTTTTGGTGAAATGGTAGGGGTACTTTTGTACCCCCTTACCATTTCACACAGGGGGGGGCGGGATCTGGGGGTCCCCTTGTTAAAGGGGGCTTCCAGATTCCGATAAGCCCCCCGCCCGCAGACCCCCACAACCACCGGCCAGGGTTGTGGGGATGAGGCCCTTGTCCTCATCAACATGGGGACAAGGTGCTTTGGGGGGGACCCCAAAGCACCCTCCCAATGTTGAGGGCATGTGGCCTGGTACGGTTCAGGCGGAGGGGGGGCCGCTCTCGTCCCCCCCTCCTTTCCTGCGGCCTGCCAGGTTGCGTGCTCGGATAAAGGGTCTGGTATGGATTTTGAGGGGGACCCCACGCCATTTTTTTTTTTTTTTTGGCCGGGGTTCCCCTTAAAATCCATCCCAGACCTGAAGGGTCTGGTATGGATATTTGGGGGGGACCCCACGCCATTTTTTTTTTTTTTTTTTTTTTGCTGGGGTCCCCCTTAATATCCATACCAGACCTGAAGGGCCTGGTTATTGAATTTGGGGGGACCCCTACGCTTTTTTTTTTCTGCAAAAATGACACTTTGTCATTCGAATTCATTCGTTATATCTGCTATAATAATTTCGTTCAAATTAGTTGAAATTCGATATTGGTAGTTGGATTTACTAACGATTCGTAACTATTCATAACGATTCGTAACGATTCGTAACTATTCATAACGATTCGTAACGATTCGTAACTTGAAATTGAAATTCGATATTTGTAGTTGGATTCGAATTGTTCTCTGTGTTATGAGAACCAACAATTCATTAGCCGCGTTAACGATTCGTAACGATTCGTAACTTTACTAACGATTCGTAAAAAAAATTACGATTCGTCCGAATTTCGTATTCCGTACGGAATTCGTAAAAAAAAAAATTCGTACTACAGATTCGTAAATTCGTACGAATTTCGAAAAATTCGTACGAATTACGAATTCGTACGAAACGAATCGCACATGTCTAACAGTGAGTGTTACCACCCTAGAACAAGCAATGATTTGAAATTTAAAACAAATTCTTCTACAGACTGGTGGGCTGCAATATATAACATTTTATTTTTTTCTTTAAATACTTTAATACCCGGGGAGGACACAGGGGACAATCAGGGATGATCGGTGCAGGCAGTTACAAGCACCGATCATCCCTGTATAGCTTTTCTGACAGCTATTTCTACTCCTCTCCCTCTCGCAGCTGTCAGGGAAATCGGTGCTTGTAACTGCCTGCACCGATCATCCCTGATTGTCCCCTGTGTCCTCCCCGGGTCCTCCTCCGGTCCCCCCTGTCCCGGATCTGTCAGGATTGAGAGTGGAGGAAGGAGCTGGTAAATCTGTCATTTACCAGCTCCTTCCTTCTCCGATCACTGACTCTGTCCATTCATAACTGAGCATCGTACACTATGCTTATGATGCTTCAGTTTATGAATGAACAAGAGCCTCTGTTTCCTGTCCATTCATCTTCAGTGCAGCTAAGGCTGCTGAGACAGAGACTAGAGGATCTGTGTCCTCAGTGCCTTTCCCTGTCTCAAAGGGGAGATGTCAGGGTTGATAAAAAAATTTTTTAATAAATAAATATTTAAAAGTAAAATTGTAAAAAAATAAAAAAAATTTTAATTAAAAATACACTGACACCATCCACTCCCCCATACCTCCCCCCCCCCCAAAAAAAAAGAATTGTAAAAAATAACAAAATGGGTTTCTGTAACATTGCAAAATTAGTAGCTGTGTATTAGAGGTAAACCCTGGAGATTGTTTAGTTTTTAGAGGTGGTGTGGTGGCTCAATTTTGAATACCAGTTATTTTGTTTAAACGTTTTTAGGTCAATTTAACGGCAAGCAATGAGATCTGCAAGCAATGAGATCTTCAAACCACTGGCTATCAGTAGCCTTGTTTGGGTTTAAGCTGAGTAAAAAAACATTGAGTTATTAAAGCCAAAACTGGGCAGTGCAGGATTGGCTACTTTCGGCCCCCAGGGAATGTGCGTATTTAATGGTTCATGAAATCATAGTAGGAGCTTCTTACATCATCATTGATTTTAGGGGAAAACTAGAAAGTAGGTAGATTTAATGGCATATTTATGCATATCAAGCTACCTTGTCTTAGTTTTGGCCATCCATGAGAATGACCAAATTTGACAAATATGGACATGTAGCATGGCAGCCAAATAGGCATATGGTGGTAGGGGAGAGAATGTGGAAGCGGTTGTACAAGTAGTGCCAGATTTTTATTACCGGAGCCTTCAGACACATACAGTTTGTCAGTAATACCACCCTGCTATGACCTTTTCTTTTACACAGGACATTCAATTGTTTAATTTGATTAAATTAAATTTAATTTAACTTAATTGATTCAGTCCTAATCAGGCTTAGGATATTGTTACATAGTTACATAGTTAGTTAGGTTGAAAAAAGACACAAGTCCATCCAGTCCAACCACAAAATAAATAATAATAATAAAAAAAAAAATATCATACAATCCCATATACCCCATTCTATACCCACAGTTGATCCAGAGGAAGGCAAAAAACCCAATTTGCTAAAGCAGGGGAAAAAATTCCTTCCTGATCCCCCGCGAGGCAATCAGATTTTCCCCGCATCAACTTTACCTATAAGTGTTGGTACCCAGTTCTATTATGTACATTTAGGAATGTATCCAAGCCTTTTCTTAAAGCAATCTACTGAGCTGGCCAGAACCACCTCTGCAGGGAGTCTATGGAGTCTGGGATTGGTTTGCGCAAAAGTTATAGCGTTTACAAAATAGGGGATAGTTTTATAGCATTTTTATTAATATTTATTTTTTCTAGTAATGGCAGCGATCAGCAATTTTTATTGTGACTGCGACATTATGGCGGACACAAATGACCACCGCTCCAGGACTCTCCCTACAAGCGAATGCTCCTGCTCCTGTGTGGGAGCCCCAGGTGCTGGCTAATAGCACAACGATTAGGGATTCCCTTGTTTAATTTAGAAAGTTAGGCCACAATAGCTTGAGTAAGCACTGAAATACAGTGCGAACGCGTCAGCTCTGTACCCCCCTTTTTGCCGTTTTTGGATTGTGGTGTCTTTTTGCTTTTAAATAAACCCTTTGGATTTTATTTTCCCGGTGTGCGGCTGTCCGGAGTTCTTCCTTTTGATTTCTAATCATTATGGCGGACACATCGGACATTTTTGACAAATTTTTGGGACCATTGTCATTTATACAGCAATCAGTGCTATTTAAATGCACTGATTCCTGTGTAAATGACACTGGCAGTGAAGGGGTTAACCACTAGTGGGCGGGGAGGGGTTAAGTGTGACGTGTGTGTGTTTTTGTACTGTATGGGGGCGTGGCTTGGCGCTCAACATCACTGATCGTCTTTTCCGATGACAGGAAACAGACGATCAGTGTCAGTCTCACTAGGAAGTACAGGGAGAGGTTTGTTTACACATACCTCTCCCCGTTCTTCAGCTCTGTGACCCGATTGCGGGACACCAGCAGCGATCGGGTCCGCGGGTCCCGCGGCAACGGAGCTCAGGAGCGGGTCACGATCGCGCCGCCGGCCCATGGCTGGGCACTTAAAAAGCAATGTACCTGTACGTTAGACATGGGAGCCGTCAAAACATTTGTTTTGTTTCGTTCCGTTTCGTTTCGTAAAAAAAAAAAAATTGTAATTCGTAATTCGTGTACGAATTCCATTCGAATTCGTACGAAATACAAATTTCGTACAAATCGTTAAAAAATTTTTTGAATCGTTTCGAATCGTTACGAATCGTTGCGAATCGTTAATAATCATTTGCGGCTAATGAATTGCCGGTTCCCGTAACATATAGAACAATTCAAATCCAACTACCAAATATCGAATTTCAACTAATACGAAAGAAATTATTATAGCGGATATAACAAATGATTCGAATGATTCGAATGAATTCGAGATTCAGTATATCTAATATTGAGAACTTTCCCTGCACAAAGTGTCATTTTTGCAGGAAATAAAGCACTCGCGGCTAATGAATTGTCGTCTCCAGTAACACAGAGAACAGTCATTCATTGAAAGTCATTAATAAAAAAAAAAGCGTGGGGGTCCCCCCAAATTCAATTACAAGCCCCTGTAAGTCTGCTATGGATTAGAGGGGAACCCCACTTCAAATTAAAAAAAAAAATGACGTGGGGTCCCCCCTAAATATCCATACCAGACCCTTCAGGTCTGGGATGGATTTTAAGGGGAACCCCGGACAAAAAAATAAATACCCCTACCATTTCACCAAAAAAGTGACAAAAATTGTAAAAATGACAGGAGACGGTCTTTGACAATTCCTTTATTAAAATCTTCTTTCTTTTGGTCTTCCTTCTTCCTTTCTTCATCCTTCGGTTTCTTCATCTTCTCCTTCCGGCATCTTCTTACATCTTCTTCTTCCTCCGATCCGCTTCTT
>CM053033.1:123645744-123735412 GCA_028564925.1 Lithobates sylvaticus
TAAGGTTTAAAGCTCCCCCCCTTGTTTTTTTTTTTTTTTATGCCGATCTGAATGTCCAATGGTACAGCTCTTTCCCTGCCCAGTTTGCCTATGCCCTATAGTAGGCTTCCCAACTTTTCTTTTGGGAATTGGCTATATAGCCTGTTAGATTTTTTGTTCTCTAAGAATATTCAGAGACATTTAAGACACACTGCATGTCTTGAGACTGCAATGTGTCTTATTTTAAAACTGTTTTTCTTTTTTTTTTTCTTTTTCTTCCCTCTTTTTCTTTTTCTTTACTTATTTTTTGAGTTGTTCTCACTTAATAAATTCATGGAAATGATTAAAAATAAAATGTTATCGCTTTATGTCATTCTCAATATGCTCCTTTAATGTGAAGGGTCTTAACCACCAAAATAAATGCTCACAAATTTTTCAATATCTTAATAAAGAAAAAATTGATATAGCGTTTTTTCAAGAAACCCATTTTCGTACGGATGTAGTTCCAGCATGTAAAAATAAATATTACACTACTTGGTATCATAGTACAAATCAATATGCAAAATCCAAAGGAGTATCAATCGCTATGCATAAGAATGTGAAGTGCCAAATCTTAGATTCTAAATCAAACACTCAAGGTAGATGCCTATTTTTAAAAATTAAACAGGAGAATAAAATATATACTATAGCTAATGTATACTTTCCAAACACTTCCCAAATTTCTGAAGACCTTAAATATATACATATTCTTGAAAGCTTTGCCGAGGGTGATATTATTCTCGGAGGTGATTTTAATTTAGTTTTTGATCCCCGAATGGACTCATCCTCGGGGGAAAATTCATATTTCGTACTCAGCTCTTCGTAGATTAAAGCAGAAACTATCCACAATGAAATTGTTTGATCTATGGCATATTTTGCATCCCTCTGAGAGAGATTATACCTTTTTTTCCTCCAATTTTAATAAAACACATAGTAGGTTGGACTATATTTTTGTATCCCAAACATTATTAGATGCTACTCTGACAATTAGTATTAAATCTAAAATATGGTCAGACCATTCACCTGTTTGCTTTCATTTTAATTTAGTAGAATCATGAGCCAGGAATAGATCCTGGCAATTAAACGATAATTTACTGGCAGATTCATTGTGTGTAACTGTTATCAGAAAAGCAATAATACATTTTATAGAAGACCATAGATTGGATAATACTGCACCACCAATTAAATTGTAGGCTTTAAAATGTGTATTGAGAGGAATATTTATATTGCACGGTTTAAGACTAAAAAAAATTAGAACTATAGACTATTCAGCCTTATTAAAGAAAATTTCTGATTTAGAATTAATTCATACAAATAGTAATAGTGATAGAGTTAGAATCAAACTTGTCAATACTAGGAGTCAACTTCTGCATTTAATTGATCAGCAGTCTTTAAGAGCACGAGATAAAACATTGAGAATGTGTTATGAATATAGTAAGAAGAGTGGCTCTTTTTTGGTGCACTCTCTTCATGCTAAAACTTCATCTGTTTTGAAATTATCTGCTCCTGGTAAAGGATTGGTGTATACGAATTCAGCTATTGTAGAGACTTTCCGCAATTATTACTCTTCATTATATAATATTTCACAAACCAATTCTAAAACTGATCCCTCTTTTATAGAGATGGAAATTTATTTTTTCATATATAGAAGAAACAGCTCTACCAAGTCTCGATTTGGCTACTAGCTCTTCCTTAGATGATCCTTTTACCCCTGAGGAACTGCTAAAAGTTAGTAAAACTACTAAGATCGGCAAAGCACCAGGGCCAAATAGATTCTCTATCTGTCTTCAATACTTTTATATTCATTTAATTCAATTTCAAGCTCTCAGATTTTTCCGCCGGAAACATTGAAGGCTTATATTTCTACTATTCTAATAAATTATGGCACTATATACAGCTCCTTCTGCTCAAGATCAAGTAAACGGTATCTTTTCTAATATATTTTAGATTAATAACAGTACACGTCAGGGGTATCCGTTATCTCCATTACTTTATTTGATCACAATAGAACATCTAGCAATAGCTATACGTAATAATTTCTCTATACATGGTATCACTATTAATGAAATAGATTATAAAACCTCACTTTATGCAGATGATTTTTTACTTTATATGACATCACCAAGGATTAGTATCCCTTCTGTTTTAAAAGAAATCAATTTATTTGGATATTTAAGTAATTTTAAAGTAAACCTAACTTAATCTGATTTATTGAATATCTCACTACCTAGAGATGAGGTTTCTTCTCTGGTAGCGCTATTTCCTTTTCACTTGCAGGAAGTAGCTGTGGAATATCTCGGAGTTAAAATTCCAACAGATCTTACTCTTGCGTATGAATTAAACTTCCTTCCACTTCTACTCCGAATGCAAGCTGAATTGTTATTATGGTTGGAGCTTTCTCTATCATGGTTTGGCCATATTAACTCCATTAAGATGGATATTCTCCCAAAGTATTTATATCTTTTTGAAACCCTACCCATTAAATTACCTAAAATATTTTTTAAAAAATGTACCAAATTATTATTGCAATTTATCTGGAAAAATACTAAACCACAAATTAACTGGAAAACACTCTGTCAATCCAAAGATCGTGGAGGAGCAGGCTGTCCAGATTTTGAGTGCTATTATAAAGCAGCAATATTTTCTCATGTTCTGGATTGGTTCCATCATCATGATGATAAACAATGGGTCCAATTGGAAATAGGTTCTTCTCCATTGAATCCTAAAGCTGCTCTCTGGCTTTGTTTTAAGGATATAGGATTATGCTCTTCTTGGCCTTTGCTTACTTATATGGTTTTGGAGTGTTGGCATTATTATTTAAAATTATTTCCTTTGTCTTCTATCCCAGCTCCACTCACCTCTTTAACCAGTTCCCGACCGGCGCACACAGATGTACGTCGGCAGAATGGCACGGACAGGCAAATGGGCGTACAGATACGTCCCTTTAAATTTGCCACCGTGCCATCGCATGTGCGCCGGTTGGGACCTCCGTGAGTCGGATTGCAGGTCCTGCGGAATCGATCGCCGCGGAGATATCCGCTATCGTCTCACGGGGAAGAAGAATGGGGAGATGCTAAAGTAAACAAGCATCTCCCCGTTCTGCCTAGCAACAGTGTCACTGATCTCTGCTTTCTGTGATTGGAGCAGAGATCAGTGATGTGTAAAACACAGCCACGCCCCCCCACAGTTAGCAACACGCCCCTAGGACACACTTAACCCCTACACTGCCACCTAGTGTTTAACCCCTTCACTACCAGTGTCATGTACACAGGAATCAGTGCATTTGTATAGCACTGATTGCTGTATAAATGACAATGGGCCCAAAAATGTGTCAAAAATGTCTGATGTGTCCGCCATAATGTCGCAGTCACAATAAAAAAAAAATCACTGATCGGCGCCATTACTAGTAAAAAAAAAAATTATTAATAAAAATGCCATAAAACTATCCTCTATTTTGTAAACGCTATAACTTTTGAGCAAACCAATCAATGATCGCTTATTGCAATTTTGTTTACCAAAAATATGTAGAAGAATACGTATTGGCCTAAACTGAGGAAGAAAAATGTTTTATACATTTTTGGGGCTGTTTATTATAGCAAAAAGTAAAAAACAATGTGTTTTTTTCAAAATTTACGCTATTTTTTGTTTATACCACAAAAAATAAAAACCGCAGTGGTGATAAAATACCACCAAAAGAAAGCTCTTTTTGTG
Organism: Lithobates sylvaticus; assembly: GCA_028564925.1. Lineage (NCBI taxonomy): Eukaryota > Metazoa > Chordata > Amphibia > Anura > Ranidae > Lithobates > Lithobates sylvaticus. The sequence goes on from CM053033.1 coordinate 123,649,474, forward strand.
GGAAAAAGAGGATGTCAATTTTGTTTGAGAGTCACGTCGCACGACCGCGCAATTGTCAGTTAAAGCGGCGCAGTGCCGAATCGCAAAAAGTGGTCTGGTCTTTGGCCAGCAAAATGGTCCAGTCTGAAAGTGGTTAATAGACAATCCTTCTCTTCCTATTGCCCCATACACACGGTCGGAATTTCCGATGACTATTTCCGTCGGATCATTTCCGTCGGAATTTGTCCGAAGCTGGTGTTGCGTACACACGGTCGGACAACGTTGTCGGAATTTCCGGTGTTCGAGAATGCCGTGACGTAAGCCATGTTCCACGGGACTAGAAAAGGGAAGTTCAGCACCACGTCCGGCACCCTTTGGGCTCCTTCTGCTGATTCCGTGTTTATCGCGTGTTAGTAGAAGTTTGGTTACATTCGATTCGCGCTTTTCAGACTTCAGACTCAGATCGTTACTGCTCTTCAGTTTGTGCTTTTTGGTGCGTATCTGTTTATCAGTGCATGTAGTCAGTTCGCATTTGTTGGTCATTTCGGCCTATATCTTGATATAGGACGCTTTGATTTTCACTGCTTATTGTCTGCTCGTTTCTGGTATTCATTTAGTTTTTTCAGGCCTTGCTGTTTATCGGTGCTTTCTGTTTGTCCGTTCTGACCAGCCAACCGTTTGGAAGACATGATTCGTGTACGTACTCGTCGTAGAGTTCGTGCTGTGCAGGGGCTTGGTGTTGGGCTTTTAGCTTTGACCCAAGACCAGTCCATGAACAGGGCGAGGAGGAGTTCATGGACCAAGAATTGGTTGCTCCAGCGTGACCAATTCTCGCACATGCCTTTGCTTTGTGAGATCCGGGAGAATAATCCTGATGATTTCAGGAACTTTCTCAGGATGACGGACCCTGTTTTTCACCATCTGTTGGCTTTGCTGACCCCTTTTATCAGCAGGATACCTGCATGAGGCAAGCCATCACTCCAGAGCAGAGGCTTGTTGCCACGTTGAGGTACTTGGTGACAGGGAGAAGCCTTCACAGGTATCTCTCCCCAGGCTCTGGGAATCATTATTCCAGAGACCTGTTCTGCCATTATCCAGGTCCTGCAGGAGGACTATATTAAGGTAACATTTCTCCTTTACTATTCCCTTCTATGTATGCTCTGTTAGCTAATGTCTTGTATTTTTTTCCTCCTTCCCTAATTACCAGGATTGCAATATGCTCTATTATGTTGTGCCCCTTTTGTCCTCATGCATGCTGGAACCCTGGAATGTTTTTTTTTTTGTCCTTCATGCATTTTTGCCTTCACTTACCTCCCCAGCATGCTCTTCTGGGCCCATATACACCTATGGCCTAGTCACTTAAGCAATGTATTTTGTCTGCTCCATAGTATTGGTTTCCCCCAAACACCCCCTAAAATATCCACAAATGTTTTCTGTGTGTTTTACTTCATGCAGAGTCCCCTTTTTTTTTTTTTTTTTTGGTGGGCCAAACTCATTAGGAACCCCCCTCCCCCAACTGCTAGGTCAGCTGATACCAATCCTCTATCTGCTGGCTTTGCCAAGCTCAATACACACTATATACCTACCTCTTTATAGTGGTCATATTTAGGGATGAATTCAGCAAAGCATGTAGTGCAAGGGGCTGCCTCAATACTTTCAAATGTTTTTATTTATTTTTTTTTTTTTTTTTCCTCCTATTATTAGCTTGATAGGTAAGAGCAGAATGTCAAAATGTGCTTCCCTTTATGTTTTTTGTTTTTTGGGATTAGGACTCTTCTTTTATCTGTCCGGTGGGCTGCCAATAGTGTTAAGTAAGGAGGGTCTGGCCAAACTATCACACATTATTTAGGCATTCAGCTCTCAATGAAGTGGAGAGGGTTACCTGTCCAATCCCCACCCACCCCCTAGTTTTTGTCAATGGCCCATCAGAAGTGGGGGGAGTGATGGGGGGGTGAGTAATCTGCTAAGGGGACCCTGTACTTTGGTTTGTAGATACTTTCTTGGTTAAATTTTAGTCTGATCTTGTTCCAAAATGTTTCTGTATAATCTGCTTGCAATGTTTATGTGCAAAATGACTAATTATTTTTTCTTGTTTGACTCCACAGTTTCCTTCAACGCCACAGGAATGGCAGACTGTGGCCTCCCACTTTGCCAGCCGTTGGGACTTTCCTAACTGTGGAGGTGCAATTGATGGGAAACACGTCCGCATCGTCCCACCCCCCAACTCGGGGTCGTACTATTATAATTACAAGGGGTTTAATAGTATTGTGATGTTGGCGGTGGTGTCGGCGACATATGAGTTTCTCTATGTGGACTTGGGGAAGAATGGCCGGATCTCGGTGCCATTGCGCACACGGAGTTCAACTGGCGTCTCCAGAGTGGCAGTCTGTGCTTGCCACCTCCAGAGAAGAATACGGAAGGACTCCCCTTCGTGTTTGTCGCGGATGAAGCGTTTGCGTTGTCAAGCCATCTGATGCGGCCATTCCCGATGAGGACCCTCACCCCGGACCAGAGGGTCTTTAATTACCAGCTGTCCAGAGCCCGCAGAGTGGTGGAGAACGCCTTTGGGATCATGGCCAGCCGCTTCCGCCTCTTTTTGACACCTATCCACATGGCGGAATATAAACTGAACCACATTGTGCTTTCCTGCTGCATTTTGCACAATTTTTTAAAACGCCATACCACCAACTATGTTGTGTCTGTTGGCCCTGATGCAGACATCCCACAAAATGCCAACCTGACAGCCCTTCAAGCTGCACGTCCTGGCTTGCCCCCCCTAAACGCCCGCAAAGTCCGAGAGAGGTATATGGAGTACTTTGTGAGTAGGGGGGCCATTGATATGCCAGACAATGTGTGAGAGGCATTTTTTAATAAATTTATTTTGGAAACTGAACTAAGATTTGTTTTCATTTACTGCTTGGGTTTCTTGTAGGTGTGTTCTAGCTTATTTTATGGTTTCTTTTTGGGCCTTTATCTTCAACAGTGGAAACGCACTTTCTGGGCGAGAGGAGGTTACAGTCTTTTATTCCTAAAAATAATCTTCTCATGTTGTGGGTCTGATACATACTAGTTTTTCTAGGTAAGGTATGTAGTGCAATCCTGACCCCAAAAATACTCCTTTTCCTCACCATGACAGAAATGTGTGGATTCCTGAAAATGGCGTGATAGGTGGTTTATTACAAAGCACTGTGGGTGTAATTTCCAAAAGACAAATCCACTATGCACTACAAGTGCACTGCAAAAGTGCACTGGAAACTACACTTGGAGTGCAAAGTGGATTAGCCTTTAGTAAATAACACCCATTGCCACCAAATTCATCAACTTTTGATGCAAATAATGCTTTTGGGGTTAGGAATTGGCGCATTTGTGTATACAGGCATGTATCAAAACATTTGGTGTTTATAACATTCTTTAATAACATTAATAACTTGGCGCATTTGTGTAAACAGGCATGTATCAAAGCACAACATACTGAACACAGGAACTTACAAAGTTCAACTTTGAAAAGTGAAGACAAGATCAGACATGACTATGTCCAAACTGTGTTTGATCTTGCCTTCATCACATGGGGTGTCACCCCTGAAAAAGCAAGATTTTAGAAGATGCACACAATTTGGGGATCAAAATGGGCATTTGATGCAAGAACCCATGCCTAGAATGTATAAATGTGCAATCTCCCATCATGGGGATCAATGTACGTGTTTTGGGGGTGCAACCCCTTCACCTCAGCCACTTTAGTAGTTAGTAAAGTGGTTGCACCCACAAAACGTTGTCATTGATCCACCATGATGGGAGATAGCACATGTTGACACACTGTGTGCATCTTCCAAATTTGGCAAATTTCTGACGTTAAAATTGTTTTTTAAACCCACAAATGTGTGATAGCTCATTTGTGGGGTTTCATATTTTCCCTAAAACATCAATGATGTTCTTCATTTTTTGTTGAACATCATTGATGTTTTTCTTGATATCATCTAGATCTCGATAGCACACCATTATCTCCTCGATGAGGACGTGTGCACTTTCACTGGTAAAATGCGATTCTTCTTCCACAACATCCACATCACCTAAAAATAAAAAACAAAATAAACGGTGTATTTTTAAGATGCAGGCATACATTGATTAGCTTACCTGTAGCTGTGGTCTCCGACACTCACCTGTTGTGGAGACAATTTCTCCAACTTCTACAATCTCTCCTTCCTCCTCTGCTTCTGGTGTTGGTATTTCCCCTTCTTTGGGAGGTGTGGGGTCCCTGGTGTCCTCAGACGTCCCGAGTCTTCTCTCCCCTATGAGAATGTACAAAAGGAATACTTAGCACACCAATCTATGAGGGCAGAAATAGGAAATCTGAAACATTGCTTGGAAGTGACGTACAATAGTGGTTTGTGGCCAGGTTCAAAGGCCAACAACATTAGTTTTGACACTTTGTAAAGGTGCAATACTTATTACCTGTTTGGTGCAAGTTTGTCAGATGGAGACACCCCTATAGTATCCACTGGAGCACATGTGTGGGACACCCTAATAAAAAGGGTGTTTGGGTGTCCCAGCACTAGTGCTCTAGAGTCCAGATGTGTAAACAGCTACTGAGCCACCTCTCCTTTACACTGAATAAGTTTACATTTCATTCTATTAAAAACCCCTAGAGCCAACAAACTTCCTTTGACTAAAAAGAGGCCTGAAACATTGTAGTTAACTCCAACTTCACCAAACAGTGTATTATAAGTGGGCGAACGATCGAGGTTTAGTACGATCGAATGAACACACGAACATTAAAGTGGCCATTTTCAACTGTCCAACATTCAAAAACAAAGCACATGGAGCAGTATGCAAGCAAGAAAAAAAAGATGAACACACGACAACTACTTACTTTTTTGAAGAACTCGCTTGATCTTTCTGTACTGATCGTGCTCCCTGAGTTTCAGGTCTGACCAGCGTTTCCTCAGTTGATCCTTGGATCGTTGTAACCCAAAATTCTTTTGCAGACTCTTCACAACTTTAGCCATGATCTTGGCCTTTCGGACATTTGGGTTGGGGTATGGCCCATACTTCCCATCATAGTCGCTCTTGTTCAATATGTCCACCATCTCCAACATTTCTCCAAAAGACATATTTGAGGCCTTAAATCTTCTCCTCCGGGATCAGGACGTTTCTGGCTCCGGGCTTTCCTTGTCCTCCTCCTCGTTGCTGGAATAGTTAGGGCGCACCTGCTGTGTCCCCGCCATGTGCTCTCCCCACTGCGCCGTAAAGAGAAGGGGCGGGGAATAGACGAGAAAGATCGTCAAGGGCAGGCGGAGTTTCACGCATGCGCACTGTATATAAAACGTCACACGCGTGTGTCGTACGGACGATCTGTGTGCAGAGGGGAGAGAGAGAGCTGACGCACGAGACGATCGCTATAACGAAGGTACAATTTGAACTTGGTACATCACTAGCCTAGACTGCTTCTACATTGAGGCTTATTTTGGGAGAAGATTATGAGAGTTTTGCCTGACATTATTTTGTGTTTGGCTGGTGTTGTTTCTTGCAGAGAATATGGAGGGGTTCAATGACGTAAGCTTCCTCCCCCTGTTCATTAATAAGTTCCGGGAGATGCCCCTTTTGTGGCAGGCCAAGCATCCACATTACAGCAACAAAATAAAGAGGCAGGTATTGATGGAGAAACTGCTGGAGTTTGTAAAGCCGGTGATCCCCACGGCAACCGTCGAGAAGTTAAAAAACAAAATTGGCAGCCTGAGGAGTACTTTTCTCAGGGAGCGCAATAGGGTCCTGAAGTCCCAAGCATCTGGAGTTGCAGCAGATAAAGTTTATGTCCCCAAGCTGTGGTACTACGAGAGGCTCCATTTTCTCAAAGACCAGACTGAAGTCAGGGAATCACTGTCGACTCTTCCTTCCACGCTTCCTTCCACGCATTCCACCCCTGCTGAGGCTTCCGACGCCCAACCTGGGCCTTCCAGTCAGGAAGATTTTGAGGAGCCCAGCTTTAGCCAGGTATAGTATTTTTCAAAACTTTTTTCGTGGAAAAATGAATGATGTTCACTTAATTTATCAGCAATAATTGCTTATTTGCTAAAGTGTTTTACATATCAATAGACAGTAGTGTTGGAGAGATTTTGGGCAAGAATATAAACTGCTGGGCTCAGAATTCTATGGTTTTCTATTTGTTAACAATTTGCAACAGTCAATAGCTGAAAATTGTGTGTGTTTGATGAACCAAAAACTCAAACTATGTCCCTTTTTCATACACAGGAAGACCTCAGCCAGGAGGTGGCTGTGGAATGCGGGAGCCAGGAGGTGGATGTGGAATGTGGCAGCCAGGAGGAGGCAGGGGGAAGTGGCAGCCAAGAGGTGGGCAGGCCTAGGAGCCTGACTCGATCCCAAGTCCCTCCCCTCTGCCTTCCATACAAAAGGCCCAGAAAGGGGGAGGATGTGGGAGAGTCAGCACTCTGGCTGATCAGGGAGGCTTCAGTGGCACTACATGCCACCCCAACATATGAAGAGGCCTTTGCCGCCTTGGCTGCCACAAAGCTTAAAGAGATGGAGGCGGGGCAACGCAGCATGTGCGAGGAAGCAATCCTAAAAATACTAAATAAGGGGGTGTCTGGGGAAACGACCCCAAGGACACATGTTTGCGAGATGGACCATGCTCCTCCTCCTCCTCCTTCTGCCACACCTCCAGCACCACTGTCACAGCCTGGAAGGAAAAGGTGGAAGGAAGACCAGAGTGTGATGACCTGGGTTCAGTCTGGTCTGAGAGAAGATGGAGCCTCTCGTATGACCACAGCCTGGGGACATAGATGGCATCTGCTGCAGTTCCGGATCTATTGGACTTCAGGACCAGATTAAACTCCCTTAAGATACGTACTCCTCAGGCCACCAATTTTTGAGTTTAAAAATTTGATGTCTGCCGTGGGGGTCAAAGGCTTTGCAAATTTTCCCAGTTTCTCCATCGCTGCCTCCCTCTTTATTTTGTTGCTCACACCCAATAAAGGTATTTTTGATTTCAAGAAATCCTTGCCTATGTGTTTTACTTCAAAAAGGACAGTTTATTTGTGAGTAGGCAGGTACATTTCTAATATAGAAAGTAGAATTAACAAGGGGCACCAACACCAAACAACCTCCTAGAGAATTTTAACAAAATATAATGATAATAATGGTGTTGGGGTAAGTTGACACACACAAAACACACTAAACAAAAAAAATAAAAAAAAAGAGCAATATTACAGTGAAAGGAAATCTTGATTTAAAAAAATAACCACTATAAATGTAAAATTAAAAAAAAAAAACAAAAAAAACATTCTTGAGATCTGACGAATAAAAAAATTCTAGCCATTAAATCAGGAAAAAGAATAAAGAAAGAAGTTTGGAGAAGTCAGTGTGAATATGAGCAGCTAAAAAACTTCATTCTTCTTGCATTGTAAAGAAAAAGAGAATGCGCTGCATTAAACAAATTTTAACATTGCAGCGTGACGAATGTGCTCTGTCGATTAGGAACGGTAGTTTTACCTGACCAAGCGCTTCCGTCAGAGAATTTCTTCTGCGCATGCGTGGCACTTTGTCCGTCGGACTAGGCTACACACGATCGGAATTTGCGTGATCGGACTTTGTTGTCGGAAAATTTGAGAGCAGGATCTCAAACTTTTTCCGTCGGAAATTCTGACGGAAAAAGTCCGATGGTAGCCCACACACGGTCGGAATTTCCGACAACATGGTCCGATAGGACATTTTCCGTCGGAAATTCCGACCGTGTGTACGGGGAAATTAAAAAAATAATCATCAACATTTTTTTGTTAATATTTAAACTTATTGCTGTTGCAGCACATATACTCTATTTTTGCCTGAAACAACTTTAAAGGTGGAAGAAAGATCCTATGATCTTGTTAATGTGAGACTACATTATTTATAAAAAAAAAATTTCGCTCAGAATATATAGAGGAGGGTTTTTTTTAAGAAATATATAATTAAGAAAGCTAAATGATTTAGTAGTTCTAACTTTAATGAACATCAAAGGCTAAATAAAAGAAGAGAGATTAAGGTCTGGTGTGACCCCTCTAACACCCCCATCCCTAATAATGCACAAAAAACAAGAAAAATAGCCCTGGGACTTTAGATGAGGTGAGAGAGGTTTAGCCAATGTCCACAGCAAACACTGAGACAAAATCAATTTATTTGCTTCAAAATGTTATGTAACAGAGCGGCAACAACAATGATTGTGAGTTACCCAGCATAGTGGCCAATGTACACAACACAGATGAAAGTAAATATACAAAGATTTATTACAAATGTTGTACATCCATGAGCAACAATAAAGCTTAAAAGTTGCTAGGTCAGTCAATACACATACACAATAAGAAAATAAAATGTACATACATGTGGACAGGGAAGTATGTAAACATAATACAGACATCAATATTACCCAGCATGTACTGGCATAAAACAAGCATCAATAAAGCCCTATGCATTTCGCAAGACCCTGCTCGCTTCTTCAGGGGCAGATGCATGATTGTTGTATCGAAGGTCTGAGATAAATCGACAAACGCTGGATATCAAAAATGGCAGCCGTGTAGTGCATCCAGCTCGGGGGCTGAGGGGGCGGAACAAACAAAGGCCACAACAGGGGAACATCTGGAGGATCAGCACAGTCTGGAAAGGGGTATTTCTCACTGCAGGTCTCCACTTAGCCCCTAAGAATCATGTCTGGAAAATGTCTCAATGAAGTGAAAAAAACAATGGTTGTCAGTTTGTTCTTAGAGATGTGACTGCTCTATCCAATCGTCAAGTTGTGAAGCAAAATCCCAGCCGCGCTGAACGTCTAGATATACCCACAAGGGCCTGTAGGTGACGCCCCCAGCGTCATGTACGGGCGGTGACGCATGGGTGTCCATGTTCCCCTGTTGTGGCCTTTGTTTGTTCCGCCCCCTCAGCCCCCGAGCTGGATGCACTACACGGCTGCCATTTTTGATATCCAGTGTTTGGCGATTAATCTCAGACCTTCGATACAACAATCATGCATCCGGCCCTGAAGAAGCGAGCAGGGTCTCGCGAAATGCATAGGGCTTTATTGATGCTTGTTTTATGCCAGTACATGCTGGGTAATATTGATGTCTGTATTATGTTTACATACTTCCCTGTCCACATGTATGTACATTTTATTTTCTTATTGTGTATGTGTATTCACTGACCTAGCAACTTTTAAGCTTTATTGTTGCTCATGGATGTACAACATTTGTAATCAATCTTTGTATATTTATTTTCATCTGTGTTGTGTACATTGGCCACTATGCCGGGTAACTCACAATCATTGTTGTTGCCGCTCTGTTACATAACATTTTGAAACAAATACCGTATTTATCGGCGTATAACACGCACCGGCGTATAACACGCACCCCAAGTTTAGGAGGGCATTTTAAGGAAAAAAAGTTTTAGGAGGGAAGTTTAGGGAAAAAAAAAAAACTTACATTTAAGCGTCATTTGCAGCTTGCCCAGCGTCATTGCAGCCTTGCCCAGCGTCATTGCAGCCTTGCCCAGCGTCATTGCAGCCTTGCCCAGCGTCATTGTAGCCTTGCCCAGCGTCATTGCAGCCTTGCCCAGCGACAGTGCAGCCTTGCCCAGCGACAGTGCAGCCTTGCCCAGCGTCATTGCAGCCTTGCCCAGCGTCATTGCAGCCATGCCCAGCGTCATTGCAGCCATGCCCAGCGTCATTGCAGCCATGCCCAGGGTCATTGCAGCCTTGCCCAGGGTCATTGCAGCCTTGCCCAGCATCATTGCAGCCTTGCCCAGGGACGTTGTACCTTGCCAGCGTCATTGCAGCCATGCCCAGCGACATTAGAAGTCCGGTCCGGGTTTAAATTTCCCGCCGCCGAGACTCTGTCGCGAGCGTCGCCGAAAAAGTCCGAGGCGCGACCGAAAAAGACCGAAGCGGCCCCGGAAAAGGCCGAGCCGACTGTTCAGCTCCGCTCGCGGTCCCGCCTCCCTGCTGTTTCCGGAGCGAGCGCAGGGAGGCGGGACTCCGAGTAGAGCCGAACAGTCTGCTCGGTCTATTCCGGCGTGGCTTCGGGTTTTTTCGGCCGCGCCTCGGTCTTTTTCGGCGGCGCTCGCTATTTTTCGGCGGCGCTTGCCATTTTTGCCATTTTTGAATTTTTTTTTTTGGGGTATCGGCGTATAACACGCACCCACGACTTTCCCCCGATTTTTAGGGGGAAAAAGTGCGTGTTATACGCCGATAAATACGGTAAATTGATTTTGTCTCAGTGTTTGCTGTGGACATTGGCTAAACCTCTCTCAAAGGCTAAATATGTATTGAACGAATGACTGTATTTTGTGTATTGTATACGTGTTTTGTTGTTTGTATAAAATTTAAGAAAATGAATAAAAATATGTTGAAAGAAAAACTGTAGTCATCAAAAGCCCTGATACTGATGTGGCAGTAATTGCTTTAAGTCTTCAGCAATATTTACTATATAGGTTGTATTTTTTAACTGGGGTTGGCAACAAAACAGGGATCATTGACTTAGCTAACGTGTCATCAGCTCTTGGCACCAGTGTGTGTCTGGCACTTATTGGGATACATACCTTCTCAGGTTGTGACTCTACAAGCGTCTTTTATGGTAAAGGCAAAAGAAAGGCATTTACAGCTGCAAGTCTTTTTGGGGATGTCTCTACCAGCACATCTAGAGAGTGACATTTTTGCCCATTCTTCTTTGCAAAATACAGTGCCTTGCAAAAGTATTCACCCCCTTGGCTTTTTCGTATTTTGTTACATTACAGTCTTTAGTTCAATGCTTTTATAATCTGAATTATATGTGATGGATCAGAACACAATAGTCTAAGTTGGTGAAGTAAAATGAGAAAAATATATACATAAAACTATTTTTCAGAAATAAAAAAACAGATAATTGGCATGTGCGTATGTATTCACCCCCTTGGTTATGAAGCCCAAAAAAACACTGGTGCAACCAATTACCTTCAGAAGTCACATAATTAGTGAAATGATGTCCACCTGTGTGCAATCTAATGCCCCATACACACGGTCGGATTTTCCGACGGAAAATGTCCTATCGGACAATGTTGTCGAAAATTCCGACCGTGTGTAGGCTCCATCGGACTTTTTCCGTCGGATTTTCCGACGGACAAAGTTTTATCTCCTGCTCTCAAATTTTCCGACAACAAAGTCCAATCGGACTTTTTCCAATCGTGTGTATCGAATTCCGATGGAAAAAGTGCCACGCATGCTCAGATCAAATTACAAGACCAAAGCTATTGGCTACTAGCCTCTACGTAGTTCCGTCGTACGCAATGAACGTCACCACGTTCAGAATGATCGGATTTTCCGACAACTTTGTCCGACCGTGTGTATGGGGCATAAGTGTCACACGATATGTCATTACATATACACACCTTTTTAAAAGGCCCCAGAAGCTGCAACACCTAAGCAAGAGGCACCACTAACCAATTACTGCCATGAAGACCAAGGAACTCTCCAAACAAGTAAGGGACAATGTTGGGGTTAGGTTATAAAAAATATCCAAATCTTTGATGATCCCTAGGAGCATCATCAAATCTATCATCAAATCTATCAAAAGTATTCACCCCCCTCTTTTTCTTGTTTTGTTGCCTCACAACCTGGAATTAACATTTATTGCTTGAGGATTTGCATCATTAATTTTACAGAACATACCCACAACTTTGAAGATGTTTTTCTATTGTGAAGCAAACAACAAATAGGACAAAATAACAGAAAAAGTGCATAACTATTCACCCCCTAAAGTCAATACTTTGTAGAGCCACCTTTTGCGGATATCACAGCTCCAAATCACTTTGGATAAGTCTCTATGAGCTTGCCACATCTTACCACAGGGATTTTTGCCCATTCCTCCTTTCAAAACTGCTCTAGCTCCTTCTAGTTGGATGGTTTGCACTTGTGAACAGCAATCTTTAAGTTTGACCACAGATTTTCTATTGGAGTGAGGTCTGGGCTTTGACTAGGCCATTCCAACACATTAACATGTTTCCCCTTAAACCACTCAAGTGTTGCTTTAGCAGTGTGTTTGGGGTCATTGTCCTGCTGGAAGGTGAACCTCCATCCTAGCCTCAAATCACACACAGAATGGTACAGGTTTTGCTCAAGAATATCCCTGTATTTAGCACCATCCATCTTTCCCTCAACTCTGACCACTTTCCCAGTCCCGACTGCTGAAAAACATCCACACAGCATGATGCCGCCACCACCATGTTTCACTGTGGGGATGGTGTTCTTTGGGTGATGTGATGAGTTGGGTTTGCGCCAGACATAGCATTTTCTTTGATGGCCAAAAGTTTAATTTTAGTCTCATCAGACCAGAGCACCTTCCTCCATACATTTTGGGAGTCTCCCACGTGCCTTTTTGCAAACTCAAAACATGCCATTTTGTTTTTTGCTGAAAGTAATGGCTTTCTTCTGGCCACTCTGCCATAAAGCCCAACTCTATGGAGCATACGGCTTATTTTCGTCCTATGTACAGATACTCCAGTCTCTTTTGTGGAACTCTGCAGCTCCTTCAGGGTTAACTTAGGTCTCTGTGCTGCCTCTCTGAGTAATGCCCTCCTTGCCCGGTCCGTGAGTTTTGGTGTGCGGCTGTCTCTTGGCAGGTTTGCTGTTGTGCCATGTTCTTTCCATTTGGTTATGATAGATTTGATGGTGATCCTAGGGATCATCAAAGATTTGTATATTTTTTTGTAACCTAACCCTGACTTGTACTTCTCAACAACATTGTCCCTTACTTGTTTGGAGAGTTCCTTGGTCTTCATGGCAGAGTTTAGTTAGTGGTGCCTCTTGCTTTGATGTTGCAGCCTCTGGAGCCTTTCAAAAAGGTGTGTATATGTAATGACAGATCATGTGACACTTAGATCGCACACAGGTGGACATCATTTTACTAATTATGTGACCTCTGAAGGTAATTGGTTGCACCAGAGCTTTTTATGGGCTTCATAACAAGGGGGGTGAATACATACGCACATGCCAATTATCTGTTTTTTTATTTCTGAAAAATCGTTTTATGTATATAATTTTTCTCATTTTCCTTCACCAACTTAGACTATTATGTTCTGATCCATCACATATAATTCAGATTAAAAAAACATTGAACAAAAGACTGTAATATAACAAAATAGGTAAAAAGCCAATGGGGGTGAATACTGGCACTGTATTTGTAAAAAAATTTGAAAACCATTTATCATTTTCCTTCCACTTCACAATTATGTGCCACAATAAAATACATTTACGCTTTTCGTTTTAACATGACACAGTGTTGAAAATGTCAAGGGGTGTGAATACTTTTTCAAGGCACTGTATTTAAGCTCTGGGTTAATCTCAGATATCCTAAATCTCATCTCAGCCCTTCCATGTTGCCCTATTTTTTGCTATTTTTTTTTTGGAGTTGAACAACCTAAACACTGATCTACCATGTGCCATTTTTTTTTCTGTGGAATGTATCATTCTATATACAGTAAGCATGCTGTGTGCAGATGTTTAAAAAAGTCCTAACAACAACTCTAAACACCAAAACTGTAACTGTACACTTACACATCTGGAAGAGGAAATGGCATGTTAAATAAGAGCCAATTAATGAGCTTTCCTCATTGAATAAAAATTCCCTTCATAATTAAACACCCACAAATTAATACTGCAGTGCTAAAATAGGCAAGATGAAAAGCCAGTACTCAAACTACTCCTAAACTATTTGTCAAACTGATGGGCAGTACTGATCTTGCAGGTTAGCCGTGGGTGAATTGTTCCAACAATATTGTTGAATTTTTATTTATTTTTTTCCAACAAATTTGTGTGAAGTATAGTCGAACACAGTTACAAAGTTTCACATTTTTAAGACAATACCTGACAAACTAATGGATAGTAATTATATTTTCAGAGAAAAGGACCCCATTTTCCGATCTTATAACTGTATAACTATAATATATTGTGTTACTATAAAGCAGAAGTAAACCCACCCATTTAACCGGTTCAAATAACAGTTACATTTCCGGCACATGCCGGGAATGTAACCCTCCCATAGGTTGTGCTCTCAACCAGACTATCAAACCATCCAATGGCTGGTGTCATAACTGATCACATGTGCAGCATCATGGCAGTTGTAGATTAAACAGAGGCAAAGATGGCAGCTTGCTTGGCTGAAAACGATAGGAGGGTTTACTTCCACTTTAAGTACAAGTAGTGCTTACACCCTGAACTGACTATATGTTTATACCCCTTGCCTTACAATAACTACCTATTGTCTTATAAGGCCATAATCCCATAGAGTGTGTGACTTCCATGTCAAGCCCAGAGAGCCATATGTGAAGTGAAGGGGAAAAACATTGTTGTCAAATATTACATATTCTAAACTTAGACAATCTAACACACCGCCAAGAGCTTCCCTGGTTGCACAATTAACCAATTCTCCCTAAGTCTTGCAGCAATTAGTTGGTTCGCTGAGTAGGGGCTTCCGAGACTTAACCCCAACCTCCGCAGACATAGACCACCTTTATGGGTCTAATTGCTTGTCTCTGAAGGCCTCTTGCCTTCTCCTTCATGAATTCATCTCATTCCAAATCCATACAGACACTGGGCTAGACGTGAGAGACATGGGGGGGGGGGGGATTTACTAACACTGGAGGAGACAGAACAATCAGATTCTAACTTCAGCTTGTCCAGTTAAGTCAGAAAACACTGGTTGCCATACACAGCTGCTCCAGTCTTAGAAAATTTCTCCATCCTGTCCTTTTTCAGTGTAGCCACTTTTGCAATAGCGGCTGCCACCACAGGCCCAGCATGCACCAGTCCGTGAAGTCAGAAGGGGCGGTGCCACCAGGTGATGTAGTCAGATGGCCCCGTTCCTTACCTATATAAGAACTGTCATAGCGCAGAGGAGGCATTCGGCGGGTGGCCATCCCAGAAGGTGGAGCTTTTTTTTGTGCCGCTGCACAGCGGGGGTGCCCATGCTCGTGGCCGACGGTCACCATGACCGCCGGCCATGAGCGATTGTGAGCAGGAGGCACAAAACAGGGACGAGTGTGTAAACACACACTTCCCTGTTCTGTTCTGACAGGAGTGACAGATTGTGTGTTCCTATTAGCTAGGAACCACGATCCGTCACTTCCTCTAGTCAGTCCCCTTCCCTTTCAGTTAGAATCACCTCCCAGTTAACCCCTTCACTGCTAGTGACATTTTTACAGTAATCAATGCATTTTTAATTGCACTGGTCGCTGTATTAATGCCAATGGTTCCAAAAACGTGTCAAAATTGTCTGATGTGTCCGCCATAATGTCGCAGTCACGATAAAAATCGCAGATCGCCGCAATTACTAGTAAAAAAAAAAAAATAATATTAAAAATGCTATAAATCTATCCCCTATTTTGTAAACGCTATAACTTTTGCACAAACCAATCAATATACGCTTGTTTTACCAAAAATATGTAGAAGAATACACATCGGCCTAAACTGAGGAAAACATTTTTTTTTTAAATATATTTGGGGGATATGTATTATAGCAAAAAGTAAACAATAACTTATTTTTTTCAAAATTGTTGCTCTTTTTTTTTTTATAGTGCAAAATAAAAACCGCAGAGGCGATCAAATATCACCAAAAGAAAACTCTATTTGTGGGAAAAAAAGGATGTCAACTTTGGGTACAACGTTGCACGACCGCGCAATTGTCAGTTAAAGCGACACAGTGCCGAATCGCAAAAAGTGCTCTGGTCAGGAAAGGGGTTAATTCTTCCGGGGCTGAAGTGGTTAATAAAGTTTTTCTCAAAAACTTGTCTTTTGTTTTTATTACTTTTTGACACTTTTTGGTGAATGGGTACGGGTACTATTTAGCTAATACGCATTCACATGGTGAGGCCGGGATCTAAATATCTTTAAATATAATAATAGTAAAAGGGTACGTCATTTACAGAATACACTTTTGTGGCTGACTGAAATCCAGGTACAAAGCAGACGAGAAAGCTTAATATTAATCAATAGCAAGGACAAGATAGCTTACAACTGTGAGTCCTAGTATATCCAAGCAATTATTTATACTTTATAAAGACACCTTACTGACTGCAATGGTACCAACTGATTGGCATAGAGCAAATGTGGTTCCAATATTCAAAAAAGGTGTTGGGAGGTTCACCAGGAAACTACATTCAGCCCAGTGTACATTGTTACATAGTAGGTGAGGTTGAAAAAAGACACAAGTCCAACCTATGTGTGTGATTATATGTCAGTATTACATTGTATATCCCTGTATGTTGTGGTCGTTTAGTTGCTTATCTAATCGTTTTTTGAAACTATCGATGCTCCCCGCTGAGACCACCGCCTGTGGAAGGGAATTCCAAATCCATGCCGCTCTTACAGTAAAGAAACCTCTACATAGTTTAAGGTTAAACCTCTTTTCTTCTAATTTTTATTGAGTGCCCACGTGCCTTTGTTAAAAAGTTGTATCCCTATTGTGGGGTAGCCAGTACAGTATTTATAAATTGAAATCATATCCCCTCACAAGCGTCTCTTCTCCAGAGAGAATGAGTTCAGTGCTTGTAACCTTTCCTCATAACTAATATCCTCCAGACCCTTTATTAGCATTGTTGCCCTTCTTTGTACTCCCTCCATTTCCAGTACATCCTTCCTGAGGACTGGTGCCCAGAACTGGACAGCAGACTCTAGGTGCGGCCGGACCAGAGTCTTGTAGATTGGTAGAATTATAATTGTATCTCTTTAATGCATGCCAATATTCTGTTTGCTTTGTTAGCAGAAGCTTGGCATTGCATGCCATTGCTGAGCTCATCATCTACTAGGACCCCCAGGTCCTTTTCCATCCTAGATTCCCCCAGAGGTTCTCCCCCAGTGTATAGATGGCATTCATATTTTTGCCACCCAAATGCATTATTTTACATTTTTCTACATTAAACCTCATTTGCCATGTAGTTGCCCACCCCATTCATTTGTTCAGATCTTTTTGCAAGGTTTCCACATCCTGCGGAGAAGTTATTGCCCTGCTTAGCTTAGTATCATCCGCAAATACAGAGATTGAACTTACCCCATTCTCCAGGCGTTTATGAACAAAATAAATAGGATTGGTCCCAGCACAGAACCCTGGGGGACCCCTACTACCCACCTCTGACCATTCTGAGTACTCCCGATTTATCACCGCCCTCTGAACTCGCCCTTGTAGCCAGTTTTCAATCCATGTACTACAGTAAACGTTTATGGGGAACTGTGTCAAATGCTTTTGCAAAATCCAGATACACCACATCTACTGGCCTTCTTTTATCTAGATGGCAACTCACCTCTTCATAGAAGGTTAATAGATTGGTTTGGCAAGAAGAATTCATTATGAATCCATGCTGATTACTAGGGATGAGCCGAACACCCCCGGGTTCGGTTCGCACCAGAACCTTCGAACGGGCCGAAAGTTTGCGCGAATTTTCGAACCCTATACGTTATAATGGACGCGAACGTTCGAAATCAAAAGTGCTAATTACAACGGCCAATATGCATGTTAATGTCATAAAACAGGTTTGGGGACCCGGGTCCTGCCCCAGGGGACATATATCAATGTAAAAAGAACTTTTAAAAACTAACGTTTTTTCGGGAGCAGTCATTTTAATGATGCATAAAGTGAAAAAAAAAAGTGAAATTTTCCTTTAAATATGGTACCTGGGGGGTGTCTAAAGTATGCCTGTGAAGTGGCATGTGTTTCCCGTGTTTAGAACTGTCCTTTCACAAAATGACATTTGTAAAGGAAAAAAAGAAGCCATTTAAAACCACTTGCGGCTTTAGGTTTGTTCTTAAGTAGAATCTGAACAGGTACATTATGAAGTGTAGCTCCATCCCAAAAAAATCTATTTTTAAGCTTTTTGGAGAACATAGGGAGGGGTTATCACCCCTGTAACATTTGCTGTCTTTGCACATCTGTTCAGAACATGTCACCTCACTTTCCGTCCCAATGACAAATGTTTTTGGAAAAGTGGGGTTTTAATTGAAACAAGGATTGGTGATAAAGTATCAGTAGAGAGGAGATACCTTTTTCCCAAATTAAATCTAACAGGATAGAATTTCCCTTCCTAGGGGTAGATTTCCTCTCACTTCCTGTTTTCTCTTTCCATTTGCAAGTAGGAGTCGTTTGTAAGTTGGATGTTTGAAAGTAGGGGCCTGGCGTATATACTCTGCAGAAATTTGCCCTATTAGATGTTGGTGTAGCCACAAGACTGGTGGGTACAGGAATGGGCCCTGCTGTAAGTTAATAGATCAAGATTTGTAATTGCATGCACCTGTTGAACAGGGCAGAAAAATTGGGGGTGGTGGTGGACGGTGTTGCCACAAGACTGTAAGCTCTCACAGTTACTCTTGGTGGGCGCAGGAATGGGCCCTGCTGTGAGTTATTAGATCAAGATTTGTAATTGCAAGCACCTGATGAACAGGGCAGAAAAATTGGGCCTTTGGCGGTGGTGGTGGACGGTGTTGCCACAAGACTGTAGGCCCTCATAGTTACTCTTGGTGGGCGCAGGAATGGGCCCTGCTGTGAACTATTAGATCAAGATTTGTAATTACCCGCCCCTGTTAAACAGGGGCTGAAAAATTGTGCCTTAGGCACTGGTGCTGGTGCCACAACACTGCAACCCCTCACAGATACTGTACTTGGAGCACAGCAGTCACGCGTGTTGCGAAGCATTTTTTTAAAAAATTGTAAGTACACGCCCCTGTTAAACAGGGGCTGAAAAATTGTGCCTTAGGCACTGGTGCCACAACACTGCAACCCCTCACAGATACTGTACTTGGAGCACAGCAGTCACACGTGTTGCGAAGCATTTTTAAAAAAAATTGTAAGTACACGCCCCTGTTAAACAGGGGCTGAAAAATTGTGCCTTAGGCACTGGTGCTGGTGCCACAACACTGCAACCCCTCACAGATACAGTACTTGGAGCACAGCAGTCACACGTGTTGCGAAGCATTTTTTTAAAAAATTGTAAGTACACGCCCCTGTTAAACAGGGGCTGAAAAATTGTGCCTTAGGCACTGGTGCTGGTGCCACAACACTGCAACCCCTCACAGATACTGTACTTGGAGCACAGCAGTCACACGTGTTGCAAAGCTTTTTTTTATAAAAATTGTATGTACACGCCCCTGTTAAACAGGGGCTGAAAAATTGTGCCTTAGGCACTGGTGCTGGTGCCACAACACTGCAACCCCTCACAGATACTGTACTTGGAGCAAAGCAGTCACACGTGTTGCGAAGCATTTTTTTATAAAAATTGTATGTACACGCCCCTGTTAAACAGGGGCTGAAAAATTGTGCCTTAGGCACTGGTGTGGTGGCATGGATCATTAAGGAGGAGGAAGAGGATAGTCAGTGAACATAAGAGGACAGTCACTCAGCATCAGCATAGGCAGTCTTGAAGGGATGTGACATTATAAATTATTCCGTTATATCCGCTTCAGGTGCCTGGTAGCTGGTGGTGATCCAAGACTGATTCATTTTGATGAAGGTCAGTCGATCAACCGAGGCGGTGGACAGGCGCACCCTATGATCGGTGACAAATCCTCCAGCAGCACTGAATGTGCGTTCGGAAAGAACGCTGGAGGCAGGACAGGCCAGTAGCTCAATTGCATACTGTGCAAGCTCTGGCCAGTGATCCATCCTCAGGACCCAGTAAGCCAGAGGATTTTCGGTGGGAAAGGTGTCCAAGTCTGACCTTGCCCCAAGGTATTCCTGCACCATGTATATCAGACGCTGGCGATGGTTGCTGGAACCGATCATACCTTGGGGCTGCAGACTAAAAAATTGTCTGAACGCATCGGTCAGACGTCCACCTTCCCCACCGCTCCTTCTGCTACTGACCGAAGCCTCAGCAACTCGTCGCCCAGGACCAGGAGTTTGTAACCTCCCAGTTTCTGGGAACGCGTTGCACAGACCTTTCTGCAAGGCCTCCCTGAGATGTCTCATCCTCTGCTCCCTCTGCGACGGCAAGATAAGGTCCGCAACCTTACCCTTGTACCGTGGATCAAGGAGAGTGGCCAGCCAGTAATGGTCCCTCTCCTTGTTCCGAAGAACACGAGGATCCTTCCGCAGGCTTTGCAGGATCAGGGAGGCCATGCAGCGTAGGTTAGCTGAGGCATTCGGTCCGGAGTCTTCTGGGTCACTGAGGATGACATGATCGCCAGCCACCTCCTCCCAGCCACGTACAAGTCCACTGGTTTGTTGGGACTGTACATCATCCCTAAAAGACTGCTGCTGCTGATGCTGAGTGCCAGGCTCCACCTCCATGCTCACACAATCCTCCTCCTCCTCCTCCTCCTCATCCTCTTACTGTGTGATGGGTGGGACAGAAGGAACACTGTCCGGATAAAGGGGGCCTTGAGAGGCAAGGAAGTCCTCCTCTTCCTGCCTCTGTTCTGCCTCAAGTGCCCTGTCCATTATCCCACGCAGCGTATGCTCCAACAGGTGGACAAGAGGTACAGTGTCACTGATGCATGCACTGTCACTGCTCACCATCCTCGTGGCCTTCTCAAATGGTGAGAGGACAGTGCATGCATCCCTGATCATGCTCCACTGACGTGGGGAAAAAAAACCAAGCTCCCCTGACCCTGTCCTGGTGCCGTAGTCGCAAAGGTACTCATTGATGGCCCTCTGCTGCGTGTGCAGTCGCTGCAGCATGGCCAACGTTGAGTTCCACCTGGTGGGCATGTCACATATTAGGCGGTTCTTGGGCAGGTTCAGCTCCTTTTGCAGCTCAGTCAGCCGAGCACTGGCATTATAAGATCGGCGGAAATGCACACAGACTTTCCTGGCCTGCCTCAGGACATCCTGTAAGCCTGGGAACCTGCCCAAGAACCGCTGCACCACCAGGTTGAGGACGTGAGCCATGCAGGGCACATGGGTGAGCTGCCCCTGTCGCAGGGCGGAGAGGAGGTTGGTGCCATTGTCAGAAACGACCATTCCTGGCTTAAGCTGACGTGGCGTCAACCACCTCTCGGCCTGCCCCTGCAGAGCTGCCAGAACCTCTGGCCCAGTGTGGCTCCTGTCCCCCAAACACACCAGCGCAAGCACGGCATGGCATCTTTTTGCCTGCGTACTTGCGTAGCCCCTTGTACGCCTACGGAGCACCGCTGGTTCCAAGGACAGAGCACTGGAGGAAGAAGAAGAGGAGGGGGTGGAGGAGAGAGGTGTGTCACAACCAGTAGCAGTAGTAGCGTTTTGGAGGCGTGGTGGCGGAACAACCTCCAACACTACTGCACCTTGTCCTGCATCCCTCCCAGCTGCCAATAGAGTGACCCAATGGGCCGTGAAAGAAAGGTACCGTCCCTGTCCATGCCTGCTGGACCATGAGTCAGCGGTAATATGCACCTTACCGCTGACCGCCCTGTCCAGCGAGGCATGGACATTGCCTTCCACATGCCGGTAGAGAGACGGAATCGCCTTCCGTGAGAAAAAGTGGCGTTTGGGAACCTGCCACTGAGGAACCGCACATTGAACAAACTCACGGAAGGGGGCCGAGTCTACCAACTGAAAAGGCAGCAGTTGAAGTGCTAGCAATTTAGCCAAGCTAGCATTCAACCGCTGGGCATGTGGATGGCTGGGAGTGTACTTCTTTCTACGGTCCAGCAGCTGGGGCAGGGAAATTTGCCTGCTGCAATCGGACGTCGGTGTACTGCAAGTACTTGGTTGTGACACACCTAATTCTACACCTTCAGTCCTCTCAGAGCAGCTTTCAGAGAGGACTGAAGGTGTAGTGGGGATGAAGATCCCAGCTGATGAGGAGCAAGGAGAGGTCCGCTTAGTTCTTTGGTGTGGGTCTTTTATGTGTGCCTGCCAACGAGCTGCATGGCAGGTCGACATATGTCTGGTCATGCTTGTGGTGCCCAAGCGGCTGATGTTTTGGCCACGCGAGATACGCTTGAGACAAATATTGCAAATAGCAGTGGTGCGATCTGATGCACTCGTCTCAAAAAAGGCCCACACCAAAGAACTTTTCTGATAATGTGCAGAGGCAGCGCCCTGCACAGGCGGAGCTCTGTGGTGTTGTACAGTTGCTGTGCTGGCCTCTACCTGGCCTCCAGGGGGCATCCTGCCTCGTTGGACATGTGACGCCGCATCCTCCTCCTCCTCGTCCTCCTCCTCATCCTCTCTCCCTTCAGGCACCCACGTGGAGTCAGTGACCTCATCATCCCCTCCCTCTTCACCACTAGAGCAAACCTGGCAGTAAGCTGCAGCTGGTGGAACAGTACTGCCAGATTCCTCAAGCTGGGCATCATCATCCGAGCCTTCGAATCGTTGGGCATCCTCCTGGAGCATGTACCCAACACTGTGCTCAAAGAGTTCGGGGGACTCCTCAGGAGGACATGGTGGGTCTAGGGAAGGGGTGGCTGATGATGCCATTGAGTACGCGTTGGCAGCTGCTCAGCCAGTACCCTGAGCCTGGGTGAGAGAGGATGAGGAGGATGAGGAGGGCTTGGTCATCCATTCTACCAAGCCTTCAGCATGATGCGGCTCCACATGTCCAGCTGCCGAAAACAAAGACGCGCGTGTCCCATGGCCACGTGCTGATGACGATGCACGACCACGTCCACGGCCACGTCCACTAGAAACAGAGCCTGCCTGCCCTGTGTTCTTGGCTCTGCACGCTCTGCCTCCCCTTGGCGGTATTCCAGCCATTGTAGTCGGTAGTCCTGTGGGTGCTGCTGAGAAGAATATATAGGAGCTCTGTGTGATGCCACTAACACACTAGAAGTCCTATGGGTGCTTCTGCAAAGAAAATATAGGAGCTCTGTGTGATGCCACTAACACACTAGAAGTCCTGTGGGTGCTGCTGAGAAGAAAATATAGGAGCTCTGTGTGATGCCACTAACACACTAGAAGTCCTATGGGTGCTTCTGCAAAGAAAATAGAGGATCTCTGTGT
Organism: Lithobates sylvaticus; assembly: GCA_028564925.1. NCBI lineage: Eukaryota > Metazoa > Chordata > Amphibia > Anura > Ranidae > Lithobates > Lithobates sylvaticus. Next base: position 123,672,363 of record CM053033.1, read on the forward strand.
GATGGGACTAACACACTTCAAGTCCTATAGGTGCTTCTGGGAACAAAATATAGCTCTGTGTGATGGGACTAACACACTTCAAGTCCTATAGGTGCTTCTGGGAACAAAATATAGGATCTCTGTGTGATGGGACTAACACACTACAAGTCCTATGGGTGCTTCTGGGAAGAAAATATAGGTCTGTGTGATGGGACTAACACACTTCAAGTCCTATAGGTGCTTCTGGGAACAAAATATAGGATCTCTGTGTGATGGGACTAACACACTACAAGTCCTATGGGTGCTTCTGGGAAGAAAATATAGGTCTGTGTGATGGGACTAACACACTTCAAGTCCTATAGGTGCTTCTGGGAACAAAATATAGGATCTCTGTGTGATGGGACTAACACACTACAAGTCCTATGGGTGCTTCTGGGAAGAAAATATAGCTCTGTGTGATGGGACTAACACACTTCAAGTCCTATAGGTGCTTCTGGGAACAAAATATAGGATCTCTGTGTGATGGGACTAACACACTACAAGTCCTATGGGTGCTTCTGGGAAGAAAATATAGCTCTGTGTGATGGGACTAACACACTTCAAGTCCTATAGGTGCTTCTGGGAACAAAATATAGGATCTCTGTGTGATGGGACTAACACACTTCAAGTCCTATAGGTGCTTCTGGGAACAAAATATAGGTCTGTGTGATGGGACTAACACACTTTAAGTCCTATAGGTGCTTCTGGGAAGAAAATATAGGATCTCTGTGTGATGGGACTAACACACTACAAGTCCTATGGGTGCTTCTGGGAAGAAAATATAGGTCTGTGTGATGGGACTAACACACTTCAAGTCCTATAGGTGCTTCTGGGAACAAAATATAGGATCTCTGTGTGATGGGACTAACACACTTCAAGTCCTATAGGTGCTTCTGGGAAGAAAATATAGCTCTGTGTGATGGGACTAACACACTTCAAGTCCTATAGGTGCTTCTGGGAACAAAATATATGATCTCTGTGTGATGGGACTAACACACTACAAGTCCTATAGGTGCTTCTGGGAAGAAAATATAGCTCTGTGTGATGGGACTAACACACTTCAAGTCCTATAGGTGCTTCTGGGAACAAAATATATGATCTCTGTGTGATGGGACTAACACACTACAAGTCCTATAGGTGCTTCTGGGAAGAAAATATAGCTCTGTGTGATGGGACTAACACACTTCAAGTCCTATAGGTGCTTCTGGGAACAAAATATATGATCTCTGTGTGATGGGACTAACACACTTCAAGTCCTATAGGTGCTTCTGGGAAGAAAATATAGCTCTGTGTGATGGGACTAACACACTTCAAGTCCTATAGGTGCTTCTGGGAACAAAATATATGATCTCTGTGTGATGGGACTAACACACTACAAGTCCTATAGGTGCTTCTGGGAAGAAAATATAGCTCTGTGTGATGGGACTAACACACTTCAAGTCCTATAGGTGCTTCTGGGAAGAAAATATATGATCTCTGTGTGATGGGACTAACACACTACAAGTCCTATAGGTGCTTCTGGGAAGAAAATATAGCTCTGTGTGATGGGACTAACACACTTCAAGTCCTATAGGTGCTTCTGGGAACAAAATATAGCTCTGTGTGATGGGACTAACACACTACAAGTCCTATAGGTGCTTCTGGGAACCAAATATATGATCTCTGTGTGATGGGACTAACACACTACAAGTCATATAGGTGCTTCTGGGAACAAAATATAAGATCTCTGTGTGATGGGACTAACACACTTCAAGTCCTATAGGTGCTTCTGGGAAGAAAATATAGCTCTGTGTGATGGGACTAACACACTTCAAGTCCTATAGGTGCTTCTGGGAACAAAATATAGCTCTGTGTGATGGGACTAACACACTACAAGTCCTATAGGTGCTTCTGGGAACCAAATATATGATCTCTGTGTGATGGGACTAACACACTACAAGTCCTATAGGTGCTTCTGGGAACAAAATATATGATCTCTGTGTGATGGGACTAATACACTACAAGTCCTATGGGTGCTTCTGGGAAGAAAATATAGGTCTGTGTGATGGGACTAACACACTTCAAGTCCTATAGGTGCTTCTGGGAACAAAATATAGGATCTCTGTGTGATGGGACTAACACACTACAAGTCCTATGGGTGCTTCTGGGAAGAAAATATAGGTCTGTGTGATGGGACTAACACACTTCAAGTCCTATAGGTGCTTCTGGGAACAAAATATAGGATCTCTGTGTGATGGGACTAACACACTACAAGTCCTATGGGTGCTTCTGGGAACAAAATATAGGTCTGTGTGATGGGACTAACACACTTCAAGTCCTATAGGTGCTTCTGGGAACAAAATATAGGTCTGTGTGATGGGACTAACACACTTCAAGTCCTATAGGTGCTTCTGGGAACAAAATATAGGATCTCTGTGTGATGGGACTAACACACTACAAGTCCTATGGGTGCTTCTGGGAAGAAAATATAGGTCTGTGTGATGGGACTAACACACTTCAAGTCCTATAGGTGCTTCTGGGAACAAAATATATGATCTCTGTGTGATGGGACTAACACACTTCAAGTCCTATAGGTGCTTCTGGGAAGAAAATATAGCTCTGTGTGATGGGACTAACACACTTCAAGTCCTATAGGTGCTTCTGGGAACAAAATATATGATCTCTGTGTGATGGGACTAACACACTACAAGTCCTATAGGTGCTTCTGGGAAGAAAATATAGCTCTGTGTGATGGGACTAACACACTTCAAGTCCTATAGGTGCTTCTGGGAAGAAAATATATGATCTCTGTGTGATGGGACTAACACACTACAAGTCCTATAGGTGCTTCTGGGAAGAAAATATAGCTCTGTGTGATGGGACTAACACACTTCAAGTCCTATAGGTGCTTCTGGGAACAAAATATAGCTCTGTGTGATGGGACTAACACACTACAAGTCCTATAGGTGCTTCTGGGAACAAAATATATGATCTCTGTGTGATGGGACTAACACACTACAAGTCCTATAGGTGCTTCTGGGAACAAAATATAAGATCTCTGTGTGATGGGACTAACACACTTCAAGTCCTATAGGTTCTTCTGGGAAGAAAATATAGCTCTGTGTGATGGGACTAACACACTTCAAGTCCTATAGGTGCTTCTGGGAACAAAATATATGATCTCTGTGTGATGGGACTAACACACTACAAGTCCTATGGGTGCTTCTGGGAAGAAAATATAGGTCTGTGTGATGGGACTAACACACTTCAAGTCCTATAGGTGCTTCTGGGAACAAAATATAGGATCTCTGTGTGATGGGACTAACACACTACAAGTCCTATGGGTGCTTCTGGGAAGAAAATATAGGTCTGTGTGATGGGACTAACACACTTCAAGTCCTATAGGTGCTTCTGGGAACAAAATATAGGATCTCTGTGTGATGGGACTAACACACTACAAGTCCTATGGGTGCTTCTGGGAAGAAAATATAGCTCTGTGTGATGGGACTAACACACTTCAAGTCCTATAGGTGCTTCTGGGAACAAAATATAGGATCTCTGTGTGATGGGACTAACACACTACAAGTCCTATGGGTGCTTCTGGGAAGAAAATATAGGTCTGTGTGATGGGACTAACACACTTCAAGTCCTATAGGTGCTTCTGGGAACAAAATATAGGATCTCTGTGTGATGGGACTAACACACTTCAAGTCCTATAGGTGCTTCTGGGAACAAAATATAGGTCTGTGTGATGGGACTAACACACTTCAAGTCCTATAGGTGCTTCTGGGAACAAAATATAGGATCTCTGTGTGATGGGACTAACACACTACAAGTCCTATGGGTGCTTCTGGGAACAAAATATAGGTCTGTGTGATGGGACTAACACACTTCAAGTCCTATAGGTGCTTCTGGGAACAAAATATAGGATCTCTGTGTGATGGGACTAACACACTTCAAGTCATATAGGTGCTTCTGGGAAGAAAATATAGCTCTGTGTGATGGGACTAACACACTTCAAGTCCTATAGGTGCTTCTGGGAACAAAATATATGATCTCTGTGTGATGGGACTAACACACTACAAGTCCTATAGGTGCTTCTGGGAAGAAAATATAGCTCTGTGTGATGGGACTAACACACTTCAAGTCCTATAGGTGCTTCTGGGAACAAAATATATGATCTCTGTGTGATGGGACTAACACACTACAAGTCCTATAGGTGCTTCTGGGAAGAAAATATAGCTCTGTGTGATGGGACTAACACACTTCAAGTCCTATAGGTGCTTCTGGGAACAAAATATATGATCTCTGTGTGATGGGACTAACACACTTCAAGTCCTATAGGTGCTTCTGGGAAGAAAATATAGCTCTGTGTGATGGGACTAACACACTTCAAGTCCTATAGGTGCTTCTGGGAACAAAATATATGATCTCTGTGTGATGGGACTAACACACTACAAGTCCTATAGGTGCTTCTGGGAAGAAAATATAGCTCTGTGTGATGGGACTAACACACTTCAAGTCCTATAGGTGCTTCTGGGAAGAAAATATATGATCTCTGTGTGATGGGACTAACACACTACAAGTCCTATAGGTGCTTCTGGGAAGAAAATATAGCTCTGTGTGATGGGACTAACACACTTCAAGTCCTATAGGTGCTTCTGGGAACAAAATATAGCTCTGTGTGATGGGACTAACACACTACAAGTCCTATAGGTGCTTCTGGGAACCAAATATATGATCTCTGTGTGATGGGACTAACACACTACAAGTCCTATAGGTGCTTCTGGGAAGAAAATATAGCTCTGTGTGATGGGACTAACACACTTCAAGTCCTATAGGTGCTTCTGGGAACAAAATATAGGAGCTCTGTTTGCTGCCAGTGCCTGCCTGCCACGAACACACTACAAGTCCTATAGGTGCTTCTGGGAACAAAATATAGGAGCTCTGTTTGCTGCCACTGCCTGCCTGCCACGAACACACTACAAGTCCTATAGGTGCTTCTGGGAACAAAATATAAGAGCTCTGTTTGCTGCCACTGCCTGCCTGCCACGAACACACTACAAGTCCTATAGGTGCTTCTGGGAACAAAATATAGGAGCTCTGTTTGCTGCCACTGCCTGCCAGTGCCTGCCTGCCATGAACACACTACAAGCCCCTCTTTCTAAATGAATCTTTCTAAATGAATCTTTCTAACTAAATCTCTCTAACTAAATCTTTCTAACTGAATCTAGCAGAGTGACACAGAATGATCCTGCTCTCTCTAACGCCGGAACGCATGTGACCGGCGCCGACGGCGTGGCGGCCTTTTATAAGAGGGGGCGTGTACTAAAGCCCCTGAGCTGTAATTGGCTACAGGCGTCCTGCCTGTAGCCAATTATGGCTCTTCGAGTTTCCGGCGCTGTGATTGGCCAAGCATGCGGGGTCACAGTGCATGCTTGGCCAATCATCAGCCAGCAATGCACTGCGCCGGCCGCGCCGGCCGCAATGCATTGCGGGGCCGCTCGCATCACACAAACGTGATGCGAGCGGCCAAAATAGTTCTGGGCTCGCCGAGCGAGCGAACACCCGGTGCTCGATGTGAACATGGGTTCGCATCGAGCACCGGGCCCATCCCTACTGATTACTGCTAATGATACCATTCCCGTATAAGAGCTTGCATATTATTGATGTTAGGTAGGGACGGGCGAGCGGTTCGGCCCAAACATAAGTTCAGGCCGAAATTTGGTTGTTCGGACGTTCGGCGAACAACGAACATTATGCAGTGTTTGCGGCAAATTCGAAATCCGCGGAACACCGATAAAGTCTATGGGACGCTAACATGAAAAACCAAAAGTACTAATTTTAAAGGCTTATATGCAAGTTATTGTCATGAAAGGGGTTTAGGGACCCGGGTCCCGCCCCAGGGGACATGCATCAATGTAAAAAAAAGTTTTGAAAATAATTTTTTCGGGAGCAGTGATTTTAATAATGCTTAAAGTGAAACAATAAAAATGAAATATTCCTTTAAATGTTGTGCCTGGGGGTGTGTCTATGGTATGCCTGTGAAGTGGCACAGTTTTTCCTGTGTTTAGAACAGTACCACAGCAAAATGACATTTCTAAAGGAAAAAAGTCATTTAAAACTGATCGTGGCTGTAATGCATTGTCAGGTCTCGGCAATATAGATAAAACTCATTGAAAAAGACGGCATGGCCCTTTGGGTCTGGTATGAATATTAAGGGGAACCCTGAACCAAAAATTTTAAAAATTGCGTCCCGTAATTTCCCCCTGAGGAAGATACAAATGTCTCTTGTATCGACACATGTAGGGGAGGGGACAGAACGGTGCAGGAAGCAGCTGGTCTGCTTCACAGAGAACAGACATACGACCTCAACCAAAACTCAGCGTTTTAAGGCACATTACAGATTGGTGTACTTAATGCACCTAACACATATGAATACCCTGTACTGGGGCTTTTTGGTTTGTACAATAAAATTGTGTTAAACGGTATCACGCTATGGAGTCTCTTTCTACTGTTTGTATATGAGGACACAGCATCAGTCAGCAGTTTGGATCCATACAGCTAACTTAGAATCCCAGAGGTGATTCATATGCGTGTTTGACCAAAATTAATTGCGAGGTCACACGCTTTAAGGTGAGCAGCCATTGCCTGAGGGTGTGGACACTGCAACACATTATTTGCACGGTTCTATGAAGTCCCTATCACACATTTTAATAAGGACTATATATGTTTTATATATATATATATATATATATATATATATATATATATATATATATATATATATATATATATATATTTATATATATATATTGGACTGATCTGTGTTTGCTTAGAACGTCACTCTTATATTATATGCACTACATGATTCACGTTTGTGGCACCATATATTTAACTCTTATAAGTTTGCTTATTATTTTGTCTGTGGAATGCGACACTTAACACAGAAATTATCATCACAGCAATCAAAAAACTCTATATACAGTTTTGGAATATATATATATATATATATATATATATATGCCGAATTTGCCAGCGTATAAGGTGACTGGGCGTATAAGGCGACCCCCTAATTGTCCAGCTAAAACGTTGGTTTTAACATATACTCACAGTATAAGACGACCCCCTTCCGACTAGTCTGACTAACATACTGAAGCAGCAATAAGTGCAATTTAATTACAAGCTTTGTGAAGCAGTGCTGTGGTGGTAAATACCTGATGTAGGGTCAGATGCCTGATGGAGGGTCCGGTGCCAGATGGAGGGTCCGGTGCCAGATGGAGGGTCCGGTGCCAGATGGAGGGTCGGGTGTTTCAATTTAAAGCTCCAGTGTTGAATGGCGAGGAGCCGAGGGGTAGCCGCATTTAGTAACATACCGGTACTGTATACAGGCATGGTAGATGGATGTCAGCATGGATGTCCGCATTAATGTCCGCGCTGAGCCAATCACAGCAAGCGATGTATTCTTTTAATGAATACAAAGCCTGCACGGATTGGCTTTCAGAGTCAGAGAGGCGCGGGCTGATGATATTCCAACCTCTGCCAATCCAAGGAGGCTTTGTATTCATTAATAGAATACATCGCTCGCCGTGATTGGCAGAGGTTGGAACATCATCAGCCCGCGCCTCTCTGACTCTGAAAGCCAATCCGTGCAGGCTTTGTATTCATTAAAAGAATACATCGCTTGCCGTGATTGGCTCAGCGCGGACATTAATGCGGACATCCATGCTGACATCCATATACCGGCGTATAAGACGACATTTGGGGGATTTTTTTAAGTTATATATATATATATAATTTTTGTCAGTTTATCACGGTTTTTTATTATTATTATTTTTCTCAATATTGATAAGTTGGCACTTTATAAGTATTTGTTGTAACTAAAGCTAGGAGATAGCGCAGCATATACATTTTTTATTTATATTGTTTTACATGACTTTATGGAACGTGATCAGTGCTAGCAGCTGTCGATCATTATTATTCGTCTATTATATTTTGTTTTCTATATATTTTGTCACTTTTAAAATGGGTAGCTTGCAAGATCTGCATAGGTTTGTTTAAATAACTTGCATATAAGCCTTTAAAATGAGCACTTTTGGTTTTTCATGTTCGTGTCCCATAGACTTTAGCGGTGTTCGTGTGTTGGTCCGAATTTTTTGCTTGTTCGTATGTTCTGGTGCGAACCGGGGGTGTTCGACTCATCCTTAATGTTAGGCTAACTGGTCTGTAATTCCCAGGGATGTATTTTGGGCCCTTTTTAAATATTGGTGCTACATTGCCTTTTCTCCAATCACCTGGTACCATTCCAGTCAGTAGACTGTCAGTAAAAATTAGGAACAGTGGTCTGGCAGTTACTTGACTGAGTTCCCTAAGTACCCTCGGATGCAAGCCATCTGGTCCCGGTGATTTATTAATGTTAAGTTTCCCAAGTCTAATTTTAATTCTGTCCTCTGTTAACCATGGAGGTGCTCCCTGTGATGTGTCATAAGGATAAACACTGCAGTTTTGGTTACTGAAACCCCCCGATTCTCTCTTGAAGACTGAGGAGAAGAATAAATTCAATACCTTTGCCATCTCCCCATCCTTTGTAACCAGATGTCCTTCCTAATTCTTTATGGGACCAATATGGTCTCTCTTCCCTTTTTTACTGTTTACATACTTAAAGAATTTCGAAATTATTGTAAGTATTTAAGGAATTGATCACAAACTATGTTCAAGAATTTGCCTGAGATAAAGGTGTCATAAGTAACAACCAGCATAGATTTATGAATGATCATTCCTGTCAGATTAACCTGTTCTATGAGAAAGTTAGTAGGAATTTAGATAGAATGCGCCCAACAGACACAAGGGTTGATTTACTAAAACTGGAGAATGCAAAATCTGTTGCAGCTGTGCAATTAAAGCATGGCAACCTAACTTCCGCTTGTTCAATTAAGCTTAGACAAAAAAACCCTGGAAGCTTAATGGTTTCTATGCAGAGCTGCACCAGATTTTTCACTCTAAAGGTAAACCAACCCCAAAGTCTATCTGTATTTTGCTAAAGCATTCAACACTGTAACTCATACTTGAAGTGATTGTAGCCGTATTAGTGCAATTGTGACAGAGAAAATTGAGTACTGTCCGTGATACTTTTTTTATTTGCACTAACATATCATTTTTCATGGACGAACTTTCGGGGTGTGTCCCCTTCTTCAAGGTCTAAGCAGTACTTCAGTACTGCTTAGACCTTGAAGAAGGGAACACATCCCGAAAGGTCATCCATGAAATATGATATGTTAGCGCAAATAAAAAAAGTATCACGGACAGTACTCAACACTGTAACACAGAAACCTTTATTTTGCAAATTAGGGTCTATTGGTGTTGTATATGTGCACATTGACAGGAAACTGCTTACATGAATGGGTTCAGAGTATTCGTAAATGAGTAATTCTCCAGATATTCTAAGGTTGTAAGTGATATGACACCGGGCTCTGTCTTGGGGTCAATGCTGCTTAACTTTTTACTAATGAACCTTTATTTTTCACCGAATGGCTAATCAACTCTCTCATAAGCCCAAAGATCTTGGTGCTAATAATAGATATAAATAAAAAAAAGCTTGCCCTGCATTATGGACTTCCATGAATGCATCAATAAATTACTACAGGCACTACAATCATCAAATACTGTTATGAAAAATAACAGGAACTTATTCCCCGTAAAAGGTCTGTTTATTTGTGGGAAACATTAAAAACATATACCACGTGGTACAGTAAAACATTATGGTCAGCTGGGTACCTGGTTTATGAGACACAACTTGTACCACCTTATGCTGCCATCAAACATTTTCTTGCAGTATATACTGTTTATCAACTTTAATGGATCAAACTTGGTGAGCCCATCCAAACCACCTCCTGGTTTTCAAAGGGGGCAAATAAATCATCCTTTGGACCAAATTTGTTTCATCAAATGTATACTAATTTACTTTTTCATTCACAAAACTTCATGACATATGTACTATTTTTGCTTCCAAGGTAATTTTTCAGCTAAATTTCTGGCGAGCATCTCGGCGAGCTCAATTCCACTTAATCATATTGTCTGCACCCTTTTATCCCCAGATATGTGATGACCTCAAGCCCATTTGGCTAATAAAGACTCAATCCAGATCAGCTCCCCATAAATGACCAAGCAGAGATGATATTTATAGGTCCTTGGCCATATACTTCATCACAGTCCAGGCAACTCCAGCTGTCAAGAACTGCAGCTTTTTGTGGACCCTGGGTGTTGCTGAGCCAACAGCCCACCCAATCAAAAGAGCTGAGAGTGTGAGACATAGGCATGCTGAAGTGTTGTTTTATACCCCAGCTGACACTCCATTTATGTCAGTAATCCAAGCCATATAAATATTTCCAGATTACAAAGCCTTAGAACCTGACAACCAACATATTGGTTTTACAGAATAAAATTACGATATTATAATGACCAAATTTGCAAAAATAAACATATACATCAGATGCATTTATTGCCTAGAAGATTTAAAGTGGTTGCAAAGGCAGAAGGTTTTAATCTTAATGCATTCTATGCATTAAGATAAAAAACCTTCTCTGTGCAGCAGCCCCCCTCAGCCCCCCCAAACCCCCAATATTTACCTGAGCCCCATCTAGATCCAGCAATGTTGCAGCAGTGTCTAGGCTGCCCAGGACTCCCCTCCTCATTGGCCGAGACAGCAGCGCGGTTCCATTTGCTCCCACTGCTGTCAATCAAAGTCAGTCAGCCAATGAGAAGAGAAAAGGGAAGTTACGGCTCCATGCCTGAATGGATACAAGGAGCTGTGACTCGGCTCAGGTGCACTCAACAGGAGGGAGGGGCCAGGAGTATCAAAGAGGGGCCCGAAAGGAGGAGGTTCTGGGCTGCTCTGTGCAAGTATGAGCAACTTCCTATTTGCTTCCAGAACCAAATAAAGTCTGCCTGAACGCACCCCTGCCGTTCATTAGAGGCCTTTATTTTCATTAGTAAATACAAGGGTTCCTCTGATGGACAGAGATAGAGAGGTGGGTTGATGACACATGATGCCATTATTTCCATCTCCGCCACTTAGAGGAAGCCTTATTTTCACTGATAAAAATAAGGCTATTACTGAGTGGAAGAGAAGCATTTTGTTCCCACAGCAAAGTCATCCATACTGCTTTAGCATGTCGTAATAATTCTGCTGTTTAACTCTAATCTTGTAACCTGTAACGGCATAGCCTGTGAATAATTTAATGTACTGCAATTCGTCATCATTCCACAGGTGTGTGCAATTTTAAAGCGTGACATGTTAGCTATCTATTTACTTGGTGTAGTAACATCTTTTACAACGTATATTTTATAAAAAAATTGGATATTATATTGTGTTTGTAAGCACTAAAATGATATAAAGTGCATTTTTTTCTTAAAATTTGCATTTGATAAACTGCTGCGCAAATATTATGTGACATAAAATATTATAACAAACCTAATTTTATTTCTTGGATCCTTGGTTTCAGAAAATATAGTAATGTTTGGGGTTCCAAGTAATTTTCTAGCAAAAGACATGTGGATTTTTACATGTACTGCAAAGTTGGAAGTAGTAAATGAAGCTGGAATTCTACTTTAATGTGACCATTTTGCTAACTGTACATTATAGCATATGCCTTTTTGGTATCAAACTGATTATTTTATTTCTTATACATATGTGTAAACGTTTGTTGGGAATGTAATTTTATCATAGCACTAATTAGGGTTAGTGTATGAAACTTAGCTCTGTGTAGTTCAAAAACCAGACTGCAGATGCGTATTGTGAAGTCACATACCAGACAAGGCACTTCACAACCTGATTCCAATAGAGGACTTGGCCTAATGGAGATTTATCGCCACTCATTTTGCAGTTCTTCAGACCTCATTATTTTCACACTGACCAAAGACGTTCTTACTTTCAACATGTCAGAAGAAAGATACTCTCACTTTAGTCATGGTGGACCACTTTAACAAGTTTGCAGTGGCTGCAACCAGATGGCCATGACCACCATCCAGATGGTGTGAAAGAACTACATTCCTTATGACAGTCTGCAGAATATACATGCAGCCCAGGGACCCTGAAATGTCTCTGTCACTAGAGGTTCTATTACTCTTCTATCAATATTTCCAAGTCTCCCAGAAGAAGGCATTGATTCTGGCACTATTTAGGATTGGAGAAACAGCACACATATAATAAGTGTCTCAATATTACACTGCCCAATGGTCACCCAGCTCAGGTCCATGCTTTTTCTGGTGAGACTTCTGAACCCTACACTGATGCGCATGAAAACAAATATATCACCTCCTGTCCTGGAAGGTGGAACCCCTGAAGCTGTCCAAGAGACCTAACTTCGAGTGACTCCCTCTAAACTATATGCAGGATGAATTTCAATGGTCTACAAACTTGCTTTTTAAGTATCTGTTTGAGTTCTGAACTGTTTTACTGAAGTAGTAATTCTCAGTTATTTGCTGTTGTAATAGACTCTCATACATAAACAAATTTACATAATATGGACTTTAATGATATCTAAATATTGTGCAAGTACTACTGCAATATTTTCTGATTAAAACCCTTATTTATGATTATACATATATTAAAAAGAGTCCTCCACCAGATACGACATCAGGTATTAACTACCCTTTACAAGCAATTAGTACAGTTTTAACGTATAACTGCAGAGTTGGTGCAAAACTTTACAAGTGATTGGTGTTATATTCTTAATGTATTTTGCAAATATACTAAATCTGCTTCATTAGAGGATGAACCAGAAGGGTATCTAAAAGTAACATCAAGAACATATTAGATGCACATACTGTCTATAGAGTAGGCAAAATCCATGAAAATACACAGCAAAAGTTATACAGAAAGAACCTTAATCTATTACAATCCATGTACAGTATCTCACAAAAGTGAGTACACCCCTCACATTTTTTGTAAATATTTTATTAAATCTTTTCATGTGACAACACTGAAGAAATGACACTTTGCTACAATGTAAAGTAGTGAGTGTACACCGTGTATAACAGTGTAAATTTGCTATCCCCTCAAAATAACTCGACTGTAGGGGATATAAAAAGGCTGGTAGAAGTTCCATCCCAATAATGTAGGGTCTGACAATATTCATATTAAACCTCAATCAGAAATTAGACCACACCTCCTATATTCTAGTTATTACCTTAATGCAAATAGTAAACTACCTTAAATCGTATGTTTTTTCCTGGTACAGCTTTATGTTCCAGCTGGATCGACACTTTAAAAAAAAAGAATCCAGCACCTCAAAATGGCACTCTCCCAAGGGGCAGTCAATTATAAGTGCCAAGGCAAAAATCCAGTGAAAATTATCTTCCTGCCAATAAGTGCCATGGCCTAAAAGTCTATTTTAAACCATATAGGTACATTATAGGAGATCACATTTTCATTATTGTGTGTATATTTCCACATTACTTATCTCCAAGGAATGACTTAGCATGACTTGCAGTCCACCTAAAATGGACTCCAGGGGCTGATGCCCAGAAGACTGTCTCTCTGGGATATTGATGCCCTGTATTTATATCCCCCACTTCTTCAAAAGTGGTCCCACCATCCCACCAGGGGGCAGGTGACGTCAATCATTAAACCTGTTATGCATTATTATTTCAAACTTTGCACCCGTTTAGTAGACTGCAGGTTACAATTACTCCATGTCTGACCTTTCAGGTTATTATCCATTCTGCTGAAGAACTACTTTCTCTTCACTCTCTCTTGCAAACCTTTGACTTTTGACGCTTTTGCTGCTAAGGATGTAAGGATTATGTTGGAACAAGACCAGGTCAGCAAGCCTTATGTCTAGGATTCACCCTACCACTACATGCTCATTGCCGTAACAGCCATAGACTGTTTCTCCCTGCTGTGCGGCCACAATCCAAGTCCCCTGTCCTCTGTGATCACAGCAGTTCTCACACACATTCATGTGTCTTCCTCTTTTGCTTGGATCCCCCTGTAACTCACTCCTGCCTCTGCAAGCTTCTCTATTTTCCTGCCCACTGCCTGTCAGTGGCTGACACTGGCGGAAGATCATCCTGATCAGAATGGCGGTCATACGTAAACATGGTTCTTATGTTTGCTGAACCCCTGAAATAAAACAGGAATGTTCAGCACAAATCACTCTGCGTTCATTCATAACAGAATACATAGTAAACATCAGGTACATGTTTACTTTTTCTCCTGTTAGGGAATAAACACAGAGTACTGTATTGAACATTTCCTTTGTTCATTAAAGAATGCAGGGCTGCAGAGAAGAAGGCAATAAATAAAATATTAAGACATAAAAGGCGTATTAAAGAAAAAAAATTTTGTGAAAATATTGTTTTGATAAATAATTTGCGCAACTATTTCGGGACCTACAAAATCAGAAGTATCATCAGAAAATTAACTTTTTCAGAATCTTTTACAAACTCTGAAAGCTGTAAGTGAAAAATAAAAGTGATAACTTAGGAGAGCTCTGTAAGGCCCCTTTCACACTGGGGCAGTGCCGGTGTCGGCAGTAAAACGGCGCAATTTTTAGCGCCGCTTTACCGTCGCTTTGACCCCCGCTAGCGGAAGAAAAAGGGTTAAAACCGCCTACAGCAGCGCTTTGCCGGCGGGTTTGCAGCGCTGCCCCATTGTTTTCAATGGGAAGGGACGCTTTAGGAGCGGTAAATACACCGCTCCTACAGCGCTCCAAAGATGCGGCTTGCAGGACTTTTTTGACCGTCCTGCAAGTGCACCGCTCCAGTGTGAAAGCCCTCAGGCTTTTACATTGGAGACACAGCAGCGGCTGTTTTCGGGCGCTTTGCAGGCGTTATTTTTAGCGATGTTGCGCCTGCAAAGCGCCCCAGTATGAAAGGGGCCTAATACAGGCGGTTAACACAGATAATACATGTACAGTACATACAAACAATTTAAATGGCAGTACCTGCAGCAATATAGCAAAACATAAATAAAAAGAAAGCTACTGGTACAAGCTTGCGTGTATATTATCTTTCCACTGCTGTGCAGTATTATTTCAATTTAGACATTTTGTATTTAAATCACTTATCAATTTAACAATAGTATGCGTGCAAATATGTACAGCTCACTGGACCTTATCACAGGTGAGGAACAGCAGCAGATAAGCAGCTCAGGTTCCACTGTTATCAGCAGAGAAATTGAGCCAAGGTTACAGTTTACTCAATATAGTATGCAGTATGCTTTCAGTCCTGTAGAACTATACTTAAAGTGATTGTAAAGTAGATTTTTTGCAAAACCAAACAGGTTTATACTTACCTGCTCTGTGCAATCTAAATGCACAGAGTGCCCCTGAACCTCCTGTTCTCAGGTCTCCTACTGGCATTCCTGGCTCCTACTCTTCTGTGAGCCGCTTGCTATAGGGGCATTCATACAGATTTAATCCCAGGTCATGCTGCCTTTGTCTCTTGACACAGGCCATTTGGCTTGGCCCCACCTCTACTCTCTCCTCACTGAATTTGACTGAGAGCAGCAGTGGGGGCCATTGGCTGCCGCTGCTCTCAGTCAAATGACGGAGAGAGGACAGAAGGACTGAATTGGGTGAGGACTAAGGTAAATATAAGGGGAGTAAGGTGGGTGATTGTGCTACCTAAACATTTTTTTTACCTTACAGTGTTACTAAACCTAGGACCCTGCATTCAATATGTCTGCTCTCTCGCAGAACATGGAAATGCAATTATTTTAGTAAATATAAACTGCTAAATTTATATTATCAGCAGTATATATACCTTTTCTCATCAGCAGTATATAGCAGTCTTATGTCTTCCATTAGTGTCTGGTAGTGGTAGGTGGAGTTTTCATTGTCCTCTGACTGTCCTATGAAGCTGCAGGACCCCTGACCCTCTTTCTGGACAGTGCTGATTGGCCCTGTGCCGATCACATGCACCCTCCCACAAAAAAAAGACTCTCAAACAATACACACCAAACTGAGCATGTGTAGAGTGCCCCCAAGGCTCTGTTCTATCAGGAGATTGAGATCTGTGGAAGAAGGAGAGGATCAGAGAAGAAAGGATCAAACAGTCGTTTTATACAATGCGGAGGATTAACCCCTTAGGTTCCACAGTGAGTAGAACAATCATGCTTTACTGCATATACAGACTGATTTTACTGTTGTGGGTTTAGTAACGTTTTAATGCAAAGAATGACCTAGTCAGCAAGTTCTAAAAGGGCCGTCTTTAAGGCAGGGCAAAAGAGGCAGCTGCCCTGGGTTTTAGTCCTGTGCTGTGTCCCGATTTCTCAGTGTGAAGTTCTGTTACTAATGCTGCCCAGCTCTGCCCTATTGCCGTGTACAGATGACTAACCTGCAGACCCTGTGTTTACATGTAAATAACTTGCACTAAATGTAAAAGCGGCAGCATGAATATGTAAAAAGCTTTGGGTCGGCTGAATTTATATGTAAATAGAGGCGGTATTCATATGTATATCATGCCCCCCTGGGGTTACATCCACCATCACTTCTGCTGAATGCTGCCCACTGGGGATGTAAAGGGAATGCTTGAAAGTCCTGCCTGCAACTGTGCTCATTAAGCCTAACAGCAGATTGTTCTGCAAAGGTAAGAAAATTGGAGGTGGAACCCTTTTTCAAAATAACATGGTGCCACAGCACCGTGAATTTTGGTGCATGTGAATATACACATCTCAGCAGATGTGTGAGGGTGCCATTACCAATCAATGGCACTGCTGTGTATCTGCTAAAGGGCAGCACGTTTCTGTGGTGTCAGGAAAGCAAATTTGCATGCATTCCTGGCACACACAAATGTGAACACAGGCTAAATGTCTCAGTTACATTGGTGGTCAGTTTAATCTTCTCATTACATTGGGGCTTGGTGTACAATCCTTTCATTCACACTAGTGGTCAGTGTGAATGTCCCCCTTAGAAGTGGTGGTTACTGTGAATGCATTAGTGATCAGTGTAAATACCCATTACATTGGTGATCAGTGTAGAAACTCCTCTTTATATTTGTAAAAAAAATCCAAAATTGCATTTGTGGCCAGTTTTAAATCCTCCCTTACATTGGTGGCACATGTAGAAGCCCCCTTTAAATTGGTGGTGAATGTAAATCCCCCTTTCATTGGTGGCCAGTGTAGAAATCCCCCTTTATTGGTTGTTGATGTAAAACCCCCCATTACATTGGTTGTCAGTGAAAATTCTTCATCACATTGGTGATCAGTGTACATTTCCCTTTACATTGGTGGTCAGTGTAAATGTATCACCTTACAGTGCATTGTGGTCATTGTAAATTCCCCATTACATTGGTGGTCAGCATAGAATCCCGCACTATATACTTGCCAAAGATTTCTGTCCTCGCTACACGTTACCCTGTGGTGTGTGTGTGTAGTCTGACATGCAGTTAAACCGCCCTATTCTTCAATAGACAAGACTGTATGGTGAAGTCTGTAGATTTATTGAGTCATAGATAATAAGCAAGCGGTGAAACTAGAAAACAATAGAGCAGAAAACATGAATAAACACATGTTCATATACAACTAACATATCAGCATATCAGCATTACAACATATCAGCATTACAAGATAGCTGAAACATAACATGTAGTAACATGGATGACATGTGGAGAGCTGGTCTGCTAGTTACAACTTAAGACAGTGCAGCTGCTGCTCCTGAACATAAAAGTCTGTGTAGCTGGAAGCAGCTGTGGCTGAGAAATACTGTAGGACAAGTCCATAAGCTTACCAGCGATGCTGCCACATGGGGACAATGGAGGATGCAGTCTTTCTCTCCTTAGCACAGTCTGTAATGGAGTTCTTCCTCCCAAGATGCTTCACTTCACTGAGGAGAGATGGAAGGAGCAGAGGGACAAAACACTGAAAGGCAAAGCCAGCCACTAGGTGGAGTGCCTGTGTAGTGTAATCAGACTCACTTTACAGTACATAAAGATGCTGGAGGCATGACACTCCCCGCCTGGTATCCATGGATGCCACCAATTTAGTCTTCAGAAGATAGAAGCAAAATTAGTTCAGATATTGGTCTGAGAAACAACTTGGACTCACCTCCCTTCGCTATCTTCACTTCTACTTTGCGAACATGTCCATCTTCACTAGGGAATGTTTTGGTGACTAAGCCAAGAGGCCAATGGTTTCTTTGAGCTTGACAGTCTTTTACGAGAACAAGGTCACCATCCTTTAGGTTAGGTTTGGTGATTTGCCATTTGTTCCGTGGTTGCAATGTAGATAAATGCTGTTTACGCCATCTGTCCCAGAAGGTATTTGCAAGGCTTTGCACTTGTCTCCATTGACGTTTATACAAATCTTTGGCGTCAAATTCTCCTTGAGGAGCATTGAATGTCCCTGTTTTTTGAGTAAGCAAAGTGGCAGGAGTCAATAAGAGAGGTTCCTCTGGATCACTAGGGACTGGGGTGTGAGGTCTTGCATTCACTATAGCTACAATTTCTGCCATAAAGGTAATTAGACTTTCATGGGTGAGTCTTGTTGTGCCCATGTGTAGAAAAATAGAGTCAAGAATTCTACGAACTATGCCGATCATTCTTTCCCAGGATCCTCCCATATGAGAAGAGTGCGGTGGGTTGAATGTCCATATGCAACTTTGGTTACTCAAGAATCTTTCAACACTTTTGTAGTCCACGTTTGAAAGAACTTTTAATTCTTTGGCTGCTCCAACAAAGTTAGTACCTCTGTCTGAATGAATGTGTTTGACAGGGCCTCGGCTAGCAATAAAACGTCTGAGAGCATTAATGAAGCTTGAGGTGTCTAGGGACTCAATGACTTCTATATGAATGGCTCTGATAGACATACAGGTAAATAGAACTGCCCATCGCTTACTGTTGGCCTGACCGCCTCTAGTACGTACAGTGGTGATTGACCAAGGTCCAAAAACATCAAGTCCAACATTGGTGAAAGGAGGTTCTGTGTCAAGCCTGTCTGCTGGCAGATTAGACATCTTTTGTGTTTGATTTAGACCCCGAAGTTTGCGGCAGGTGACACATTTAAAGATTATACTGCTGATGAGCCTCTTTGCACCGATAATCCACAGGCCAGCAGCTCTTAAAGCACCTTCTGTAAATAGTCTTCCTTGATGTCTGACCTCATTGTGGTAATGATTCACAAGTAAAGCAGCAGTATGGCAATGGCCAGGGATTATAAGAGGGCTTTTCTCTTCGTACTCCAGCTTTGCTTCTTTAAGTCGGCCTCCTACTCTTAGTAGGCCATTGCTATCAATGAATGGGTCAAGCTTACTCAATACACTGTCCTTAGGTAACGGTCTTTTGTTGGTGAGGCTCTCGATCTCTCTAGAGTAGGTTTCTTGTTGAACAGTATAGATAATGTGATTTCTTGAATTTTCCATGTCTGATACTGCATAGACCTTTGTACAGTGATGCCAGCCTTTACATTCATGTAGACTAGAAGTTCTCATACCACTGAATGAACAAGTTATGTGAGTTAAACAGGTAATAGCTCGCACAAGTGACTTCCAGGTTGAAAATCTTTTGAATCTCTGAGATCCTAGTCGGCTACCTGAGGTTGTTGTGTGGAGTGTAGACACCTGAGGGCGGATTTCAACATCCAATTCTGCACCCACTAATTCAAAGGCTTTAAAGGTAGCTTGCTCTGAGTTGTACAATAATTTTGGTCCTGAAAACCAAGTAGTGTTATTTAAATGATTAGCAGCAATGGCTCTAGTAGCATGATCAGCAGGGTTCTGGTCTGTAGGTACATAGTGCCACTGCTTTGGATGGGCAGATCTCCAAATCCGTAACACTCTGTTGTTAACATAGACATAGAATCTTCTGGTTTCATTGTAAATGTAGCCTAAGACCACTTTACTGTCTGTGTAGAATGCAACATCTTTTAGGTCAATGTCCAATTCAGATGTAATGAATTCAGCTACTTCAACAGCTAGTACAGCAGCACATAGTTCTAGTCTGGGTACCGTGTGCTCAGGGTATGGTGCAAGTTTGGTTTTACCCATGACAAATCCGACATGGCATTGTCCTTTAGAGTCTATAGTTTTAATATAGGCCACAGCAGCAATTGCCTTGACAGAAGCATCTGAAAATATGTAGAGTTTTTGGCTTTGTATTTCTGTAGAAGGCACTGGTGCATAGGCTCTAGCTACATTGAGCTTAGATAAAGCTGTTAGAGAGTTTTTCCACTCTTCCCACTGAATCCTTTGATCGGCTGGTAAAGGTGTGTCCCAGTCAGATGTTTCACGGGTTAAGTTTCTGAGTAGGGCTTTACCTTGAATTGTAACAGGAGCTGCAAACCCCAAGGGATCATACAAGCTATTTATGGTGGACAGAACACCCCTACGTGTGAAGGGCTTTTCCTCCTTGCTGGCTTGGAAGGTGAATGTGTCCGATTTTAGATTCCAGAGAAGTCCAAGGCTGCGTTGTACTGGCACAGGGTCAGTCCCTAAGTCCAGGTCTTTCAAATCACTACAGCGATCCTGAGATGGAAAGGCTTCCATTAGTTCTTGACTATTGGAGGCTATTTTGTGAAGTCTGAGGTTTGAGCAGGCAAGCATTTCTTGAGCTCTCCTGAGGAGATTAATAGCAGTCTCATTTGAAGGCATAGCTTTTAAGCAGTCATCAACATAGAAGTCCTTTTCTACGAATTTTCTGACATCTGATTCATATTCTGCCTCACCTTCTTGAGCAGACCTTTTGAGTCCATAAATTGCAACTGATGGCGAAGGACTGTTGCCAAAAATGTGCACTCTCATACGGTACTCTATAACATCTTTAGAAGGATCATTGTCTCTGTACCAGAGAAATCTTAAGAAATTCCTGTCTTCCTCTTTGACAAGGAAACAGTGAAACATTTGTTGAATGTCAGCGGTGAAGGCAATAGAATCTTTGCGGAAGCGCATGAGTACTCCCATAAGTTTGTTGTTCAGGTCTGGACCTGTCAAGAGAACATCATTTAAAGAGACACCCTCAAACTTGGCACTAGAGTCAAACACCACCCTGATCTGGCCTGGTTTCTTTGGGTGGTATACTCCAAACATTGGTAGGTACCAGCATTCCTCAAAGTCTTTGAGTTTGGGAGCTATCTCTGCATGGCCATTTTCAAATATCCTTTCTATGAAGATGAAGAAGTGATTTCTCATTTCTTGTTTCCTCTGCAGGTTGTGCTTGAGAGAAGAGAAACATTTTAGAGCGTGTTCTCTGTTATTAGGCAGGCGTTGTCTGGGACTCCTGAATGGAAGAGGTGCGACCCAGCTGTTAGTTTCATCTTTAACAAATCCATTGTGCATTATGTCTAAAAACAACTTGTCCTCTATTGACATTGCCACTTGATTATCCTTCGTTGTTCTCTGAAAGACTGTACATCCTAGCTGATCTTCATAAATGTTAGATGCTGCATGGCTGTCACAAGGAAGATCTGTGTAGGTGCAGAGCAGTTGGTTGCTGTATGGCAATTCTTTAACATGAAAGTTGTTGTTGCATGGTTGGAAAAGAGAAGGTCGACCATTGTCTAGCATATTGGTGAGCATGCTGGTCACAGAGGTGGGAGTGTGCATGCGTCCCAAGCATACATCTTCTATTATGACCCATCCTAGGTCTAGCTTTTGGGCATAGGGAGCATTATTGGGGCCATTAATATCACGTCTCACTTTGTGTACTTGTAAAATATCTCTCCCAAGAAGTAGGATTATCTGTGCCTGATGATCAAGTTCTGGTATAAGATGTGCCATGCTCTTTAGGTGTGAATGGTAGCTTGCTACCTCTGGTGTAGGGATTTCAGATCTGTTGTCAGGAATTTGGTTGCACTCAATTATGGTAGGTAAGGGCAAGCATGTCTGTCCATCTAAGGATTCAATCTGGTAGCCGGTGGCCTTCCTTCCCATTGTGGATGTGGTGCCTGCACAGGTTTTTAAGGAGTATGGAGTGCTTGGTCCTTGAATTTTGAAGATGTCAAAGAATGTTGATCTGGCTAAGGATCTATTACTCTGATCATCCAGTATAGCATACAGTTTTACAGCTTTGTCCTTTTGGCCTTTTGGATAGACTCTGACTAGACAGATTTTAGAGCAGGATCTGCTGCCTAATGTCCCTTTGCACACTTCTGTGCATTGTGAAGTGACCTCTGGTGAAGCTATAGCAGTGTTTCCTTTCTCCCCGCCATGCTCAGTGTCACTTGAAGTGCTCTGTGAAGTCCATGGTGCTGGACCAGGGTGTAAAGCGGTGTTGTGATCTGTGGTGTCACATTCTGTGCATTTTACACTGACCTTGCAATCCTTGGCAAAATGAGATGTGGATCCACAGCACTTGTAACAGATGCCATTCTCTTTCAGGAATCTTTTGCGGTCTTCAACTGGTTTCTCTCTGAAGGCTCTACATTTTAGGAGAGGATGAGGCTTTTGATGTATGGGACACTGCTTGCTTGGATCCCGTGCCTTTACCTCTGCTTGGCTTGCAGACCTGTGAATAAAATCTGGAGGAGAAACATTAGTCTTGTGTACTGCCACTGAGGTTTTGCGTAAGTTGAGACCTGGAGTGGCACATGACAATGTAAGATCAAAACTAGGGTAATTTCTTATCTTTGCTTGGTTATGCACAAATTCAACAAAAACAGAGAATGAGAATGGAGGAAATGGGACATTATGTTTATATTTATATGTGGAACCATGGGTAATCCACTTCTCTTGTAGGTTGTAGGGTAATTTTTGGACTAAAGGGTTGACACCTCTTGCTGTGTCAAGGTATGCAAGTCCTTGTAAGTCCCCTTCAGATTTGGCAACTTGAAGTTCCATTAGTAGGTCACTCAGTTCTCTGAGTTTATGATAGCCTTTGTTGGTTATCCTGGGAAAGTCCTCAATTCTTTTGTACAGGGCACTTTCTATAACCTCTGCTGAGCCATAGCACTCATCAAGTCTGCTCCAAATCATTTTAAGACCAGTCTCAGGGTAGTTTATATTGATAGCCCTGATCCTAGCTGCATGTTTGCTTGACTCTTCCCCCAGGTATTTGACCAAGAGGTCCATCTCTTCACTACATGACAGGACTGAGTCTCTGGTGACATTGTGAAAGGAAGATCTCCAGGCTCTATAGTCTTCAGGACG
This sequence comes from Lithobates sylvaticus, assembly GCA_028564925.1. Taxonomy (NCBI): domain Eukaryota; kingdom Metazoa; phylum Chordata; class Amphibia; order Anura; family Ranidae; genus Lithobates; species Lithobates sylvaticus. Next base: position 123,695,438 of record CM053033.1, read on the forward strand.
ATCATTGAACTTCACAATTCCCTTTGCGACTAGTTTGCGCCGTGTAAAAAACTTTGCAAAGTCTATTGCGGTCTGGTTAACAGCAGGATATACTGGTGGTGTACTACCCTGGTAAAAATATGGGGTGTGCTCATACCTGTTAGTAGTCTCTTGGTTGTGCTGGCCAGTATCATGCTGCCTTGGCGTCAGGGGAGATGCAACAGTGAGGTAATCTGCCTTGACTGCTTGACCTGTAATGAGGTTATTACCAGCGGAGTTGCTCTCTTGCTTGTAGTTGACCCGGGATGGCACTTCATGCTGTACTGGGCCTATTTCACTTATGGGACAATGTTCAGGTTTTTGTACTGGATCAGTATTGCTGTCTGAACCTGGGAGCTCATTTACATACTCTGACGTGCGTTGCAATGGATCTTGCCATTTAAGCTTCATACCTGGTATGCTGTCACGTCTTGGTGTTTCAGGGTACTCTATAGCCTCTAAGAACTCTGCTTCAGCAGTGGTGGCTGCAGCTTCCTTTTCTGCAGCAAGTTTCTCTAATGTTGCTTCTAGGCATTTTTCCTGTTCTGTAAATTTTGCTTCTAGCCGTGCCTTCTCTATTTTTACTTGCATTTCTTGCTCGGCGTATGCTGCTCGCGTTTTAGCTGCTTCAGCTTTTGCGCGGGCAATGGCCACTGCACTGCTAATAGATGAAGCTTTTGTGGAGACAGAAGCGACAGATCTGGATCTGAGTGAAGATTTTTGGGACATTGTGCCTTTAAGAAGATGCTTGTCTGTGCAGAGAGTACTGTATATCTGTGAGCAGGTAGCTGCAGTATAGCAGGTCTCTATGTCTTGTATCCCACTGGCTGGGTAGCCGCTGTTTCACTGTTCTGTCCTCGCTACACGTTACCCTGTGGTGTGTGTGTGTAGTCTGACATGCAGATAAACCGCCCTATTCTTCAATAGACGAGACTGTATGGTGAAGTCTGTATGTTTATTGAGTCATAGATATAAGCAAGCGGTGAAACTAGAAAACAATAGAGCAGAAAACATGAATAAACACATGTTCATATACAACTAACATATCAGCATATCAGCATTACAACATATCAGCATTACAAGATAGCTGAAACATAACATGTAATAAAATGGATGACATGTGGAGAGCTGGTCTGCTAGTTACAACTTAAGACAGTGCAGCTGCTGCTCCTGAACATGAAAGTCTGTGTAGCTGGAAGCAGCTGTGGCTGAGAAATACTGTAGGACAAGTCCATAAGCTTACCAGCGATGCTGCCACATGGGGACAATGGAGGATGCAGTCTTTCTCTTCTTAGCACAGTCTGTAATGGAGTTCTTCCTCCCAAGCTGCTTCACTTCACTGAGGAGGGATGGAAGGAGCAGAGGGACAAAACACTGAAAGGCAAAGCCAGCCACTAGATGGAGTGCCTTTGTAGTGTAATCAGACTCACTTTACAGTACATAAAGATGCTGGAGGCATGACAATAGACACTATGGAACGTTTTTCACTGTCTTGATGAAGATTGATACTGCAGTTTGGGACTTTAATGTATTTTTGTTACATTGTATTGTTTTTTTATTTGTTACACAATAATACAATGATACTAGAAGTTAGGGTTCTTTCACATGGAATTGTATCTGCTCCGATCAGCAAGGGTTTCATGAGTAAATCCCCAGTTGAATCAGAGCCGAAAGGAACAGATGGCAGTTTTTTGACATCCGTGCCCATTCATTTTGTGTCCGGTGAACATGGACAGAACTGGGAAAGCTATGTGGGCAGCCACATGTAAACGGACTCCGCTGTCCGCTGTCAACAACAGGTAAGACCTCCAAACTCCCCCAATGGAATTGTCAATAGGCTGCAAATGAAAGGACCCTAAACATGTCTTCAATCTGCTTCCACACTTTAAATGTACTCAAAGAGAACAGGAGACCATAGTGTAAAATCCAAGATAAAAGGTTTCTTAAAACATGCGCCATGCCACGCCACCCTTGAAGGAGCCTCTTAGAAATTTTAGGTTCTCGGTTCTGTGCCTCGATTTCAAGAACAGCCTCCACCCGTCTAGCACACCTGGTTAGATTGATAAAGCTCTGCAACCCCAGGTACATACACAGTTGTACAAATACCAAATAGGGATGGGCCCGGTGCTCGATGCGAACCCACGTTCGCATCGAGCACCGGGCGTTCGCTCGCTCGGCGAGCCCAGAACTATTTTGGCCGCTCGCATCACGTTCGTGTGATGCGAGCGGCCCCGCAATGCATTGCGGCCGGCGCGGCCGGCGCAGTGCATTGCTGGCTGATGATTGGCCAAGCATGCACTGTGACCCCGCATGCTTGGCCAATCACAGCCCCGGAAACTCGAAGAGCCATAATTGGCTACAGGCAGGACGCCTGTAGCCAATTACAGCTCAGGGGCTTTAGTACACGCCCCCCCCCCTATAAAAGGCCGCCACGCCGTCTGCGCCGGTCACATGCTGTTCCGGCGCAGATAGAGCAGGATAGATCTGTGACACTCTGCTGGATTTAGTTAGTTAGAGAGATTTACTTAGAGAGATTGAGTTAGATAGATTCATTTACAAAGATTGATTTAGAAAGAGGGGCTTGTAGTGTGTTCGTGGCAGGCAGGCAGAGCTCCTATATTTTGTTCCCAGAAGCACCTATAGGACTTGTAGTGTGTTCGTGGCAGGCAGGCAGAGCTCCTATATTTTGTTCCCAGAAGCACCTATAGGACTTGTAGTGTGTTCGTGGCAGGCAGGCAGAGCTCCTATATTTTGTTCCCAGAAGCACCTATAGGACTTGTAGTGTGTTCGTGGCAGGCAGGCAGAGCTCCTATATTTTGTTCCCAGAAGCACCTATAGGACTTGTAGTGTGTTCGTGGCAGGCAGGCAGAGCTCCTATATTTTGTTCCCAGAAGCACCTATAGGACTTGTAGTGTGTTCCTGGCAGGCAGGCAGAGCTCCTATATTTTGTTCCCAGAAGCACCTATAGGACTTGTAGTGTGTTCCTGGCAGGCAGGCAGAGCTCCTATATTTTTGTTCCCAGAAGCACCTATAGGACTTGTAGTGTGTTCATGGCAGGCAGGCAGAGCTCCTATATTTTCTTCCCAGAAGCACCTATAGGACTTGAAGTGTGTTAGTCCCATCACACAGAGATCATATATTTTGTTCCCAGAAGCACCTATAGGACTTGAAGTGTGTTAGTCCCATCACACAGACCTATATTTTCTTCCCAGAAGCACCTATAGGACTTGAAGTGTGTTAGTCCCATCACACAGAGATCATATATTTTGATCCCAGAAGCACCTATAGGACTTGAAGTGTGTTAGTCCCATCACACAGAGATCATATATTTTGTTCCCAGAAGCACCTATAGGACTTGAAGTGTGTTAGTCCCATCACACAGAGATCATATATTTTGTTCCCAGAAGCACCTATAGGACTTGAAGTGTGTTAGTCCAATCACACAGAGATCATATATTTTGTTCCCAGAAAGCACCTATAGGACTTGAAGTGTGTTCGTGGCAGGCAGGCAGAGCTCCTATATTTTGTTCCCAGAAGCACCTATAGGACTTGTAGTGTGTTCGTGGCAGGCAGGCAGAGCTCCTATATTTTGTTCCCAGAAGCACCTATAGGACTTGTAGTGTGTTCGTGGCAGGCAGGCAGAGCTCCTATATTTTGTTCCCAGAAGCACCTATAGGACTTGTAGTGTGTTCCTGGCAGGCAGGCAGAGCTCCTATATTTTGTTCCCAGAAGCACCTATAGGACTTGTAGTGTGTTCCTGGCAGGCAGGCAGAGCTCCTATATTTTGTTCCCAGAAGCACCTATAGGACTTGTAGTGTGTTCATGGCAGGCAGGCAGAGCTCCTATATTTTCTTCCCAGAAGCACCTATAGGACTTGAAGTGTGTTAGTCCCATCACACAGAGATCATATATTGTGTTCCCAGAAGCACCTATAGGACTTGAAGTGTGTTAGTCCCATCACACAGACTATATTTTCTTCCCAGAAGCACCTATAGGACTTGAAGTGTGTTAGTCCCATCACACAGAGATCATATATTTTGATCCCAGAAGCACCTATAGGACTTGAAGTGTGTTAGTCCCATCACACAGAGATCATATATTTTGTTCCCAGAAGCACCTATAGGACTTGAAGTGTGTTAGTCCAATCACACAGAGATCATATATTTTGTTCCCAGAAGCACCTATAGGACTTGAAGTGTGTTAGTCCCATCACACAGAGATCATATATTTTGTTCCCAGAAGCACCTATAGGACTTGAAGTGTGTTAGTCCCATCACACAGAGATCATATATTTTGTTCCCAGAAGCACCTATAGGACTTGAAGTGTGTTAGTCCCATCACACAGAGATCATATATTTTGTTCCCAGAAGCACCTATAGGACTTGAAGTGTGTTAGTCCAATCACACAGAGATCATATATTTTGTTCCCAGAAGCACCTATAGGACTTGAAGTGTGTTAGTCCCATCACACAGAGATCATATATTTTGTTCCCAGAAGCACCTATAGGACTTGAAGTGTGTTAGTCCCATCACACAGAGATCATATATTTTCTTCCCAGAAGCACCTATAGGACTTGAAGTGTGTTAGTCCCATCACACAGACCTATATTTTCTTCCCAGAAGCACCTATAGGACTTGAAGTGTGTTAGTCCCATCACACAGAGATCATATATTTTGATCCCAGAAGCACCTATAGGACTTGAAGTGTGTTAGTCCCATCACACAGAGATCATATATTTTGTTCCCAGAAGCACCTATAGGACTTGAAGTGTGTTAGTCCAATCACACAGAGATCATATATTTTGTTCCCAGAAGCACCTATAGGACTTGAAGTGTGTTAGTCCCATCACACAGAGATCATATATTTTGTTCCCAGAAGCACCTATAGGACTTGAAGTGTGTTAGTCCCATCACACAGAGATCATATATTTTCTTCCCAGAAGCACCTATAGGACTTGACGTGTGTTAGTCCCATCACACAGACCTATATTTTCTTCCCAGATGCACCTATAGGACTTGAAGTGTGTTAGTCCCATCACACAGAGATCATATATTTTGATCCCAGAAGCACCTATAGGACTTGAAGTGTGTTAGTCCCATCACACAGAGATCATATATTTTGTTCCCAGAAGCACCTATAGGACTTGAAGTGTGTTAGTCCAATCACACAGAGATCATATATTTTGTTCCCAGAAGCACCTATAGGACTTGAAGTGTGTTAGTCCCATCACACAGAGATCATATATTTTGTTCCCAGAAGCACCTATAGGACTTGAAGTGTGTTAGTCCCATCACACAGAGATCATATATTTTCTTCCCAGAAGCACCTATAGGACTTGAAGTGTGTTAGTCCCATCACACAGAGATCATATATTTTGTTCCCAGAAGCACCTATAGGACTTGAAGTGTGTTAGTCCCATCACACAGAGATCATATATTTTGTTCCCAGAAGCACCTATAGGACTACTTGAAGTGTGTTAGTCCCATCACACAGAGATCATATATTTTGTTCCCAGAAGCACCTATAGGACTTGAAGTGTGTTAGTCCCATCACACAGAGATCATATATTTTGTTCCCAGAAGCACCTATAGGACTTGAAGTGTGTTAGTCCCATCACACAGACCTATATTTTCTTCCCAGAGCACCTATAGGACTTGAAGTGTGTTAGTCCCATCACACAGAGATCATATATTTTGTTCCCAGAAGCACCTATAGGACTTGAAGTGTGTTAGTCCCATCACACAGAGATCATATATTTTGATCCCAGAAGCACCTATAGGACTTGAAGTGTGTTAGTCCCATCACACAGAGATCATATATTTTGTTCCCAGAAGCACCTATAGGACTTGAAGTGTGTTAGTCCAATCACACAGAGATCATATATTTTGTTCCCAGAAGCACCTATAGGACTTGAAGTGTGTTAGTCCCATCACACAGACCTATATTTTTCTTCCCAGAGGCACCTATAGGACTTGAAGTGTGTTAGTCCCATCACACAGAGATCATATATTTTGTTCCCAGAAGCACCTATAGGACTTGAAGTGTGTTAGTCCCATCACACAGAGATCATATATTTTGATCCCAGAAGCACCTATAGGACTTGAAGTGTGTTAGTCCCATCACACAGAGATCATATATTTTGTTCCCAGAAGCACCTATAGGACTTGAAGTGTGTTAGTCCAATCACACAGAGATCATATATTTTGTTCCCAGAAGCACCTATAGGACTTGAAGTGTGTTAGTCCCATCACACAGACCTATATTTTCTTCCCAGAGGCACCTATAGGACTTGAAGTGTGTTAGTCCCATCACACAGAGATCATATATTTTGTTCCCAGAAGCACCTATAGGACTTGAAGTGTGTTAGTCCATCACACAGAGATCATATATTTTGTTCCCAGAAGCACCTATAGGACTTGAAGTGTGTTAGTCCCATCACACAGAGATCCTATGTTTTGTTCCCAGAAGCACCTATAGGACTTGAAGTGTGTTAGTCCCATCACACAGACCTATATTTTCTTCCCAGAGCACCTATAGGACTTGAAGTGTGTTAGTCCCATCACACAGAGATCATATATTTTGTTCCCAGAAGCACCTATAGGACTTGAAGTGTGTTAGTCCCATCACACAGAGATCCTATATTTTCTTCCCAGAAGCACCTATAGGACTTGAAGTGTGTTAGTCCCATCACACAGACCTATATTTTCTTCCCAGAGGCACCTATAGGACTTGAAGTGTGTTAGTCCCATCACACAGAGATCATATATTTTGTTCCCAGAAGCACCTATAGGACTTGAAGTGTGTTAGTCCATCACACAGAGATCATATATTTTGTTCCCAGAAGCACCTATAGGACTTGAAGTGTGTTAGTCCCATCACACAGAGATCCTATATTTTGTTCCCAGAAGCACCTATAGGACTTGAAGTGTGTTAGTCCCATCACACAGAGCTATATTTTCTTCCCAGAAGCACCCATAGGACTTGAAGTGTGTTAGTCCCATCACACAGAGATCCTATATTTTGTTCCCAGAAGCACCTATAGGACTTGAAGTGTGTTAGTCCCATCACACAGACCTATATTTTCTTCCCAGAAGCACCCATAGGACTTCTAGTGTGTTAGTCCCATCACACAGAGATCCTATATTTTGTTCCAGAAGCACCTATAGGACTTGAAGTGTGTTAGTCCCATCATCACACAGACCTATATTTTCTTTGCAGAAGCACCTATAGGACTTGAAGTGTGTTAGTGGCATCACACAGAGCTCCTCTATTTTCTTCTCAGCAGCACCCACAGGACTTCTAGTGTGTTAGTGGCATCACACAGAGCTCCTCTATTTTCTTTGCAGAAGCACCCATAGGACTTCTAGTGTGTTAGTGGCATCACACAGAGCTCCTATATTTTCTTCTCAGCAGCACCCACAGGACTTCTAGTGTGTTAGTGGCATCACACAGAGCTCCTCTATTTTCTTTGCAGAAGCACCCACAGGACTTCTAGTGTGTTAGTGGCATCACACAGAGCTCCTCTATTTTCTTTGCAGAAGCACCCACAGGACTTCTAGTGTGTTAGTGGCATCACACAGAGCTCCTCTATTTTCTTTGCAGAAGCACCCATAGGACTTCTAGTGTGTTAGTGGCATCACACAGAGCTCCTCTATTTTCTTCTCAGCAGCACCCACAGGACTTCTAGTGTGTTAGTGGCATCACACAGAGCTCCTCTATTTTCTTTGCAGAAGCACCCATAGGACTTCTAGTGTGTTAGTGGCATCACACAGAGCTCCTATATATTCTTCTCAGCAGCACCCACAGGACTACCGACTACAATGGCTGGAAGACCGCCAAGGGGAGGCAGAGCGTGCAGAGCCAAGAACACAGGGCAGGCAGGCTCTGTTTCTAGTGGACGTGGCCGTGGACGTGGACGTGGTCGTGCATCGTCATCAGCACGTGGCCATGGGACACGCGCGTCTTTGTTTTCGGCAGCTGGACATGTGGAGCCGCATCATGCTGAAGGCTTGGTAGAATGGATGACCAAGCCCTCCTCATCCTCCTCATCCTCTCTCACCCAGGCTCAGGGTACTGGCAGAGCATCATCAGCCACCCCTTCCCTAGACCCACCATGTCCTCCTGAGGAGTCCCCCGAACTCTTTGAGCACAGTGTTGGGTACATGCTCCAGGAGGATGCCCAACGATTCGAAGGCTCGGATGATGATACCCAGCTTGAGGAATCTGGCAGTACTGTTCCACCAGCTGCAGCTTACTGCCAGGTTTGCTCTAGTGGTGAAGAGGGAGGGGATGATGAGGTCACTGACTCCACGTGGGTGCCTGAAGGGAGAGAGGATGAGGAGGAGGACGAGGAGGAGGAGGATGCGGCGTCACATGTCCAACGAGGCAGGGTGCCCCCTGGAGGCCAGGTAGAGGCCAGCACAGCAACTGTACAACACCGCAGAGCTCCGCCTGTGCAGGGCGCTGCCTCTGCACGTTATCAGAAAAGTTCTTTGGTGTGGGCCTTTTTTGAGACGAGTGCATCAGATCGCACCACTGCTATTTGCAATATTTGTCTCAAGCGTATCTCGCGTGGCCAAAACATCAGCCGCTTGGGCACCACAAGCATGACCAGACATATGGCGACCTGCCATGCAGCTCGTTGGCAGGCACACATAAAAGACCCACACCAAAGAACTAAGCGGACCTCTCCTTGCTCCTCCTCAGCTGGGATCTCCATCCCCACTACACCTTCAGTCCTCTCTGAAAGCTGCTCTGAGAGGACTGAAGGTGTAGAATTAGGTGTGTCACAACCAAGTACTTGCAGTACACCGACGTCCGATTGCAGCAGGCAAATTTCCCTGCCCCAGCTGCTGGACCGTAGAAAGAAGTACACTCCCAGCCATCCACATGCCCAGCGGTTGAATGCTAGCCTGGCTAAATTGCTAGCACTTCAACTGCTGCCTTTTCAGTTGGTAGACTCGGCCCCCTTCCGTGAGTTTGTTCAATGTGCGGTTCCTCAGTGGCAGGTTCCCAAACGCCACTTTTTCTCACGGAAGGCGATTCCGTCTCTCTACCGGCATGTGGAGGGCAATGTCCATGCCTCGCTGGACAGGGCGGTCAGCGGTAAGGTGCATATTACCGCTGACTCATGGTCCAGCAGGCATGGACAGGGACGGTACCTTTCTTTCACGGCCCATTGGGTCACTCTATTGGCAGCTGGGAGGGATGCAGGACAAGGTGCAGTAGTGTTGGAGGTTGTTCCGCCACCACGCCTCCAAAACGCTACTACTGCTACTGGTTGTGACACACCTCTCTCCTCCACCCCCTCCTCTTCTTCTTCCTCCAGTGCTCTGTCCTTGGAACCAGCGGTGCTCCGTAGGCGTACAAGGGGCTACGCAAGTACGCAGGCAAAAAGATGCCATGCCGTGCTTGCGCTGGTGTGTTTGGGGGACAGGAGCCACACTGGGCCAGAGGTTCTGGCAGCTCTGCAGGGGCAGGCCGAGAGGTGGTTGACGCCACGTCAGCTTAAGCCAGGAATGGTCGTTTCTGACAATGGCACCAACCTCCTCTCCGCCCTGCGACAGGGGCAGCTCACCCATGTGCCCTGCATGGCTCACGTCCTCAACCTGGTGGTGCAGCGGTTCTTGGGCAGGTTCCCAGGCTTACAGGATGTCCTGAGGCAGGCCAGGAAAGTCTGTGTGCATTTCCGCCGATCTTATAATGCCAGTGCTCGGCTGACTGAGCTGCAAAAGGAGCTGAACCTGCCCAAGAACCGCCTAATATGTGACATGCCCACCAGGTGGAACTCAACGTTGGCCATGCTGCAGCGACTGCACACGCAGCAGAGGGCCATCAATGAGTACCTTTGCGACTATGGCACCAGGACAGGGTCAGGGGAGCTTGGTTTTTTTTCCCCACGTCAGTGGAGCATGATCAGGGATGCATGCACTGTCCTCTCACCATTTGAGGAGGCCACGAGGATGGTGAGCAGTGACAGTGCATGCATCAGTGACACTGTCCCTCTTGTCCACCTGTTGGAGCATACGCTGCGTGGGATAATGGACAGGGCACTTGAGGCAGAACAGAGGCAGGAAGAGGAGGACTTCCTTGCCTCTCAAGGCCCCCTTTATCCGGACAGTGTTCCTTCTGTCCCACCCATCACACAGGAAGAGGATGAGGAGGAGGAGGAGGAGGAGGAGGAGGAGGATTGTGTGAGCATGGAGGTGGAGCCTGGCACTCAGCATCAGCAGCAGCAGTCTTTTAGGGATGATGTACAGTCCCAACAAACCAGTGGACTTGTACGTGGCTGGGAGGAGGTGGCTGGCGATCATGTCATCCTCAGTGACCCAGAAGACTCCGGACCGAATGCCTCAGCTAACCTACGCTGCATGGCCTCCCTGATCCTGCAAAGCCTGCGGAAGGATCCTCGTGTTCTTCGGATCAAGGAGAGGGACCATTACTGTCTGGCCACTCTCCTTGATCCGCGGTACAAGGGTAAGGTTGCGGACCTTATCTTGCCGTCGCAGAGGGAGCAGAGGATGAGACATCTCAGGGAGGCCTTGCAGAAAGGTCTGTGCAACGCGTTCCCAGAAACTGGGAGGCTACAAACTCCTGGTCCTGGGCGACGAGTTGCTGAGGCTTCGGTCAGTAGCAGAAGGAGCGGTGGGGGAAGGTGGACGTCTGACCGATGCGTTCAGACAATTTTTTAGTCCGCAGCCCCAAGGTATGATCGGTTCCAGCAACCATCGCCAGCGTCTGATATACATGGTGCAGGAATACCTTGGGGCAAGGTCAGACTTGGACACCTTTCCCACCGAAAATCCTCTGGCTTACTGGGTCCTGAGGATGGATCACTGGCCAGAGCTTGCACAGTATGCAATTGAGCTACTGGCCTGTCCTGCCTCCAGCGTTCTTTCCGAACGCACATTCAGTGCTGCTGGAGGATTTGTCACCGATCATAGGGTGCGCCTGTCCACCGCCTCGGTTGATCGACTGACCTTCATCAAAATGAATCAGTCTTGGATCACCACCAGCTACCAGGCACCTGAGGCGGATATAACCGAATAATTTTTAATATCACATCCCTTCAAGACTGCCTATGCTGATGCTGAGTGACTGTCCTCTTATGTTCACTGACTATCCTCTTCCTCCTCCTCAATGATCCATGCCACCACACCAGTGCCTAAGGCACAATTTTTCAGCCCCTGTTTAACAGGGGCGTGTACATACAATTTTTATAAAAAAATGCTTCGCAACACGTGTGACTGCTGTGCTCCAAGTACAGTATCTGTGAGGGGTTGCAGTGTTGTGGCACCAGCACCAGTGCCTAAGGCAAATTTTTCAGCCCCTGTTTAACAGGGGCGTGTACTTACAATTTTTTAAAAAAAATGCTTCGCAACACGTGTGACTGCTGTGCTCCAAGTACAGTATCTGTGAGGGGTTGCAGTGTTGTGGCACCAGCACCGGTGCCTAAGGCACAATTTTTCAGCCCCTGTTTAACAGGGGCGGGTAATTACAATTTTTTAAAAAAATGCTTCGCAACACGTGTGACTGCTGTGTTCCAAGTACAGTATCTGTGAGGGGTTGCAGTGTTGTGGCACCAGCACCAGTGCCTAAGGCACAATTTTTCAGCCCCTGTTTAACAGGGGCGGGTAATTACAATTTTTTTAAAAAATGCTTCGCAACACGTGTGACTGCTGTGCTCCAAGTACAGTATCTGTGAGGGGTTGCAGTGTTGTGGCACCAGCACCAGTGCCTAAGGCACAATTTTTCAGCCCCTGTTTAACAGGGGCGGGTAATTACAATTTTTTAAAAAAAATGCTTCGCAACACGTGTGACTGCTGTGCTCCAAGTACAGTATCTGTGAGGGGTTGCAGTGTTGTGGCACCAGCACCAGTGCCTAAGGCACAATTTTTCAGCCCCTGTTTAACAGGGGCGGGTAATTACAATTTTTTTAAAAAATGCTTTGCAACACGTGTGACTGCTGTGCTCCAAGTACAGTATCTGTGAGGGGTTGCAGTGTTGTGGCACCAGCACCAGTGCCTAAGGCACAATTTTTCAGCCCCTGTTTAACAGGGGCGGGTAATTACAAATCTTGATCTAATAGTTCACAGCAGGGCCCATTCCTGCGCCCACCAAGAGTAACTATGAGGGCCTACAGTCTTGTGGCAACACCGTCCACCACCACCGCCAAAGGCCCAATTTTTCTGCCCTGTTCATCAGGTGCTTGCAATTACAAATCTTGATCTAATAACTCACAGCAGGGCCCATTCTTGCGCCCACCAAGAGTAACTGTGAGAGCTTACAGTCTTGTGGCAACACCGTCCACCACCACCGCCAAAGGCCCAATTTTTCTGCCCTGTTCATCAGGTGCTTGCAATTACAAATCTTGATCTAATAACTCACAGCAGGGCCCATTCTTGCGCCCACCAAGAGTAACTGTGAGAGCTTACAGTCTTGTGGCAACACCGTCCACCACCACCGCCAAAGGCCCAATTTTTCTGCCCTGTTCATCAGGTGCTTGCAATTACAAATCTTGATCTAATAACTCACAGTAGGGCCCATTCCTGCGCCCACCAAGAGTAACTGTGAGAGCTTACAGTCTTGTGGCAACACCGTCCACCACCACCACCACCCCCAATTTTTCTGCCCTGTTCAACAGGTGCATGCAATTACAAATCTTGATCTATTAACTCACAGCAGGGCCCATTCCTGTGCCCACCAGTCTTGTGGCTACACCAACATCTAATAGGGCAAATTTCTGCAGAGTATATACGCCAGGCCCCTACTTTCAAACATCCAACTTACAAACGACTCCTACTTGCAAATGGAAAGAGAAAACAGGAAGTGAGAGGAAATCTACCCCTAGGAAGGGAAATTCTATCCTGTTAGATTTAATTTGGGAAAAAGGTATCTCCTCTCTACTGATACTTTATCACCAATCCTTGTTTCAATTAAAACCCCACTTTTTCCAAAAACATTTGTCATTGGGACGGAAAGTGAGGTGACATGTTCTAAACAGATGTGCAAAGACAGCAAATGTTACAGGGGTGATAACCCCTCCCTATGTTCTCCAAAAAGCTTAAAAATAGATTTTTTTGGGATGGAGCTACACTTCATAATGTACCTGTTCAGATTCTACTTAAGAACAAACCTAAAGCCGCAAGTGGTTTTAAATGGCTTCTTTTTTTCCTTTAAAAATGTCATTTTGTGCAAGGACAGTTCTAAACACGGGAAACACATGCCACTTCACAGGCATACTTTAGACACCCCCCAGGTACCATATTTAAAGGAAAATTTCACTTTTTTTTTTCACTTTATGCATCATTAAAATGACTGCTCCCGAAAAAACGTTAGTTTTTAAAAGTTCTTTTTGCATTGATATATGTCCCCTGGGGCAGGACCCGGGTCCCCAAACCTGTTTTATGACATTAACATGCATATTGGCCGTTGTAATTAGCACTTTTGATTTCGAACGTTCGCGTCCATTATAACGTATAGGGTTCGAAAATTCGCGCGAACTTTCGGTCGGTTCGAAGGTTCTGGTGCGAACCGAACCCGGGGGTGTTCGGCTCATCCCTAATACCAAACCCGGCTGTAGGTTACTATAGTAAAATGCACACACACCTGTATAGTCATAAACAAGTTGATGTATTGAAATCACTTAAAATAGAGACAGCCTGAAATCACATAAGCTATATTTTAAATTAAGTCACAATCAGCTATAAAAAAATTAACTATACCCAGATAAGGGATGAACTGTCTTCTAACTTTAACTAGGATTCACCACTTAAGGACCAGGCCTATTTTTCAAACTTGTTTACAAGTTAAAATCATTATTTTTTCTAGAAAATTACTTAGAACCCCCAAACATAATATATATTTTTTCAGACTCCCTAGAGAATAAAATGGCAATAATGTCACACAGAATTTGCGCAGTGGTCTTACAAATGCAATTTGTTTTTGGAGAAAATACACTTTTTTGAATAAAAAAATAAGAAAACAGTAAAGTTAGCCTAATTTTTTTTTATATTGTGAAAGATAATGTTACACCGATTAAATTAATACCCAACATGTCATGCTTCAAAATTGCGCCCGCTCGTATAATGGAGACAAACTCCATAGGCAATGTTTAAACATTTTTACAGGTTGCCAGATTTGAGCTACAGAAAAGCCTGACAGAACCTCCTTAATGTGAGTTCTGAGGTCAAAAAGACCTCAAATCTCACAGTTACACTTAAATGCAATAAAATAAAATAAAAACATTTTCCCTTTAAGGCCGTTGGGCGGAAGTTAAGTTTGACGTTGCTTCCATCATCCAACATCATTGAGTCGAGTGGGGGCCATCAATCCCTCACCTGACTTATTGCCTCTGAGGAGAAAGGATTGGATCTTCTCCGCCGCTACCGATGGCTCTGGTAAGCCACGGAGATGACCAGAAAGTAGCAGGGGGCACCTCTCCCGCTGCCGATGAAAGTGATCTCACTGCGAATCCGCCACAATGACCACTTTTATCCTAAAGCGGACCGCCCACAGATTCTGAAAATACTGGGGTTATGGCAGCAATCTGCTGCTATAACATCGGTATTCAACATCAAAATACCGACATATAACGTCAGCGAGCGGTCCAGAAGTGGTTAAACGCTTGCTGACCAGCCGCCATCCTTATGCAGCAGGTTGACACAGCTGTGCAAATCGCCATAGGTGTATGTCAGCCGCTTCATGAGCAGTAGCAAGAGCATGCGCGCTGCAACACCAGAGCCGATGCATGTGGCCAGGGCCCGTTCTGGGGCTCCAGAGAGCCAGAATGGTGATCTGTCAACAACAAACAGTAAACAAACAGATCCCCATTATGACAGCTGAGTAGAGAGAGATAGGGGGTTATTTACGAAAGGCAAATCCACTTTGCACTACAAGTCGCTGTAAATCTGAGGGGTAGATCTGAAATGAAGGGAAGCTATGCTTATTTTATTATCCAATCATGTGCAAACAAAATGCTGTTTTTTATTTCCTTTGCATGTCCCCCTCGGATCTACAGCGACTGCACTTCCAAGTGCACTTTCAGTGCAATGTTCCTAGTGATCAGTCCACTCCCTCCACAGTTAGAAACACCCCCTCAAGGAACACTTAACCCCTTGATCGCCCCCTAGTGTTAACCGCTTCCCATGTTCGGTGTACTGTGGGAGACCAGCTATAGTGCATGCAAGCTCTCCCATAAATATTAATGCTTGGAGTCAAGATTCAGGTTTATGCATTGGGAAATGGAAGGGAATTGTTACAAGTGCTTATGCCAGGGCAAACAATAGCAGTGCAAACACTTTTTCTAGCTGGTGCATTCAATCGCCTGCCAAGAGTGGTCAGCTAGGTGGTGTCTGTGGAATCAAAGGCCGATCATACCATTTTCAGCCAAATGAGTATTCAGTAGGTGTTTAATCACTCTTCATTGCTGTGTTGCATATTTATAAATTGTGGGAAAGAACTTTTTTACCTGTGAAACTTTTTTATTTTTTTTTTAAAGCACCCTTGGCCTACATAGTCCATTATTTTCAGTAGAAGCAAGCTGGAAAAAACTTGTGTAAGTTAATATGGCCTTGTGATTTCATTGCTTGTTTACAAGGCACACAAACTGAGAATTAATACAAATCAAGTCACATTGTATTTGTTAACTCCACATGACTACTAGAGATCAGAGTTACAGAATATGTGTACTAACACAGTAGATTGTGAAATCCTACAGTCCTCCGAAGGAACAGTGCCGCAATTGTCTGACACCACAGATTTGGCAAAGGCTCCTGAGGTCAGAATTAAAGTTCTTCCAAAAGAGTGTACCTTTCCTATAGAATGCTGACTCACACCTACTACTATAAACAGGTAGAACATAATAGCAGAGATCAACTGTTAAAAAAGAAACAATGTCTATTCATCCCCTTTTAAAAACCTTTTAACGTAGGCCTAGGCTTGTATTTGTCAGGAAAAAAAATCTCTGGGCAATATATTAGGTTGAATTTCCGTCATAGCTTAAACACTATTTAATGGACTGCAAAATGCAAACTCCATGTAAATGTAAAGACATGCAGTATGCAGCTCTGTGTTTATTAAAACACAATTAAAATGGAATTAAACCCAAACGTAATCATTTATTACAATTGTGCTTAAAAGTTTGCATACCCTGGCAGAAATCGTGAAATGTTGGCATTGATATTGAAAATATGACTGATTATACCAAAAAAACTGTCTTTTATTTAACCAGTTCACAACCTCCCACCAGAGGCGGCTCTCTAATTAGACAGGCGCCCAAGGCCTCGCACTCACAGGGGCCTCGCGACCGCCTAATTTGCCTAATTGAAGAGCTGACAACAATGCCGCTGTGTCACTGTGCTCCGGCCTGCAGAAGGGTAATGCTGCCTGCGAGCTCCATGGCCAGGCAGTGGAGAGAGGATGGGGCCGTGGCTGTGTCTTGGGGAGGAGGCAGGGCCATTGCTGTGTTGACCGGGGGAGGAGGAGAAGGGGAGGAGACTCATTCCAGCAGCCGGAGCAAAATAATAATACAATTAAATATTCCCGCTGCTCCGGAGACGCAGATCGCCCCCCCGTCACCCCCCACTGGATTGCTCCGCCGAGAGATCTCCACACACAGGAGGCATCTGGTGTCTGGTAAGCAGTGGTGAGGTGGGTCCCACTGGGGAGGAGGCCTCACCAGGGCTCGATGGAGTCAATGGAATGGGGAGGTAGGAAAGAAGAGGTGTCTGGGGCTGTCAATTAGGGCAGCGGGGATCAGGGGCTCCAACTGCAGGGAGAGGCACAGCTACTATGCTACAACCCCCTTTCTGCAGCCTGCTACCACCAGCATGAGAGAGAGCAAGGCCCGCATCCCTGCTCCTCCAGCATCCCTTAGCCACAGCTACTGGCCTTTATATCCACCCCCTGTCCCCATCCCCTCCACTCCCTTCCTCCTGAGTATCAGTGCCACAAACAGTCAGGACAGCTCAGTCCTCTGACAGTGTCCCAGTGTGCCCACCTGTGATTGACAGCCCTTGACCCCACCCTCCACTCTGCCCTTACCCCCACCTATGCAAGTCTCCACTGCAGGGGTTGGGAAGTCCCAGCCCAGTTCAGTGCTGATCCTCAGCCATGGTGGGCCAGGCGCTCCACATCCTGTGCTGGCACTGCCTGCTGATTGGCTTCTCTGCTGCTATCTCCCTCACTGACACCAGCACCGAGATAGAGAGACTGACACCAGCACCAAGATAGAGAGCACTGACACCAGCAACAAGATAGGAAGCACTGACACCAGCAACGAGATAGAGAGCACTATCTTGGTGCTGGTGTCAGTGCTCTCTATCTCAGTGCTGGTGTCAGTGCTCTCTATCTCAGTGCTGGTATCAGTACACCAGCACCGAGATAGAGAGCGCTGACACCAGCACCAACATAGAGAGTACTGACACCAGCACCAAGATAGGGAGCACTGACACCAGCACCGAAGCAATGTTGCGGGTACGTGTTCGTCGTAGAGTTCATGCTGTGCAGGGGCTTGGTTTTGGGATTCTAGCTTTCACCCAAGCCCAGTCCACGAACAGGGCAAGGAGGAGTTCATGGACCAAGAATTGGTTGCTCCAGCATGACCAATTCTCTCACATGTCTTTGTTGCGGGAGATCCAGGAGAATAACCCTGATGATTTCAGGAATTTTCTCCAGATGACGGACCCCGTTTTTCACCATCTGTTGGCTTTGCTGTCCCCTTAAAGCAGCAGACAGGATACCTGCATGCGGCAAGCCATCACAGCAGAGGCTAGTCACCACGTTGCGGTACTTGGCGACTGGGAGAAGCCTGCAGGACCTCAAGTTCTCAACAGGCATCTCCCCCAGGCTCTGGGGATCATTATTCCAAAGACCTGTTCTGCCACCATCCATGTCCTGCAGAAGGACTATATTAAGTTAAGATTTCTCCTTTAACATCACATTCTATGTATTTAATGTTTGCTAATATATTGTATTTCTTTCATCATTCCCTAATTACCATGATTGTAATATGCTGTGAATGTCCCCATTGTCCTCATGCATGCTGGAATTTTTAAAAGTTAGTTTTTGGTCTTTCATGCAAATTTGCCTTCACTAACCTCCCCAGCATGCTATCCTGGGCCCATACACACCTATAGCCTAGTCACTTAACAATGTATTTTGTCAGCTCCATTGTAGTACCCTAAACATCCCCTAAAATGTGTCCAAATGTTATTCGTGTCCTTAAATTCACACAGCGTTCAAGAGGCTTTTTTTGAGGGGGCCCAAACTTATTTGGAACCCTCCCTCCCCCCCCAACCGCTAAGTCAGCTGATAACATCTGCTGACTTTGCCAAACCCATACACACTATACCTACCGTATTTTCCGGCGTATAAGACGACCTTTTATACTTAAAAAAATCCCCCAAATGTCGGGGGTCGTCTTATACGCCGGTATATGGATGTCAGCATGGATGTCCGCATTAATGTCCGCGCTGAGCCAATCACGGCAAGCGATGTATTCTTTTAATGAATACAAAGCCTGCACGGATTGGCTTTCAGAGTCAGAGAGGCGCGGGCTGATGATGTTCCAACCTCTGCCAATCACGGCGAGCGATGTATTCTATTAATGAATACAAAGCCTGCTCGGATTGGCAGAGGTTGGAATATCATCAGCCCGCGCCTCTCTGACTCTGAAAGCCAATCCGTGCAGGCTTTGTATTCATTAAAAGAATACATCGCTTGCCGTGATTGGCTCAGCGCGGACATTAATGCGGACATCCATGCTGACATCCATATACCATGCCTGTATACAGTACCGGTATGTTACTAAATGCGGCTACCCCTCGGCTCCTCGCCATTCAACACTGGAGCTTTAAATTGAAACACCCGACCCTCCATCTGGCACCCGACCCTCCATCTGGCACCGGACACTCCATCAGGCATCTGACCCTACATCAGGTATTTACCACCACAGCACTGCTTCACAAAGCTTGTAATTAAATTGCACTTATTGCTGCTTCAGTATGTTAGTCAGACTAGTCGGAAGGGGGTCGTCTTATACTGTGAGTATATGTTAAAACCAACGTTTTAGCTGGACAATTAGGGGGTCGCCTTATACGCCCAGTCGCCTTATACGCCGGCAAATACGGTACCTCTTTTGTGGTCATATTTATGGATGAATTCCCCAAAGCATGTAGTGCAAGGGCCTGCCTGAATAATTTCAAATGGTACTGTCTAAAGTTTTGTTCTCCTATTATCTTGATAGTTAATTGCAGGATGTAAAAATGTGCTTCAATTTGTACGGTGTGTATTTATATTTTTGTATTATGACACTTCTTACCTGTCCAGTGGTCTGCCAATAGTGTAAGTAAGGAGGGCCTGGCCAAAGTAACGCACATTATTTATGCATTCAGCTCTTAATGAAGTGGAGAGGGTTACTTGTCCAAAACATACACCCCCCCTAAAATATTTCCAAGGGGCCACCAGAGGGGGGGGGATCTGATAGGTGGACCTTATATTTTTGCCTTTAAATACTCCTTAAAATAAATGTTATACTGATGTTGGCCAAGAATGTTTGTGTCTAATCTGCTTGCAATGTTTATGTGCAAAATTACACATTTTTTTTCTTGTTTGACTCCACAGTTTCCTCCAACGCCACAGGAATGGCAGACTGTGGCTCCCCAATTTGTCCATCGTTGGGACTTTCCCAACTGTGGAGGGGCAATTCATAGGAAGCATGTCCACATGGTCCCACCACCCCATTCGGGATCATACTATTATAATTACAAGGGGTTTAATAGTATTGTGTTGATGGCGGTGGTGTCGGCGACATATGAGTTTCTGTATGTGGACGTGGGAAGGAATGGCCGGATATTGGATGGTGGAGTTCTATCGACGTCTCGAGAGTGGTGGCTTGGGATTGCCACCTCAGGAGGAGAACGTGAGAGGACTGCCATTTTTTTTCTTCGTCGCAGATGAGGCATTCGGTCTAGATGACCATGTGATGAGGCCATTCCCCCAGAGGACCCTCACCCCGGAGAAGAGGGTTTTTAATTACCGGCTGGCCAGAGCCAGGAGAGTCATGGAGAATGCGTTTGGGATCCTGGTCAGCCAGTTACGCCTATTTCAAACAGCCACAATATGGTGAAATATAAACTAAACCATATAATTTTATGTTGCTGCATCCTGCACAATTTTTTTTTTAAAAGAAATATAGCAAGTTATGTTGCCTCCGTTGGACCTCAGGCCGGACTTTCAGAAATTCCAAAGATGGCCCTGGAAGCTGGCTGTCCTGGCTTGCCCCCCTAAAGCGCCCGTGAAGTACGTGAAAAATATGTAGAATATTTTATGGGTAGGGGGGCCATTGCTATGCCAGCAAATTTTGAATACATTTTCTCTTTTATCAGATAAAATCTTGATTTTCATTTACTACTTGGGTTTATTTTTGCTGTCTCCTAGGTTCTCCTAGTGCACTTGTAGTACCAAGTGGTTTGTCCATTATTAAATAACACCCATTGACACTGTAAACACAAACTTAAAGTGGAAGTAAACCCCCCTATCGTTTTCAGCCAAGGAAGCTGCCATCTTTGCCTCTGCTTAACCTTCAACTGCCACGGTGCTGCACATGTGATCCGTTATAACACCAGCCATTGAATGGTTTGACTGTTTGGTTGAGAGCACAGCCAATGTGCAGTTACGTGCTCGTATAAGGGTCTGAGATGGATTGAGGGGGACCCCCACGCCGTTTTTTCGGATAATCCAGCGGATAATTTTAAAACAAAAAACTTAAAACCTAGTCCGCCGGACTTTTGGCGCCAAAAAGTCTGCCGGCGCCCACACACGAGGGGATTGTCCGGCGGACTCGAGTCCAGCAGACAATCCCGCGGGATAGTCCCTTCGTGTGTAAGCGGCATAAGTCGGATCCGATGGTAACACGACACCCTCTTGCCCTTTCCTCCATTAAAAAAAGTTCCTTCACTGGTTATGCCTCAAGTACACTGCTGCTGCTAAACCAACATTTTCAACTGCTCCTGAACTCTCCTCTGTGTTATCTTATCAGTACATGTACACAGGGTCATTTACAGTTGTTTCTAAACAGTTGAGTTTAGAGACTTTTTTTGGAATGCAAAAAAAATGGGTTCAGAAGCTGAGTTTAGAGGCATTTCAAATGCCAAACGATTCTAAACACGGTAACGCGCATTTAGCCAGGTTTCGTTTACAGTTGTTTTAATTTTTTGGCCATTTTAAAAAAAATGCTTCTAAACGCAAACGCAGCTAAACATGGCATGTAAACGCGGCAAAACGGACATTGTAAACGTGGGTTACTATCGGCCAAGTTGAATCGTTCAGGAGAGGTTGTAAAAATGTCACGTGTGCATGAAGCCTTACACTGCTTGTAATATGATCTGTGAATGGGGAGGAGGGGGAGAGGAGGAAGGAGGAGGCGTGTCAGATTAACTTTAGTGCAGCCGAGCTCAGTGACCTGAAGCTGTTAAAAAGCGGAGTTCCACCCAAAAATGGAACTTCTGCTTTAAGGGAAGGTGACCCCCTGACATGCCACATATGGCAGCTTTCCGTGGGGGCACTCAATAAGGAGGAGGGGCTTGGAGGGCCAGCGGGGAACCTCAGAAGAGGGTCGGGTAGGGTTACCACCTGATCCCTTTAAACCCGAACACATGAATTACACAGGTTCTGAGGCTAATTTAATGCAGATAAGGCACCAAGTGAATTTAATTACCACCTTAATCAGCCACCAAACCTGTGTAATTAATGTGTGTTTGGTTTTAAAGAGATGAAGTGGCAACCCTGGGATCGGGGCTGCTCTGTGCAACCCATTGCACATAGCAGGTAAGTATAGGCATGTTTGTTATTTAAAAAAAATGTAAATCAAGGGTTTACAATTACAAACACTTTAAAGCCTTCTAACTGGGATCAAATTGGTCACAGAAGACAAAAAAACTTCTTGAATTGAGGGGGTTATACACTGGTTTCTAATTCATTTGCCAATCTTGGTGCCTGGCCAGCAAAAACAGAGCTGGGTTTTGTGCTCCTAATGCAATTCCCTGCCATGTAATCACAGTTAAAGTCATGTGATAACCAAGTTAGCAGTAAATGTGATTTCCTTTTATAAAAAAGCAGCTACAAATGCCATGGAAAAGCCTTTCCCTTCTGATTGAGAAAGATAGAGGAGTTAAAAATGTTTTAAAATTAAGAATTAAAAGTTCAGCATATAAACAGTTTATACTTTTGCCTAAAATGTGCAATTTCTTAATAATCATGCTGATTGCCAGCATGCTCTCAAACTTTGGTTCTGTCAGTCTAAAATATGCTCATTGTTAGCAGGGCTGAGGACTGGGGCATTTGCCTTAGATATTTATGCCCCATACACACGATCGGACATTGATCGGACATTCCGACAACAAAATACATGGATTTTTTCTGACGGATGTTGGCTTAAACTTGTCTTGCATACACACGGTCACACAAAGTTGGTCAGAAATTCCAAACGTCAAGAACGCAGTGACGTACAACACGTACGACGAGCCGAGAAAAATGAAGTTCAATAGCCACTACGGGTCTTCCGCTTGATTCCGAGCATGCGTGGATTTGTGCGTTGGAATTGTGTACACGCGATCGGAAATTCCGAAAACTGATTTTGTTGTTGAAAAATTTGAGAACCAGATCTCAAATTTTGTGCAATGGAAATTCCGATAGAAAATGTCCGATGGAGCCTACACACGGTTGGAATTTCTGACAAAAAGCTCCCATCGAACATTTTCCGTCGGAAAAAAACAACCGTGTGTACGGGGCATTAGAGGGATGAGAACACAATTCTTGCAAATCATGTGTTACATATTTGCTGGCAAATACCATAGTTGCCAACATTCTCAAAAAATTAATACGGACACTTTTTTGTCTGTAGGCGGAGTCTTATTATAATTAGTGGGTGGTCCATTCAATTGTAGGAGTGATGGAGAGGGGGAGAAAACAGTGTCAAAATGGGCGTGGTCTAAACCAAATATTGGGCGTGACTTAAATGGGTGTGGTTAGAGTCTGAGATGAAAGAGGGATGGGGGAGGAAGAGAGGGACGGAGGGAGAAAGAAAGAAAAAGAGAGATAGGGAGGAAAGAAGGAGAGAGAAGGAAGGAAAGAAAGAAGGAAGGAAAGAAAGAGGGATGGAGGGACAGCAGGCCCAGATCCTACACCACAATAGAAATGTATATTCCAGAAAGTTTAACAATCAGCAGATAAAGATACTCCAAACACCTGGTGTTGGCGCTTCAATCATCACGGCACAAATGGTTGTCATGGTGTCAGCATGATTAAAGCACATTATTTCTTATATTACATCGTAAAATAAAATTAATTAGTTCAACTCACCATAATGCAGAATCAGTGGGAGCCCTGAGCGTGTCACTTGCCACCGTCGCCTGCCACCAGATGCAGCTCGGCTCACTTTTCACCACAGATACTGCATGTCACTTGTTACCACTGAAACAGCGCTCACATGTCACCACAGATACAGCGCTCACTTTGTCACCACAGATACAGCGCACACTTTGTCACCACAGATACAGCGCTCACTTGTCACCACAGATGCAGCGCTGGTCACAGTGCTACTGATGTGAGCCCCCAGGGCGTGGAATGTAAGGGCCAGCCGGTATTCTGCCAGGGACCCCCTCACGAGGGTTTGGGCTTAGCTGCGTGCTGACCCCAGGTCACAACCCCCAGGTTCATCCTGCTCGCGAGGAAAGTACCAGAAGACACAGTCAGACACGGATGATAGGATGAAGCAAAAGGAGAGCCGGATAGCGAGCCGTGGTCAGGACAGGCAGCAGACAATGTAATCAAGAGAACTAGCCGAGTCAGTACACAAGAGATCAGTTCACAAGAAGTCAGGTTAAGGAGGTTACAGGAAGGGTGCTCAGGAACAAGTGTTGCTCAAGCCACCAGAAACTGGTCTGAGTGGAATTTAAATAGCGAGGCACATGGGGGGCTGGACAGGAAGTAGCAGGAAGGAATGATATATTAAGCAACAGGTGAAGCTGGTGACACCCATAGCTGCAGAGTGCAGCCAGAGCTGAACACAAGCTAGTGGAACAACAGGTGCCAGCCGACCTACAGCAGTAAAGGTAAGACACAGATCAGCTCCGCAGCTGATCTGTGACAGTACCCCCCCCCCTCGCTTACGAGGTCCCCCTACACGTCTGGGGGCTGGCTTGGAGGGAAATTTCAGATGAAATCTGGTCACCAAGCGTAGGGCTGAAACATCTGCAGCAGAAACCCAAGACTTCTCCTCCGGACGGTAGGCCTTCGAATCAATCACATAGAGTAGCTTCCCTCGGGAGTATTTGGAGTCCAATATTTCTTTAATCTCATAACGATCCGTGGTACCAGCCACAGGTGCGGGTGAGAAGAAGGGCGAGAGAAGCGATTGAGGACCAGTGGCCTGAGCAGGGAGACATGGAAGGCATTGGGGATCCTGAGATGAGAGGGCATACGGAGCTTGAAAGCAACTGGATTGATCTGACGGAGAATGGGAAAGGGACCAATGAAGTGAGGGGCAACTTTTATTGAGGGTACCCGGAGTCGGATGTGTTTGGTAGAGAGCCAAATTCTATATGGCCAGGTAGGAACTTAGGAGCTGGACAGCGATGATGATCTGCTGCCGTTTTATGCCTCGAAGCAGCCAGGTGAAGATTCTTAGAGACTTCTGTCCAGATTGAGTTGAAGGTCCTTTGGGTTTCAGCTGCTGCTGGTACGAGGGGAGAAATGGGAACAGTGAAGGGAACAGATGGATGCTGCCCGTAAACAGTAGGGATGAGCTTTCTGTTCGGGTCGAACATGAGTTTGACACAAACACTGGCCGTTCGCCCTTTCGTCGAAAACCGAACATTATTGGCTGTTCGCACCAAATTTCAGCGGCACCTAGCGGCCCATAATGCACTGCGAGAGCGCAGTGCATTGCTGTTTGACGATTGGCCAAAGCATGCACCATAACCTGCATGCTTTGGCCAATCCCAGCGTCCTCAGCTAAGAGAGCCATAATTGTCAAAGGCAGGGTGCCTTTTGCCAATCATGGCTCAGGGGGACTAAGTCCACGCCCCACACTATATAAGGCTGCCTGCACGTCGGCCCTGTGTAGTGTGTTGTTGGCATGGATGGAGAGAGAGTGTAATTTAGATTGAGCAGGCAGGCAGGTTATTCAGTTAGCTGCAGTGTATTTAATATACAGACAGTCTCGTATATATATATATATATATATATATATATATATATATATATATATATACATTATATATATATACATTATATATATATATATATATATATATATATATATATATATATATATATATATATATATATATATATATATATATATATGCACTGTATCCAGTTTAGCTATATCTGACTGCAGGCTGTTCCTGGTGTACTATTTCTAATATAATTCAGGCAGGCAGGTTATTTAGTTAGCTGCAGTGTATTTAAATTTTAAATTTGCAACATGTCTGATACGAATACACTACAGGACACTAGTCGCACTTTCATTTATTGGGGGATAACCCACTTAGAGCAAACGCATGAGAGACTTTGAATACTAAAATGGACAATGATGCAGGCTCGGTGAGGCTACTTTTCCGGAGTCTTGAAAAGAGCATGACTAAAGAGATTCGAGCATACTGGAACTCTAGCTCTTGCTCTAAGTACCTATCCATGGAAAGGATACAGAGGGGATTGAGGGTAAAAAAAGTTCCCTACCTTTGAGTTGTTTGATGAGTCTTTGAAAAAGCAATGGATGGATAATCTATCAACATGCTTCTTTGCTCTGATTGATTATTATTATAACATCCAAGAAAAAGGAAACGGAAAAGTTACAACAGTAAATCTCAGAGCTACAGCAAACCCTCAAACCTCTACAAGGTGCAATTTAAAATCGTTTGGGAAAAATAGATAATCACAGGCAAAAGGGAAAAAATGTTGCAAGGTAAAACTGATTATGACGCTAACAATGTGTATGTTTGGAAACGGAGGCGTCACTGGAGTAGTGCCTCTCAATCTGTCAGTGGCTTCAAGAAACATTAAAGAGAGATATTGGATGATACTCTGGTCATCTCCGATTTGGATGAATCACCTACACGATTGGCTATCATCGGGCCACAACATAGGGCGGCTCCATTGGCTTCAGCAAAAAAACAGATCCAGAGGTGCAAATACCACAAGAGGGGTCAGAACAGAAATACAGGAGGACACGTCGGGGGTGCAGAAGGAGGGGATGCCGAGGAGCAGAAATTATATTCATCCTGTCAGCAACCACGCTAGTTATAAATACATTTTCCAATGTATTGAATTTGTCTAATTTGTCAAAGACAGTGAGATTTCTCTAAAGCAGTGGTTCTCAATAGGGATGAGCCGAACACCCCCGGGTTCGGTTCGCACCAGAACCTTCGAACCGACCGAAAGTTTGCACGAATTTTCGAACCCTATACGTTATAATGGACGCGAACGTTCGAAATCAAAAGTGCTAATTACAACGGCCAATATGCATGTTAATGTCATAAAACAGGTTTGGGGACCCGGGTCCTGCCCCAGGGGACATATATCAATGCAAAAAGAACTTTTAAAAACTAACGTTTTTTCGGGAGCAGTCATTTTAATGATGCATAAAGTGAAAAAAAAAAAGTGAAATTTTCCTTTAAATATGGTACCTGGGGGGTGTCTAAAGTATGCCTGTGAAGTGGCATGTGTTTCCCGTGTTTAGAACTGTCCTTGCACAAAATGACATTTGTAAAGGAAAAAAAGAAGCCATTTAAAACCACTTGCGGCTTTAGGTTTGTTCTTAAGTAGAATCTGAACAGGTACATTATGAAGTGTAGCTCCATCCCAAAAAAATCTATTTTTAAGCTTTTTGGAGAACATAGGGAGGGGTTATCACCCCTGTAACATTTGCTGTCTTTGCACATCTGTTCAGAACATGTCACCTCACTTTCCGTCCCAATGACAAATGTTTTTGGAAAAAGTGGGGTTTTAATTGAAACAAGGATTGGTGATAAAGTATCAGTAGAGAGGAGATACCTTTTTCCCAAATTAAATCTAACAGGATAGAATTTCCCTTCCTAGGGGTAGATTTCCTCTCACTTCCTGTTTTCTCTTTCCATTTGCAAGTAGGAGTCGTTTGTAAGTTGGATGTTTGAAAGTAGGGCCCTGGCGTATATACTCTGCAGAAATTTGCCCTATTAGATGTTGGTGTAGCCACAAGACTGGTGGGCACAGGAATGGGCCCTGCTATGAGTTAATAGATCAAGATTTGTAATTGCATGCACCTGTTGAACAGGGCAGAAAAATTGGGGTGGTGGTGGTGGTGGACGGTGTTGCCACAAGACTGTAAGCTCTCACAGTTACTCTTGGTGGGCGCAGGAATGGGCCCTGCTGTGAGTTATTAGATCAAGATTTGTAATTGCAAGCACCTGATGAACAGGGCAGAAAAATTGGGCCTTTGGCGGTGGTGGTGGACGGTGTTGCCACAAGACTGTAGGCCCTCATAGTTACTCTTGGTGGGCGCAGGAATGGGCCCTGCTGTGAGTTATTAGATCAAGATTTGTAATTGCAAGCACCTGATGAACAGGGCAGAAAAATTGGGCCTTTGGCGGTGGTGGTGGACGGTGTTGCCACAAGACTGCAGGCCCTCATAGTTACTCTTGGTGGGCGCAGGAATGGGCCCTGCTGTGAACTATTAGATCAAGATTTGTAATTACCCGCCCCTGTTAAACAGGGGCTGAAAAATTGTGCCTTAGGCACTGGTGCTGGTGCCACAACACTGCAACCCCTCACAGAGACTGTACTTGGAGCACAGCAGTCACACGTGTTGCGAAGCATTTTTTAAAAAAAATTGTAAGTACACGCCCCTGTTAAACAGGGGCTGAAAAATTGTGCCTTAGGCACTGGTGCTGGTGCCACAACACTGCAACCCGGCCCTCACAGATACTGTACTTGGAGCACAGCAGTCACACGTGTTGCGAAGCATTTTTTTAAAAAATTGTAAGTACCCGCCCCTGTTAAACAGGGGCTGAAAAATTGTGCCTTAGGCACTGGTGCTGGTGCCACAACACTGCAACCCCTCACAGATACTGTACTTGGAGCACAGCAGTCACACGTGTTGCGAAGCATTTTTTTAAAAAATTGTAAGTACACGCCCCTGTTAAACAGGGGCTGAAAAATTGTGCCTTAGGCACTGGTGCTGGTGCCACAACACTGCAACCCCTCACAGATACTGTACTTGGAGCACAGCAGTCACATGTGTTGCGAAGCATTTTTTTAAAAAATTGTAAGTACCCGCCCCTGTTAAACAGGGGCTGAAAAATTGTGCCTTAGGCACTGGTGCTGGTGCCACAACACTGCAACCCCTCACAGATACTGTACTTGGAGCACAGCAGTCACACGTGTTGCGAAGAATTTTTTTATAAAAATTGTATGTACACGCCCCTGTTAAACAGGGGCTGAAAAATTGTGCCTTAGGCACTGGTGTGGTGGCATGGATCATTGAGGAGGAGGAAGAGGATAGTCAGTGAACATAAGAGGACAGTCATTCAGCATCAGCATAGGCAGTCTTGAAGGGATGTGACATTAAAAATTATTCGGTTATATCCGCCTCAGGTGCCTGGTAGCTGGTGGTGATCCAAGACTGATTCATTTTGATGAAGGTCAGTCGATCAACCGAGGCGGTGGACAGGCGCACCCTATGATCAGTCACAAATCCTCCAGCAGCACTGAATGTGCGTTCGGAAAGAACGCTGGAGGCAGGACAGGCCAGTAGCTCAATTGCATACTGTGCAAGCTCTGGCCAGTGATCCATCCTCAGGACCCAGTAAGCCAGAGGATTTTCGGTGGGAAAGGTGTCCAAGTCTGACCCTGCCCCAAGGTATTCCTGCACCATGTATATCAGACGCTGGCGATGGTTGCTGGAACCGATCATACCTTGGGGCTGCGGACTAAAAAATTGTCTGAACACATCGGTCAGACGTCCACCTTCCCCACCGCTCCTTCTGCCACTGACCGAAGCCTCAGCAACTCGTCGCCCAGGACCAGGAGTTTGTAGCCTCCCAGTTTCTGGGAACGCGTTGCACAGACCTTTCTGCAAGGCCTCCCTGAGATGTCTCATCCTCTGCTCCCTCTGCGACGGCAAGATAAGGTCCGCAACCTTACCCTTGTACCGCGGATCAAGGAGAGTGGCCAGACAGTAATGGTCCCTCTCCTTGATCCGAAGAACACGAGGATCCTTCCGCAGGCTTTGCAGGATCAGGGAGGCCATGCAGCGTAGGTTAGCTGAGGCATTCGGTCCGGAGTCTTCTGGGTCACTGAGGATGACATGATCGCCAGCCACCTCCTCCCAGCCACGTACAAGTCCACTGGTTTGTTGGGACTGTACATCATCCCTAAAAGACTGCTGCTGCTGATGCTGAGTGCCAGGCTCCACCTCCATGCTCACACAATCCTCCTCCTCCTCCTCCTCCTCCTCCTCATCCTCTTCCTGTGTGATGGGTGGGACAGAAGGAACACTGTCCGGATAAAGGGGGCCTTGAGAGGCAAGGAAGTCCTCCTCTTCCTGCCTCTGTTCTGCCTCAAGTGCCCTGTCCATTATCCCACGCAGCGTATGCTCCAACAGGTGGACAAGAGGGACAGTGTCACTGATGCATGCACTGTCACTGCTCACCATCCTCGTGGCCTCCTCAAATGGTGAGAGGACAGTGCATGCATCCCTGATCATGCTCCACTGACGTGGGGAAAAAAAACCAAGCTCCCCTGACCCTGTCCTGGTGCCGTAGTCGCAAAGGTACTCATTGATGGCCCTCTGCTGCGTGTGCAGTCGCTGCAGCATGGCCAACATTGAGTTCCACCTGGTGGGCATGTCACATATTAGGCGGTTCTTGGGCAGGTTCAGCTCCTTTTGCAGCTCAGTCAGCCGAGCACTGGCATTATAAGATCGGCGGAAATGCACACAGACTTTCCTGGCCTGCCTCAGGACATCCTGTAAGCCTGGGAACCTGCCCAAGAACCGCTGCACCACCAGGTTGAGGACGTGAGCCATGCAGGGCACATGGGTGAGCTGCCCCTGTCGCAGGGCGGAGAGGAGGTTGGTGCCATTGTCAGAAACGACCATTCCTGGCTTAAGCTGACGTGGCGTCAACCACCTCTCGGCCTGCCCCTGCAGAGCTGCCAGAACCTCTGGCCCAGTGTGGCTCCTGTCCCCCAAACACACCAGCGCAAGCACGGCATGGCATCTTTTTGCCTGCGTACTTGCGTAGCCCCTTGTACGCCTACGGAGCACCGCTGGTTCCAAGGACAGAGCACTGGAGGAAGAAGAAGAGGAGGGGGTGGAGGAGAGAGGTGTGTCACAACCAGTAGCAGTAGTAGCGTTTTGGAGGCGTGGTGGCGGAACAACCTCCAACACTACTGCACCTTGTCCTGCATCCCTCCCAGCTGCCAATAGAGTGACCCAATGGGCCGTGAAAGAAAGGTACCGTCCCTGTCCATGCCTGCTGGACCATGAGTCAGCGGTAATATGCACCTTACCGCTGACCGCCCTGTCCAGCGAGGCATGGACATTGCCCTCCACATGCCGGTAGAGAGACGGAATCGCCTTCCGTGAGAAAAAGTGGCGTTTGGGAACCTGCCACTGAGGAACCGCACATTGAACAAACTCACGGAAGGGGGCCGAGTCTACCAACTGAAAAGGCAGCAGTTGAAGTGCTAGCAATTTAGCCAGGCTAGCATTCAACCGCTGGGCATGTGGATGGCTGGGAGTGTACTTCTTTCTACGGTCCAGCAGCTGGGGCAGGGAAATTTGCCTGCTGCAATCGGACGTCGGTGTACTGCAAGTACTTGGTTGTGACACACCTAATTCTACACCTTCAGTCCTCTCAGAGCAGCTTTCAGAGAGGACTGAAGGTGTAGTGGGGATGGAGATCCCAGCTGAGGAGGAGCAAGGAGAGGTCCGCTTAGTTCTTTGGTGTGGGACTTTTATGTGTGCCTGCCAACGAGCTGCATGGCAGGTCGCCATATGTCTGGTCATGCTTGTGGTGCCCAAGCGGCTGATGTTTTGGCCACGCGAGATACGCTTGAGACAAATATTGCAAATAGCAGTGGTGCGATCTGCTGCACTCGTCTCAAAAAAGGCCCACACCAAAGAACTTTTCTGATAACGTGCAGAGGCAGCGCCCTGCACAGGCGGAGCTCTGCGGTGTTGTACAGTTGCTGTGCTGGCCTCTACCTGGCCTCCAGGGGGCATCCTGCCTCGTTGGACATGTGACGCCGCATCCTCCTCCTCCTCGTCCTCCTCCTCATCCTCTCTCCCTTCAGGCACCCACGTGGAGTCAGTGACCTCATCATCCCCTCCCTCTTCACCACTAGAGCAAACCTGGCAGTAAGCTGCAGCTGGTGGAACAGTACTGCCAGATTCCTCAAGCTGGGTATCATCATCCGAGCCTTCGAATCGTTGGGCATCCTCCTGAAGCATGTACCCAACACTGTGCTCAAAGAGTTCGGGGGACTCCTCAGGAGGACATGGTGGGTCTAGGGAAGGGGTGGCTGATGATGCTCTGTCAGTACCCTGAGCCTGGGTGAGAGAGGATGAGGAGGATGAGGAGGGCTTGGTCATCCATTCTACCAAGCCTTCAGCATGATGCGGCTCCACATGTCCAGCTGCCGAAAACAAAGACGCGCGTGTCCCATGGCCATGTGCTGATGACGATGCACGACCACGGCCACGTCCACTAGAAACAGAGCCTGCCTGCCCTGTGTTCTTGGCTCTGCACGCTCTGCCTCCCCTTGGCGGTCTTCCAGCCATTGTAGTCGGTAGTCCTGTGGGTGCTGCTGAGAAGAATATATAGGAGCTCTGTGTGATGCCACTAACACACTAGAAGTCCTATGGGTGCTTCTGCAAAGAAAATAGAGGAGCTCTGTGTGATGCCACTAACACACTAGAAGTCCTGTGGGTGCTGCTGAGAAGAAAATATAGGAGCTCTGTGTGATGCCACTAACACACTAGAAGTCCTATGGGTGCTTCTGCAAAGAAAATAGAGGAGCTCTGTGTGATGCCACTAACACACTAGAAGTCCTGTGGGTGCTTCTGCAAAGAAAATAGAGGAGCTCTGTGTGATGCCACTAACACACTAGAAGTCCTGTGGGTGCTTCTGCAAAGAAAATAGAGGAGCTCTGTGTGATGCCACTAACACACTAGAAGTCCTGTGGGTGCTGCTGAGAAGAAAATATAGGAGCTCTGCGTGATGCCACTAACACACTAGAAGTCCTATGGGTGCTTCTGCAAAGAAAATAGAGGAGCTCTGTGTGATGCCACTAACACACTAGAAGTCCTGTGGGTGCTTCTGCAAAGAAAATAGAGGAGCTCTGTGTGATGCCACTAACACACTAGAAGTCCTGTGGGTGCTGCTGAGAAGAAAATATAGGAGCTCTGTGTGATGCCACTAACACACTAGAAGTCCTATGGGTGCTTCTGCAAAGAAAATAGAGGAGCTCTGTGTGATGCCACTAACACACTAGAAGTCCTGTGGGTGCTTCTGCAAAGAAAATAGAGGAGCTCTGTGTGATGCCACTAACACACTAGAAGTCCTGTGGGTGCTGCTGAGAAGAAAATATAGGAGCTCTGTGTGATGCCACTAACACACTAGAAGTCCTATGGGTGCTTCTGCAAAGAAAATAGAGGAGCTCTGTGTGATGCCACTAACACACTAGAAGTCCTGTGGGTGCTGCTGAGAAGAAAATATAGGAGCTCTGTGTGATGCCACTAACACACTAGAAGTCCTATGGGTGCTTCTGCAAAGAAAATAGAGGAGCTCTGTGTGATGCCACTAACACACTAGAAGTCCTGTGGGTGCTTCTGCAAAGAAAATAGAGGAGCTCTGTGTGATGCCACTAACACACTAGAAGTCCTGTGGGTGCTTCTGCAAAGAAAATAGAGGAGCTCTGTGTGATGCCACTAACACACTAGAAGTCCTGTGGGTGCTGCTGAGAAGAAAATATAGGAGCTCTGTGTGATGCCACTAACACACTAGAAGTCCTATGGGTGCTTCTGCAAAGAAAATAGAGGAGCTCTGTGTGATGCCACTAACACACTAGAAGTCCTGTGGGTGCTTCTGCAAAGAAAATAGAGGAGCTCTGTGTGATGGGACTAACACACTTCAAGTCCTATGGGTGCTTCTGGGAAGAAAATATAGGTCTGTGTGATGGGACTAACACACTTCAAGTCCTATAGGTGCCTCTGGGAACAAAAAATATGATCTCTGTGTGATGGGACTAACACACTTCAAGTCCTATAGGTGCTTCTGGGAAGAAAATATAGGTCTGTGTGATGGGACTAACACACTTCAAGTCCTATGGGTGCTTCTGGGAAGAAAATGTAGGTCTGTGTGATGGGACTAACACACTTCAAGTCCTATAGGTGCTTCTGGGAACAAAATATATGATCTCTGTGTGATGGGACTAACACACTTCAAGTCCTATAGGTGCTTCTGGGAACAAAATATATGATCTCTGTGTGATGGGACTAACACACTTCAAGTCCTATAGGTGCTTCTGGGAAGAAAATGTAGGTCTGTGTGATGGGACTAACACACTTCAAGTCCTATAGGTGCTTCTGGGAACAAAATATATGATCTCTGTGTGATGGGACTAACACACTTCAAGTCCTATAGGTGCTTCTGGGAAGGAAATATAGGTCTGTGTGATGGGACTAACACACTTCAAGTCCTATAGGTGCTTCTGGGAACAAAATATATGATCTCTGTGTGATGGGACTAACACACTTCAAGTCCTATAGGTGCTTCTGGGAAGGAAATATAGGTCTGTGTGATGGGACTAACACACTTCAAGTCCTATAGGTGCTTCTGGGAAGAAAATATATGATCTCTGTGTGATGGGACTAACACACTTCAAGTCCTATAGGTGCTTCTGGGAAGAAATGTAGGTCTGTGTGATGGGACTAACACACTTCAAGTCCTATAGGTGCTTCTGGGAACAAAATATATGATCTCTGTGTGATGGGACTAACACACTTCAAGTCCTATAGGTGCTTCTGGGAAGGAAATATAGGTCTGTGTGATGGGACTAACACACTTCAAGTCCTATAGGTGCTTCTGGGAACAAAATATATGATCTCTGTGTGATGGGACTAACACACTTCAAGTCCTATAGGTGCTTCTGGGAACAAAATATATGATCTCTGTGTGATGGGACTAACACACTTCAAGTCCTATAGGTGCTTCTGGGAAGAAAATGTAGGTCTGTGTGATGGGACTAACACACTTCAAGTCCTATAGGTGCTTCTGGGAACAAAATATATGATCTCTGTGTGATGGGACTAACACACTTCAAGTCCTATAGGTGCTTCTGGGAAGGAAATATAGGTCTGTGTGATGGGACTAACACACTTCAAGTCCTATAGGTGCTTCTGGGAACAAAATATATGATCTCTGTGTGATGGGACTAACACACTTCAAGTCCTATAGGTGCTTCTGGGAAGAAAATGTAGGTCTGTGTGATGGGACTAACACACTTCAAGTCCTATAGGTGCTTCTGGGAAGAAAATATATGATCTCTGTGTGATGGGACTAACACACTTCAAGTCCTATAGGTGCTTCTGGGAAGAAAATGTAGGTCTGTGTGATGGGACTAACACACTTCAAGTCCTATAGGTGCTTCTGGGAACAAAATATATGATCTCTGTGTGATGGGACTAACACACTTCAAGTCCTATAGGTGCTTCTGGGAACAAAATATATGATCTCTGTGTGATGGGACTAACACACTTCAAGTCCTATAGGTGCTTCTGGGAAGGAAATATAGGTCTGTGTGATGGGACTAACACACTTCAAGTCCTATAGGTGCTTCTGGGAACAAAATATATGATTTCTGTGTGATGGGACTAACACACTTCAAGTCCTATAGGTGCTTCTGGGAAGAAAATGTAGGTCTGTGTGATGGGACTAACACACTTCAAGTCCTATAGGTGCTTCTGGGAAGAAAATATATGATCTCTGTGTGATGGGACTAACACACTTCAAGTCCTATAGGTGCTTCTGGGAAGAAAATGTAGGTCTGTGTGATGGGACTAACACACTTCAAGTCCTATAGGTGCTTCTGGGAACAAAATATATGATCTCTGTGTGATGGGACTAACACACTTCAAGTCCTATAGGTGCTTCTGGGAAGAAAATGTAGGTCTGTGTGATGGGACTAACATACTTCAAGTCCTATAGGTGCTTCTGGGAACAAAATATATGATCTCTGTGTGATGGGACTAACACACTTCAAGTCCTATAGGTGCTTCTGGGAAGAAAATGTAGGTCTGTGTGATGGGGACTAACACACTTCAAGTCCTATAGGTGCTTCTGGGAAGAAAATGTAGGTCTGTGTGATGGGACTAACACACTTCAAGTCCTATAGGTGCTTCTGGGAACAAAAATATATGATCTCTGTGTGATGGGACTAACACACTTCAAGTCCTATAGGTGCTTCTGGGAAGAAAATGTAGGTCTGTGTGATGGGACTAACACACTTCAAGTCCTATGGGTGCTTCTGGGAACAAAATATATGATCTCTGTGTGATGGGACTAACACACTTCAAGTCCTATAGGTGCTTCTGGGAAGAAAATGTAGGTCTGTGTGATGGGACTAACACACTTCAAGTCCTATAGGTGCTTCTGGGAACAAAATATATGATCTCTGTGTGATGGGACTAACACACTTCAAGTCCTATAGGTGCTTCTGGGAAGGAAATATAGGTCTGTGTGATGGGACTAACACACTTCAAGTCCTATAGGTGCTTCTGGGAACAAAATATATGATCTCTGTGTGATGGGACTAACACACTTCAAGTCCTATAGGTGCTTCTGGGAAGAAAATGTAGGTCTGTGTGATGGGACTAACACACTTCAAGTCCTATAGGTGCTTCTGGGAACAAAATATAGGAGCTCTGCCTGCCTGCCACGAACACACTACAAGTCCTATAGGTGCTTCTGGGAACAAAATATAGGAGCTCTGCCTGCCTGCCACGAACACACTACAAGTCCTATAGGTGCTTCTGGGAACAAAATATAGGAGCTCTGCCTGCCTGCCACGAACACACTACAAGTCCTATAGGTGCTTCTGGGAACAAAATATAGGAGCTCTGCCTGCCTGCCACGAACACACTACAAGTCCTATAGGTGCTTCTGGGAACAAAATATAGGAGCTCTGCCTGCCTGCCACGAACACACTACAAGTCCTATAGGTGCTTCTGGGAACAAAATATAGGGGCTCTGCCTGCCTGCCACGAGCACACTACAAGCCCCTCTTTCTAAATCAATCTAAATGAATGAATCTATCTAACTCGATCTCTCTAAGTAAATCTCTCTAACTAACTAAATCCAGCAGAGTGTCACAGATCTATCCTGCTCTATCTGCGCCGGAACAGCATGTGACCGGCGCAGACGGCGTGGCGGCCTTTTATAGGGGGGGGCGTGTACTACAGCCCCTGAGCTGTAATTGGCTACAGGCGTCCTGCCTGTAGCCAATTATGGCTCTTCGAGTTTCCGGGGCTGTGATTGGCCAAGCATGCGGGGTCACAGTGCATGCTTGGCCAATCATCAGCCAGCAATGCACTGCGCCGGCCGCGCCGGCCGCAATGCATTGCGGGGCCGCTCGCATCACACGAACGTGATGCGAGCGGCCAAAATAGTTCTGGGCTCGCCGAGCGAGCGAACGCCCGGTGCTCGATGCGAACGTGGGTTCGCATCGAGCACCGTGCCCATCCCTAGTTCTCAACTCCTGTCCTCAGAACCCACTAACGGGCCAGATTTTAAGTATTACCTTGGGGAGATGCAGACTAGAATACTGCAATCAAGGATTAGCAAAAAATATCACCTGTGATGTATTTCAGTTCTCTTGCAAACTTGGCTTGTTAGTGGGTCCTCAGGGCAGAGTTGAGAACCACTGGTCTAAAGGGCTTAACCCCCCTGGCGGTATTCCCGAGTCTGGCTCGGGGTAAGATTTCTGTACCAAAAGCGGTAACCCCGAGCCAGGGGGAAGTTACTTACCTTGTCCCCTGGCTCCTGCGATGTCTCCCTGCTTTGTGAGCGAGCCGTCTGCTCGCTCGATTCACACAGTGCCCGAGTGCCGCTGATCTCCGTTCCCTGCGACGTTACGATGCACGGGAGCGGAGATCGGCGCCAAATTCAAAAAAGTTAAACACAAAACACATACAGTACTGTAATCTTACAGATTACAGTACTGTATAAAAAAATACACATCCCCTTTCTCCCTAGAGGTCTGCCCAGTGCCCTGCATGTCATTTTATATAAGAAATAGATTTTTTTTTCTGCCTGGAAACTGGAGATTGTCCATAGCAACCAAAAAGTGTCCCTTTATGTCAAAAGTGGTTTTAGACCAGCTAGAACACAACGATAATTAATTAGAATCACAATTCATCATCAAACACTAAATTTAATGACAGCGACTATTCTGCAACTGAGCAAATGTTAGTGTTTTTGATTTGATTACATTGATGAATAATTTTTATATATATTTTTATTTTATTATAATTTATGATTTTGTGTTTCAAACTTTATCATACCCGGCATGTCTACTAGACTCTGGTTTGGACAGATTTAAGTGAGTTATTCATAAGAATTGCATGCCTACAATATTAAAAAAGGCCAAATTTCCATGCAAAATAATTGTACCGCTTTCAGCACAAAATTCCAGACAGAATCATACTGCCAGGGAGGTTAATTTCTGCCCACTGAGACACTTTAATGTGTTTGATACTATTTTGGATGTGAACAGGTTTGTTAGAAATGTAACTATTAAAAAACATTATTTTTCAGCAAGTGAAGTAGGGACCTCAGAGCTGTATTTATCTGTATTCACCGACACAGTGCCTGAGTCAGAGGATTTTCCATTTAGGGAACACTGTGCCATTAGAGATTTAGAAGCTCTAGCATTGGCCAGTGATCCCCCAGATGTGCCTGGGAAGGGTGCAATGGTACTGTCAGGTTGGTCCTGTTTAGATAGATCAACCCTCATTCGTAACTCTGACAAGGAGAGGCAAATGCATTGGTATCAGAATAAATGGATGGTGGACAGAGCCCTAACTACTGCCAAATGTAGGGATAGGAGAGATCTTCTCAAGGAAAAGGGAAACGGAATAGATTTACAACAGAATAGATTAACCCTATCCACTTCATTTAGTGCTGAGTTCAATGAGGTGAGGAAAAACACTCGCCTGTCTTGTATTCAGATGAGAACTGCACTAACATTTTACAGGAAGGTATTAATATATTCTCACGTAGGGCCCACCACACTGGGTTGCTTCCTATCTCCTAATTTCAGAGGAATTACCAAATCTGTGACATGGTTACACTTCAAAGGGAACTACTGTATAAATGTGGTGCAACAGGATGCTCATGCTGTGGTCAAATTTTTGGGGGCAGAAAGTTCTGCTTCACGGCAAATCAGAAAATTTGATATCTGCCTTTTTTAGAATTGTAACACCAGCTACATAATACAGTATATTTGATTACTTGTGGTTAATGATATATTCAATATGTAGATAGAACCACAAGGTGACTCCGTGATCGTTTTCATGAGCACATATACAATGTAGAGAAAAACCAATCAACAAATGTAAGAAAACATTTCAATATGTGCCATGATGGAGATAAATCAGCCATGTATGTGTAGGCGATTGATAAAATTAAGGTGCCAAAGAGGGGGGTGATGCTTTCCGGTTGTTATGCCAGAAAGAGGTGTTCTGGATTTTCCATCTCTATGTTAGCCACTTTTATGAATAATTTTTGGACACATCTCTCCGGCATCGACTGGGAAGCCTCATCTGTCCCTTTAACATAGGAGGCCACATTGGCACTTGTGTAGCTGATTTAGGACCATCCCGGTCCATACACAATGGTTTGTTTGAAAACAGGTTTAGGTGGTCAGCAATCAGTATATATAAGCACATTATATTGTTATTATTACTTGTTCAATGATTGCTGTTTCCCTGTAACCTAATGTTTTTACAATGTATTACATTGCTTCTAGTTTGATATACTTATTGTAATTTTCTTTGCTTCATTTTATTTTTGGTTTTGTCTTTTCTCTCTTGTCCTTCTAAAAAAAGGCAGCTGGAGCTATGATGAAGCCACTGAGCATTTGTCTGTTTTATGTGCGACAGTAATTCGCTAGGCAAAGCATATTGGAAACTAACAGCTCTCTGTGCACATCACCACCAACTTACCACAGGACGCAGTTTAGATTTTGTAAAATAATGCAATGAATGACTTATTCTTACAGACTATCATAGACCTTCTCCGATTAGTAACTGTCATCTGTGACTTTTTACTATCTCCAGGTCAGGTGTAAATTCTAAAAAAAGTTAAATGCATGTTCCCCATGCAGGAAAGAGAAAGGCGCCTCTAAGTGCAGTGGTTAAAATATTTATTACAGGCGTTTCGGAGCATGCACAGCTCCTTCATCAGACCAGGTCTGACTAAGGAGCTGTGCATGCTCCGAAACTTGTTACCGCCCACCACCTTCACCTGTTACTTCGGTTGCGTGCATTGCAACTTGGTTCCAGAACCCGGGCCGCCTCATGGCATCTTCAGCTCCTCACCAATCCACGTCACCAGGGACTCTGACAGCTGCAGGACGGCTCTCTCTCCCCCAGACAGATGAGGATTACAGTGATCCACATGAGGACAAATCATTATATGCCTATGAACTCTTACTATCTTGTAAGTGTTTTTAATCCCACTGTGCCTGTAATAAATCTTTTAACCATTGCACTTAGAGGTGCCTTTCTCTTTCCTTTATGACCCTCCAGAGCTGCATCTTCTCTACAAAGCTCTGCCTTCAGTGCCATCTCTCCACTGTTACAAAGGGTCGGATATCCAGCCTCACCGGAGCGCCCTCATCTCTCCCTCTTT
>CM053033.1:123735912-123773412 GCA_028564925.1 Lithobates sylvaticus
TGGAGTAGTTGATGTCAATACAATGGCCAGCAAACCATTAGATAAGCCAAACTCATGAGCAGGCGAGAACTTTGTGTGGTCCAGAAACTACCAGTAATGAAACCAATTATCTGGAGTCTCTAGCCAAAATCTGACGAGTTCCCACAAACATTATTTATCAACTCTCCATACTTATCGCTTTATCACACTTGTCCTCTTCATACCAGTATCAATGCATAAGACCCTAAACTGTTATATTTCTATTTAAAATGAAAATCATGTGTTTTCAGAGTGGGAATGTTCAGAGTTATCACTGTAGTGTTTATGTTAAAATAGTTCTCTTTCAATATTTTTACTATTATGGTTGTAACCAAGTAAAGTACAAGAGTACATACAAAAATAAAAAGGACAAAAGCCATAACAAAGTATACAATTTCTATATCATGACATGAGATCAGGACATAAATTACCATATCGGGATCAGGCCCCAAAATCTCAGCATCAATGGGTAGCCATAACAACAATTCAAGGGAAATCCAGCAGTAAGAGAGGAACATCCATTCTAGCCTAACGTCATGCAATAGGAAAAAATACCCCCTAGAAGCCAAACAGTATTCTATAGTCTCACAGAATACACCTTAGTGAAGGCTCCTCTGGAGCATCATAAAAAAGAAATGTGCAACAAAGAAAAAGAGAGAGAGAAAAGTAAGAACAAGACGGAAAAAAGCAGAAAAAGGAGTAGAAGGGGCCTGGAGGAAGGTTCACTTAGAGTTGCCACCTCATCCCTTTAAACCCGAACACATATGAATTACACAGGTTCTGAGGCTAATTTGATGCAGATAAGGCACCAAGTGAGTTTAATTACCACCTTAATCAGCCACAGAACCTGTGTAATTAATACGTGTTCGGTTTTAAAGGGATGAGGTGGTAACTCTAGGTTCACTAGACACAATAAAATGGGAGGAGAGACCTGAGCATATTAACCAATCTCAAATATCGATATAAACAGCTGGTCCATGGGTTCCAAACTCTTTCAAAACATTTAAGCTTAATTACATGCATCGAGTGCACGTAGGCTGCGAGTGCACGTGGATTGCAAGTGCACGTGGTCTGAGAGTGCACATGGTCTGAGAGTGCACATGGTCTGAAAGTGCATGTGGATTGCGAGTGCACGTGGTTTGCGAGTGCATGCGGATTGCGAGGGCACGTGGCTTGCGAGGGCACGTGGATTGCGAGTGCACATGAATTTGCGAGTACCTGTGTATTGTCTTGTTGAGTACCTGTGTAGTGTATTGTATTGAGTATTAGTATCAAGAAGCTACTTATGTAATTTGGACAGGGTATAATCCCCAATCCTCATTAAATTAGTAGGTACGATGCCCGGCGCGTGTGGAGATGCGACTCGGTGTACATCTTGCGGCATGTATGCGTTCCTTGATCATCTGATCAAGGGCAAATACTGCTGTGCAAAATGTAAGCACATGTTTCCCTGCAAGCCCAGGTTCTGAATCTAGGAAAGCAACTGTCAGCACTAAGAAGACCCTCCATACTAAAGGAGAGCCGGAAACGTGCCCGGCAGGGGCCAGCACAGAGTGGGGTGGAGACAAATAGGTGCAGGCACTAGAAACAAGTAGATGGGTGACAGTCAGGAAGGATAGAGGGGTTCACTAGAAGTGACAGGGAGGCCGATCCTGGCCTGGAGCATCCCAATAAGTATGCTCTATTGAGTGACATTGGTGAATCCGGTCAGGGACCAGCACTGCTGGAGCTGAGGGACTCTCCTAGCTGCCAGGGGAAGAACTCCTCCAGTGTGGGGGGGGGGGGGGGGGGGGGGGGGAGCAAAGGGAAAGGATAGACAGATTCTGGTGGTAGGGGACTCAATTCTTAGAAGGACAGAGAGGGCAATCTTTGACAAAGACCTGAAGCTACATGTTCACCAATGAAAAAGTATTGTGGTGCCCGGATCTACCGCTCTGTTAGTATACAACTAACTTTATTAATAAATGTATAGTAATTAATTCAACCTTTCACCATGCAGTATCAACTGAAAATCGCATATGAAAAAAGAGGAAGGAGCAGGCCTTCCAAGGAGGTCACAGTAACTGGACACTGCGGTTAATATTACATTTTATTATAGAAAAAACACACCATAATACCAAATATAACATATATAATAACGAGTAATACCTTCCAAGATAATTAAAAAGACAACGTTGTCATTAAAAAGAGGAGCTAGGGAGGAGGTGGAATCTTTATGGGTAGAGCTCCAAAGGGATGAAGCCAAGGGATGAAGCCAAGGGGAAACCTCCTATCACAATTTGGATTAGCAGCAAGGATGGGAAGTGTTATCATAATGGGGGATTTTAATTATCCAGACATATACTGGGCAAAGGGAACCACGCATGCATTCTGGCATATCTTTTTTATCTCATCCAT
Source organism: Lithobates sylvaticus (assembly GCA_028564925.1). Classification (NCBI taxonomy): domain Eukaryota; kingdom Metazoa; phylum Chordata; class Amphibia; order Anura; family Ranidae; genus Lithobates; species Lithobates sylvaticus. The sequence continues at coordinate 123,738,328 of CM053033.1, forward strand.
CACTACTTCATAGAAGATTGGAATGAATTTTCCTTTTGCCCAGTGGCGATGGAAGGAGGACTTTGGTTTGAAGTCTGTGTGTATGATCTGTTTCTACATGAGGCAGCAAGTTCTGTTTCCATAGTAAGGTCCTCACAGGCCCCTTCTAAATACAGGCTCTCCTCAGCCTGAACACACTCTGGGCAATGACTGTGAGGTACCAATGGAAATTATAAAGAGGCCTGGTCATCCAGGACAGAGAGAGTTACTGTATGTGGCGGAGGCTTTGAGACTCCTGGGAGATAAGGACACTTATGAGAAGCTCCCAGCTGACCCATTACCAGGCTAAATGAACACTCTAGAACATCTACTCAATCGAGCAAGAGAGAATGGAGTTGTCACCAAAAGCGAACATCTATTTTTAAATAAACTACATCCACTAACACCTAATTTTTACCATATCCCTAAGATTCACAAAGATCTGACGAATCCACCCGATAGACCCATTATAGCTGGGATAGACAGCCTAACAAGTAATTTGGGGTGTTATATAGACCACTTCTTACAAGATCAGGTAATACAACTTCCATCTTATGGCAAAGACTCAGGACATATGCTCGAGATCCTTTCAACTTTTTCCTGGCACCCTCAATACAAGTGGCTGTCGTTGGATGTATCATCACTCTATACTTCCATTGAATATAAATATGTAATCAGGGCAGTCGAACGGTATCTATCTAAGAGCAATCTGCTCCCCTACAGACTAGGTTCCTCATTGACTCTATTGAGTTCTGTCTAACTCATAATTATTTCTCCTATGTGGGAGATTTTTTACAGACAAATCAGTGGGACAGCTATGGGGGCCATATTTGCTCCCAGTTACGCAAATCTGTTCATAGGTTTTTGGGAGGATCTTTCGATCTGGGCAAACAATCCTTTTAAGGCACAGTTTGCCCTATATGAAAGATACATAGATGACATCTTGATCATTTGGAACGGATCAGAGATGGAGTTGAACAGCTTCCTCTTCTATTGCAACTCCAACCCCTTCGGTATATCTTTTAACTATGTTGTAGATCAAGCGTCACTTGTGTTTCTAGACCTTGAACTACAGGTAGACAAAGAGGGCAACATCTTCTTCAAAACTCACTACAAACCTAATGCAGGTAACTCCTACCTCCATGCCAAAAGCCACCATCACCCAAAATGGATTTACAACATCCCATATGAGCAATTCTGTAGGTTAAGGAGAACCTGCACTAGAAAGAGCGATTACGAGAATCAAGGGTCTCTCCTAACAAAAAAGGTCTTGAAAAAGGGGTACAAGAAAGACCATGTGGATCAAGCCTTCACCAAATATTGAATGAATGAATAACTTGTAAAGCGCTACGTATGCGAACTAAATTGCCCCAAGTCGCTTTTCACCAAATATTGGATTCAGTACGACGAAGGATACCCACTCAGTACACAGAAAGTTGCCATAACTCAAAAGAGAAAACAGATCTGCAACAAGTAAGATAATACCAATTCCATCAGATTCAGCACCCAATTCAGCACCAAGGCATTTGACATCCAACGAGTAATTCAGCGCAACTGAAACATCTTGAAACAAGATCCCATCTTGAGCCAAGTCTTTCACTCGAGACCTGAAGTTGTTTTCCGCAAACCGAGAGATCTCAGAAGCCTGATAGCACCAAGCAGAGTACGCAAAGCCCCGAACACAACGAAGATCCCCACTGGTCATTGGACATCAATATTTGATCAAAAAGGGAACTACAAATGTGGCGTCAAGAACTGGGGGGCTTGTGCGTTCATGTCACACCGCAAAAAACAGGTGGTGGGGACTGATGGCCACAGTCATAGAATTAGACAATTCATGAATTGTGGTACCTCGTACTTGGTCTATGGTATCATCTGCCCTTGTAGTCAACCCTATGTTGGACGCACAACACGCCCACTAATGCCACGTACACACAATCGGAATTCTCGTCGGAAAAAACTCTGACGGTTTTTCCGACGGAATTCCGCTCAAGCTGTGTTGCCTACACAGGATCACACCAAATTCCGATGGTCAATAACACAGCAGCATAAAACACGTTCGATAGCACTATAAAAGGGAAGTTTAATGCTTCCGAGAATGCGTTGAATTGTTTCCGAGCATGCGTCGGAATTTTGCGTGTCGGAATTGCATACACACAATCGGAAAATCCGATAGAACGGTTTTCCATCGGAAAAATTGAGAACAGGTTCTCAATCCAAAGTCCGTCGGAAATTCCGACAGAAAAAGACCGTTGGGCATACACACGGTCGGAAAATCAGATGAAAAGCTCCCATCGGACTGTTTTCATTGGAAATTCCGACCGTGTGTACGCCGCATTAGAGTGAAGTTAAGTGAACGTAAGTGCCACATCATTAATGGCCATATGAACAATCCCAACATGAAAAACAAGAGGAGACACAACTACTCAGTACCACGTCACTTTAAGGATTGCCATAATGGACACCTAATAGGCATGCAAGTGTTCGGCATAGAAGCCATCAATAAAGACTCTGATGGAGGGAGAAGATTCCGGAGGTGATGTAGAAGAGAGACCTTCTTGATCTTCACCCTCAGTTCCTTGACTCCTGATGGAAATCTCCATTCATTCCCATGGAGAGACCACCTGTTATTCATCCCAGTGGTGGATAGTCTGTAGGAGTGGTTTTCAACCCTGTCCTCAAGTACCCCCAACAAGACATGTTTGCAGGTTTTCCTTTATCTTGCACAGGTGTTTTAAATCAATGGCTTGGTATTTTGGACAGCTATTATATATAAGAGAAATTCCCAAAACATGACCTGTTGGGGGTATTTGAGGAGAGGGTTGAGAACCGCTGGTCTATAGCATGTGTCAAACACAAGGCCCACAGGCTGAATGCGGCCCGCCAGGTCATTTCATGTGGCCCTCACACCCAGGGCTTTTTTCAGCTGAACATGATGGAACGGCCAGCTCTTGCCCTCCGCTCCCAATTGTCACTTGTAAACAAAGAAGCCTTCTGTGTTTACAAGGATCGTTTTCCTCTTTGCAAACTCTTACAAATTCCTGCCTGCCCTGCACTCATGGTGGGGGCAAAAGAGATGCAGGTGCAGTGTGGGATGGGGAAACACGTTGTACGTGGCACTGTGATCCCTATCTGTGCCCTGGTGCACAGATGCCAACCAATGATCTCATTGCAAGTGAGAGCAAAGAGCCAGAGACACCTTTGCTGCCGGGAAGTACTAGAGCCTGGCCTGGTAGGTGAGATGCGAGGAAGCTTTTGGGGGGTGGGGGGAGAGATGAGGGCTGTAGAGGGAGATGTGTGCAGAGATGGGGGAGAGTGGTGCAGAGGCTGTAGCTAAAGAGGGGTGGAAGTGAAATGTGGACAGACTGTGAAAGAGAGCTGAACCCTGCACACTATGCATAGTACTCTTTTAAAGTCTGCAATCTGTATGTAGCGCACTCCTCTACCCTGCACTCTGTACACAGGGCATCCCTGAACTCTGCACTTTGTGCATAGTATGCCCCTGAGCCCCACACTATTTTGCATGCCTGCTCTAAAGGAATGTTGTGGAGCCTTAAGCTCTGTTACTCTCAAAGTTCTATCAAGTTCCAACCAAGTTACAGATCATGAAGACTATCTGTGCCATATCTACTTCTGTTTGGTCTTTGCTCCTTCGCAGATCACACAATCTGCTTCTTATTCATTCCACATCAGAATTTAGAAACTGCCCCCTTTCTAGAAAACTAGATGCTACTAAAACACAATTCATCCTATCTGGACTGTCAGGGCTGGGCTCAGCCCTTCCTTCTCAAAGCTGGCCGCTCAGCTGTCAGCTAATTGCCAGCTCCTATCTCTCCACAGTGACTCACCTGTTGATGATATCCTGCTTGTCAGTCCTGCCTACTTAAACCGTCCAGTACAGATGATCTCCGCCTTCACCTTGGTCACATCTCTAGAGACGCTCTCCTGTGTTTCTGTTAAAGACTTGCTTGGGTGACATTCCTTCTGACTCCAGATCCTGCTTGCTGTTCTACTACGCTCATCTCTGGTTTCCTGATGTTTTGGCTTGTCTGACTATCCATTCCGGTTCCTGAACTCTGGCTATGTTTTGACTATGTTTACTCTGTTTACCTTTTTTTATTATTATTAAACTAGTGTGATTTAACTGCACTTCTGTCTCAGTTTGATTCATGGTTTCTGACAGTAGGCAAAGGCCATTAATTCAGAAGATGCAGTCAATCCACTTGTCAATCCACTTGTTGGTAATATTTTTTCCAGATTGGATGAGCTGGAGAGGTTGATCACGTTTGCCATCCTCATTGACTCCAGACTCAGAGAGAATCCCCTTTAAAGCGGAGTTCAACCCTAAAGTGGAACTTCCACTCATTGGAACCCTCCCCCCCCTCCGGTGCCACAATTGGCACCTTTCAGGGGGGAGGGGGGTGCAGATACCTGTATAATACAGGTATCTGCACCCACTTTGGGGCATAGATAGCCGCAGAATCTGCGGGTATTTACGCCACTTCCTGCCCCCCTTCGCTGTCTGCTGGAAAACACACGGATCCCAGAGACAGCAGGGACCATTCTTATTGCGCAGCGCGACTCACGCATGCGCAGTAGGGAACCAGGAAGTGAAACCGCAAGGCAGTATTTGTAGCTGCTGACTTTTAAAAGAAAACGTTGAAACTCCCGCTTTAAGGAGCACTTGCGGAAGCCTCCTGTATATTTGTCTCTGAACTTTGCAGTTCCACCCTTGCCTCCCTCACCTCCCATGCCTCCTGGTACCGTGTGGGTCTGTGAAGTTGAACCCATGCACTTGGGCTTCACGCAACTCTCTGCGGATGAGAGAACTCTTACGAGGAGGGAGAGATTGTGCCTTTATTGTGGCCAGGCAGGTCACTTTTTGAAGTCTTGTCCTACCCATCCAGGGAAAGCCCGAACCTTGAGGTCCTGTCACAGACAGACTTTAGGTGGCGTTGTTTAGTCCCCAGTTATTCAGAAGGATAAGCCCCTTGGTTATCCTTTCTTGGGCTGAGTAATCCGTCGAGATACTGGCTCTAATCGACTCTGGGGTTGCAGGCCTGTTCATTGATGCTGCCTTTGTTTCGAAGCACTCGATTCCGCTGCAACTGCGTAACACTCCACTTGCCATTGAGGCTCTTGATGGGACACCTTTACAGCCTGCCCATGTGACTGATGAGACTGTTCCATTGTCCATGGCTGTAGGGACTATTCACCATGAGATAATCCAATTCCAAGTTATTTCCTCACCTAAGTTTCTGCTGGTTAAGGGTTATCCTTGGTTACAGAGACACAGCCCCTCTTTTGATTGGCTCCGTGCTGATGTTCTCTCCTGGTCACCACAATGCAGTAAGACATGCTTCCAGAAGGTAGCCAAGGTCCTGTGTACCTCCTCACTCCCCTCCCTGCCGGAGGAGTACCGCGATTTTAGCGATGTCTTTGACAAAGGTCAAGCCGGTAGTTTGCCTCCACACAGGTTGCTTGATTGTGCAACTGACCTTCAACCTGGTGCCATACCCCCTTGTGGCAGGGTTTACCCTTTGTTGGTCTTGGAGGATAAGACCATGGAGGAGTATGTTGCAGATGCACTTTAGCGAGGTTTCATCCGCAAATCCTTGTCTCCTGCTGGTGTTGGTTTCTTCTTTGTGAAGAAAAAGAGTGGCGAATTGAGACCTTGTATTGATTACAGGGGTCTCAATCATTTCACGATTAAGAATGCCTATTCTATTCTGTTGATTGGAATTGGATAAAGCTGCGCCAACAAGTAAATTAATTGTGTACAAGAGGTTAAAGTGCCACACAAAAGAAAATATTACACATTAAACTGTGGCCATGGAGGAGCACACAAAATTGACTGATTGATAAAGTCCAGTGGTAGCTACAATAGTCCAGGTTAAAGATCTTCTTTAGAACATGGAATCTGGTTTTCTGTGGCAGACAAACTTGCGATACTTAGAAAAAAAACACCACTGTGACTAGCTTGTATCATCACACTGTGACATGCAAAAGTTTGTTCGATCCCAACCACCTGATAGATAGAACGCTTACCAGATAGCTGTATAAATAAGGCACTGGAAGTATAAGCCAGCAGCTTTCAAGGCAGGCGATGGCTGGTAGGACTGATCCACCCAGGAACGATCATTCAAAGGGAAAAAGAACCTCTGCACCGTCCGCTCCACCCAGAAAAATCCAGCTAGTTTGCGCTCAGCTCTACCAGTCTCTCTAGGATCCCCTAGCCTCGGAATGAGGCTTTCCGAGGCTAGGGGATCCTAGAGAGACTGGTAGAGCTGAGCGCAAACTAGCTGGATTTTTCTGGGTGGAGCGGACGGTGCAGAGGTTCTTTTTCCCTTTGAATGATCGTTCCTGGGTGGATCAGTCCTACCAGCCATCGCCTGCCTTGAAAGCTGCTGGCTTATACTTCCAGTGCCTTATTTATCCAGCCATCTGGTAAGCGTTCTATCTATCAGGTGGTTGGGATCGGACAAAGTTTTGCATGTCACAGTCAGGGCCGGACTGGCTTACCGGGATACCGGGATATTTCCCGGTAGGCTGCCTGCCCTGGGGCCGCTTTGCGGCTGCAGTGCTCCCCTCTTCTGCTCCTGGGTTTCACGGAGCTGGCCGGGTCTGTGTTCGGCGGCCGCGCACCGCGCTGTAACGTGGTCCTGCCCCCCTAGACCAGCTCATGTGATAGTAGATAGAATCCACCTATCACACAGGCGGGCTAGGGGGGCGGGACCGTGTTACACCGCGGCCGCCGAACACAGACCCGGCCAGCTCCGTGAAACACAGGAGCAGATTCCTGTGAGTACCGCCCGCCCTGTGTGCACTGCCTGAATAGGGGGATCAGCAGGGGGGCGGCATATAGAGGAGATTAGCTTTCTATATTCCTCCATGCAGCCGCTGAATGCTTGGAGGAGGGAGAGGAGGAGAATCAAGCTGCATGGAGGAATATAGAAAGCTGATTTCCTCTATATGCCGCCCCCCTGCTTCTCCTATCCAATTTCTTTTAACTGCCCCCCCCCCCCCCAGTGCTCTCCTCCCCCACCACACTCTCCAGCCCCCCCCCCCACAGTTCTCTCAACCCCTGTTCTTTCTGCCCCCCCCTGCTCTCCCCATCCTTCTCTAGCCCCCACCCCAGTGCTCTCCACCCCCACAGTGCTCCCCACCCCCACAGTACTCTCCAGCCCCCCATGCTCCCCACCCCTGTTCTTTATGCCCCCCATCCTTCTCTAGCCCCCACCCCAGTGCTCCCCACCCCCCACAGTGCTCCCCAGCCCCCACCGTGCTCCCCACCCCCCACAGTGCTCTCCAGCCCCCACCCCAGTGCTCTCCAGCCCCCCCCCCCACAGTGCTCTCCAGCCCTCCCCCCCAGTGCTCTCCACCCCCCACCGTGGTCCCCACCCCCCGCAGTGCTCTCTAGCCCCCACCCCCGTGCTCTCCACCCCCCACAGTGCTCTCCAGCCCCCACCGTGCTCCCCACCCCCCGCAGTGCTCTCCAGCCCCCACCCAAGTGCTCTCCAGCCCCCACTGTGCTCCAGCTCCCCACCCCCCACAGTGCTCTCCAGCCCCCACCATGCTCCCCACCCCCTGCAGTGCTCTCCAGCCCCCACTGCATTTTGCCCCCACCCATGCGCTCTCCAGTCCCTGTGCTTTCCACCCCTGTTCTTTCTGCCCCCCCCCCTGCTCTCCAGCTCTCCCCTTCCTTCTCTAGCCCCCCCACAGTGCTCCCCACCCCCCACAGTGCTCTCCCCCCACCGTGCTCCCCACCCCAGTGCTCTCCACCCCCACAGTGCTCTCCAGCCCCCACGTGCTCCCCACCCCCCGCAGTGCTCTCCAGCCCCCACCCAGGTGCTCTCCAGCCCCCACCCCAGTGCTCTCCAGCCCCCACCGTGCTCCCCACCCCCCACAGTGCTCTCCAGCCCCCACCATGCTCCCCACCCCCTGCAGTGCTCTCCAGGCCCCACTGCATCTTGCCCCCACCCATGTGCTCTCCAGTCCCTGTGCTTTCCACCCCTGTTCTTTCTGCCCCCCCCCTGCTCTCCAGCTCTCCCCTTCCTTCTCTAGCCCCCCCACAGTGCTCCCCACAGTGCTCTCCAGCCTCCAACGTGCTACCCCCACCCCAGTGCTCTCTACCCCCACAGTGCTCCCCAGCCCCCGTGCTCTCCACCCCTGTTCTTTTTGGCTCCCCCTCCAGTGCTCTCGCAAGCTCCCCCCAGCACTCTCCACTCCCCCCTGCATTTTTCCCCCACCCATGTGCTCTCCAACCACACCAGTGCTCTCCAGTCCCCCGTGCTTTCCACCCCTGTACTTTCTGGCCCCCATGGGTGCTCTCAAGCTCCCCCCCCCCATTGCTCTCCACTCCCCGCTGCTCTTTGTACCCCCCAGTGCTCTCCAGCCCTGTTTTTCTGCCCCCCCCCAGTGCTCTTAAGCTCCCGCCCAGTGCTCTTCGCCACCCCACACTCTTACCCCCCCCCCCAGTGCTCTCAGCCTCCCGTGCTCTCCACCCCTGTTATTTTTGCCCAACCCCAGTGCTCTGCACTCCCCACCGCTGTGATCTCCACTCCCCCCTGCTCTTTGCCCCCACCCATGTGCTCTCCAACCCCGTCAGTACTCTCTGTGCCCCCTTCTCTCCAGCTCCCACCCAGTGCTCTCCACTTCCCCAGGACCAGAGGACAGGCGGACTGGGGCCGGAAAGTGAGGACGGCTGAAGGTGCAGGTGGCCCGGGACCACTCCATCTCACAGCAAACAGATCCTCTGGAAGGAGCACTGTCCCCATCCAAAACGAGAACAGCACCTGCCTGCTGCTGGCCATCATGGATATCCTGCTGGCATGCAAGGTACTGTACAGAGCATCAACAACACACCTTCCCACAGACAGGGACTGCAGACTGGGACATGGGGCACAGGAGGGGCTGCAATGATGGGCACAGTGAGGCACAGTAAGGCTGCATTCATGGGCACAGTAAAGCTGCATTCATGGGCACAGTAAAGCTGCATTCATGGGCACAGCGAGACTGCTTTCACAGCACAGTAAAGCTGCATTTGATGGGCACAGTGAGGCTGCATTTGATGGGCACAGTGAGGTTGCATTGATGGGCACAGTGAGGCTGCATTGATGGGCACAGTGAGGCTGCATTGATGGGCACAGTGAGGCCGCAATGGTGGGCACAGTGAGGCCGCATTCACGAGCAGAGTAAAGCTGCATTTGATGGGCACAGTGAGGCTTCATTTGATGGGCACAGTGAGGCTGCATTTGATGGGCACTGGTGAGGCTGCATTGAGCTCTTATATCATGTCTGCAGCCTCTGACCATCTCCTGTATCATGTCTGGAGTCTCTGAGGGAGTCTGGAGAGGAGTCAAGGATGGGGGTCATGGGAGAAATCGGACGTGTGGGGACTGTGGAGAGGAGACTATAGGATAAAACCAGAGCCACCAAGCTGGACCCGACTGACTGAGCCCTGCTTGGTGCCCCTGAGAGGAGGTCAGTGACAGCACCGCCAGGCCAGTCTGAACAGGGGGTCACTGATGTAAGGGGGGAGTGAGTACAATAATGTAAGGGGGCACTGATGTAAAGGGTTTCCCCCTTATATCAGTAACCCCCCCCCCTTACCTTAGTGTATTCTTTCTGCGGAAGGTGGTCCCCCCCCCCCCCCACGTTCTGAGTTTCTGGGGTCCCCCTTGATGATTGACCACTTTTAACTGTAATTTGCTTACATATATATAAAGCCTTATGTGAGTTCATATCTGCCTTTTCTGTATATAATACACTCTTTAAATGTGCTTTAAAATGTATGGTTTTCCCTTTCATGAACAAGAAAATAATGACGTTATGCTGTTGCGCTGGTATAATAATGCTGTGGGGCTGGTATGAAATTTTTTCCAGGGCTGAATTTTATTCCCAGTCCGGCCCTGGTCACAGTGTGATGATACAAGCTAGTCACAGTGGTGTTATTTTTTCTTTGTATCATTAAGCTGCAATATGACCAATTCCTCCACAATTAAAACAGATCATCTCACCGTAGTCAGGTGGGGATGCTGGTGTTCTAAAGAAGATCTTTAACTTCTCCCCTGTCTTCTGGTAACAGTGTTCCACTTGATAGGTAAGTTCTGTGACTTTTTCTGTCCCACCAAAACACACTTTCCAGGATGTCTATGTAGTCCCTGGGCAGTGCAATCCTTTTTGCTTGTCTTCAGATTGCGTATGGCCTCTAAGGCAGGTCCTTTTAGGCTCTCAACATCCTTTGCTTCTTCCTACTTTTGGGACCTCCCATTCTTCTAGGGCCTGCGTGGCACCATCTAACCACTCTTCAAATCTCTCTTCTCATTACAGGTTCCTCCTGAAAACATCCGGAGTTTCCTGTATCCCGACATCGGGTAGTCCCCGGGGTCTCTTCTGGTCACAATCTCCCTAGGACAGCCACCAGTTCTGCACCCGGGTGCGGGACTTTCCGCGCCCTTCTGCTCTTCCTGCTTTGGGGATAGCATAGTTTTCACAGGAGAATAGTCTCCCTTGCGCTGCGTATGCAGCAATTGATAGGCCTGACCAATCGGTGCCGTATGCTTTGGCTCCTGAACTGCTCTGGAGTCTCTTCCTTCCATCAATCAGTCAATTTTGGGGATAGTGAGCTCCTCCATGGCCACAGTTTAATGTGTAATATTTTCTTTTGTGTGGCACTTTAACCTCTTGGCCACAGTTTAATGTGTAATATTTTCTTTTGTGTGGCACTTTAACCTCTTGTACACAATTAATTTACTTGTTGGCGCAGCTTTATCCAATTCCATAAACTTTATGTGTGAGTATCCCACTTCTAGCAGCAGCCTTCTTTTGGTTAGGTTCCCCTCCCCTTCCCCTTATTTTCTCTCTTTAGCGCGGTTTATTTATTTTCATTCTATTCTGTTGATTACAGAGTTATTTGACCGCCTCAAGGGAGCAACGTTTTTTTGACAAAGCTTGATTTGAGAGGGGCATACAATCTCGTGAGGATTAAGGAGGGCAACAAGTGGAAAACTGTGTTTAATACCAGAACAGGCCATTATGAGTACCTCGTAATGCTTTTTGGCCTTTGTAATGCCCCGGCAGTTTTCCAGGAATTTATTAACGATGTCCTCCGAGATTTGTTGCAGTTATGTGTAGTGGTTTAATTTGACGATATCCTCATGTTTTCCAAGTCCCTGGAGAGCCACCACACAGATGTCTGTCGTGTCATTCAGAAACGAATGCCCCGTACACACGGTCGGATTTTCCGACGGAAAATGTCCTATCGGACCATGTTGTCGGAAATTCCGACCGTGTGTGGGCTCCATTGGAATTTCCGACGGAAAAAGTTTGAGATCCTGCTCTCAAAATTTCCGACAACAAAGTTCTATCGGACTTTTTCCGATCGTGTGTAGCGAATTCTGACGGACAAAGTGCCACGCATGCTCATATCACATTACAAGACCAAAGCTATTGGCTACTAGCCTCTACGTAGTCCCGTCGTTAGCAACGAACGTCACCACGTTCAGGATGATCGGATTTTCCGACAACTTTGTCCGACCGTGTGTATGCAACACCAGTGTCGGACAAAATCTGTCGGAAAAAATCCGACGGATTTTGTGGTCGGAATTTACGACCGTGTGTACGGGGCATTAGAGAGAACAATATCTATGGTAAATTGGAAAAGTGCGAATTTCATCGTGAACAGGTTCAATTCCTGGGTTATGTCATTTCCACTGCTGTTTTTTTGATGGACCCAGAGAAACTTTCAGCAGTCCTACAGTGGCCCCTGACTCGTGGGTTTAGGTCCTCTGCAGCGTTTTCTTGGCTTTGCCAACTATTTTTGGAAGTTTATTTGTAACTTCTCGTCTCTGGTCAAGCCCCTGACTGATATGACCAGAAAGAATGGTAACCCACAGAGTTGGTCTCTGGAGTCCATTAAGGCCTTTGAGAGTTTCAAGGCAGCCTTTGTTACTCCTCCTGTGTTGGCACATCCTGATCCTACGTTACCTTTTATCCTTGAGGTTGATGTTTCTGACTGGAGTTGGTGCCCTTCTGTCTCAACGTCCTACCTCTGAGAGCGCTATGCATCCTTGTGGCTACTTTTCCAAGAAATTGTCACCTGCGGAGTGCAATTATGAGATTGGTGACAGAGAGCTTCTTGTCTAGTTTCAATTACATTGTCTCATTCTTACTTAATAAAAATGCAAGGTCTGCGGCTTTGTCGCAACAATTTTCCTCCACTACCAAGATGGAGTCGGTTCCGGTTCCTGTGATTCCTCCTGATCGTATTCTGGCTATGGTTCGCACCAGTCTCACTTCTCCTTTGGGTGACAAAACCTTGTGACCGCTGCTTTGTCCCAGAGAGTCTCTGTACTGCCGTGCTCCAGACTTACCATTCTCCCAGGGCTGCTGGCCACCCTGGGAAGAATCCACTTTTTTGGGACATTTCCCAGCAATTATGGTGCCTGTTTCATGTGTGCTCAGAGTAAGACTCCAAGACACCTTCCAGTGGGCCTCCTACAACCCATACCCAATGGAGAGAGGCCATGGACCCACCTGTCTATGGATTTCACTGTGGAGTTTCCCAACTCACAGGGCAACACAGTTATCCTTATGGTGGTTGACCGATTCTCGAAAATGTCCCATTGTATTACACTTCTAAGGAACTGGCATCCTTTTTTGCTCGGGAGATCTTTCACTTACATGGGCTACCCAAGGTGATTGTCTCGGGCAGTCAGTTTGTGTCCCGTTTCTGGCGAGCCTTTTGTGCACAGTTGGGAAATTCAGCTTGCTTTCGACTCTGCTTATCACCCGCAGTCTAATGGGGCCACAGAACGAGCCAATCAGTCCTTGGAGAAATTCCTACATTGCTATATTTCTGATCATCATAACAACTGGTCAGACCTCTTAACGCGTGCAGTGCGAGTTTTCTCACAATAGTACCTTGAATTCCGCTTCCAGATTGTCCCAGTTTATGGCGAACTATGGTTTCCAACCTTCCATTTTGCCTGACTCATTTGTTCCGCAGATATTCCTGCATTAGAGGAGCATCTCTATGGTCTTCGTTCCACTTGGGCACAAGTCAAGGAGGCTTTGCGACATTCTAATGATAGGTACAGACTCCATGCTGACCACAGACGCCTGCCTGCACCTTCCTACCAGGTTGGGGACAGGGTCTGGCTGTTATCTTGCAAACTCTGACTTCATGTTCCCTCTCTGAAGTTCGCACCTCAGTTTATTGGGCCTTTCCGTATTATTCACAGGATTAACCCAGTGGCTTATGCATTAGACCTTCCTTCTAATATGCATATCTCTAATGTATTTCATGTCTCCTTATTTACCACCTTGGTGCCTCGTCCTCACCCTGTACATGTTGAGAAGCACGAGGAGTATGAAGTACAGTCCATTTTTGACTCCTGTAGGCACATACAGTACCTGGTGCATTGGAAAGGGTACGGTCTGAAGGAACGCTCTTGGGTCTCATCCTCGGATGTACATGCCCCTGTCCTCCTCCATGATTTCCATAGACATTTTCCCCTCAAGCCTGGTGGTCCTCAGATGGGGAGGGGTCATTGAGGAGGGGGTACTGTCAGGGCTGGGCTCAGCCCTTTCTTCTCAAAGCTGGCTGCTCAGCTGTAGGCTAATTGCCAGCTCCTATCTCTCCACAGTGACTCACCTGTTGATAATATCCTTTTTGTAAGTCCTGCCTACTTAAGCCGTCCAGCCCAGATGATCTCTGCCTTCTCTAGCGACGCTCTCCTGTGTTCCTGTTAAACACTTGCTTGGCTGACATTCCTTCTGGCTCCAGATCCTACTTGCTGTTCTACTACACTCATCTCTGGCTCCCTGACGTTTTGGCTTGCTGACTATCCATTACGGTTCCTGAACCCTGGCTATGTTTTGACTATGTTTACTCTGTTTACCTTTTTTTATTATTATTAAACTAGTGTGATTTAACTGTACTTCTGAGTCTGATTCATGGTTTCTGACATGGACAAAGGCTAGAAAACAATGAACAGAATTTACATAATCTCTATTCTGGCTTCCTCTGGTGACCATTGTGATGTTGATGAGGTCTGATGAACTCAAACTGAGTAAGGAGAATGAGGATTTGTACTGAGCACAGTGCCACCCTCATTTCTCCAAAATCCCCAAGTCTGTGACAATTCATTTAAATTTGATATTTACGCTGCAGCAAGGGATGACAACTTTTAAAAGCCGCAAACAATACTGAACAACCCCACACTAGAAAACAACCAGCTTGTTGGAATGCATAACAAGTACACAGGTCTGGCAAGCCAGAGCCATATGGCAGTCCATAGCTAATGGCAGTCGTAAACTTCTACTAAGCAAAAGACTCATAATTGGCTGTCATAAAACTCTCTCTCAAATTCCCAGCTCTGAAACTCTACATGTGATTACACATTCACCTTCCTGAACGTATAGGAAACCAGTCAGAAACCAAACACTCCTATATTGCAAGGTGGCAAACAAACATCTCCTGAGAAGAGTAGTCATGAAATCAATATCATTTTGATATCTACAAATCTTGATTTAATTTTATACAGTAATGTTTCGGTTGTCAGTTTGAAAAACATGGTCATCTAAGAATATTGATACAGCACAATTGACATTGAGGAAGTGTTTGCTGAAAAATCTGGATCAGCTTCCTGAGTTGCCATGGTGTGGATGTGTATACCGCCCCCTCAAGCGTCACTGGTTGCCATGGTGTTGGTGGCTGGCCCACCTTCACCATGGCAACTGATGACTCTGATCCAAGGCAAACTGGGTTCCATGCTCGTGGAATACTGTTTGACAAACACTGATGGAATGGGTCCACAAAAAATACTTATGCAATTGGCAGATGGCAAATATATGTATATTTGTACAGTGTTCAGTATGTGACTCTCAGCAATTTTGTGGGCCAGCTCTCTGGGCACCATGTCCGATACATATCTTTTTCATATAATTTTCTTGCAAATTTTTTTTTACTAGGTAGTTAGACAGGTCTTTCCTTAATCAACCCCATTTACTCAGGCTTGGGATGGCCATGCAGAATGTGATAACACATGCGCGTAGCCAGTTTGTACACATATACTAGGTCCAGTTAACCTCCCAGCATGTTTTTGGAGTGTGGGAGAAAGCTGGAGTACCTTGAGGAAACGTTCTCGCCATGGACCCCACTGCAAACCAATATGCCTGTCATGTACCTGTACAGGCTGAACTCATAAGAGGGCATAAGAGGGCTCTCCCTTACACCTCCTGTCCTGTTTGTCCCCCGGGATTGATAACTGGGTAAAACAGGACACAGAGTGACATGGGCACCTGTAGTTAGTCCTGACCAGCAGAAGAACTAGATCTTGCAATGGAGTAGAAGCTGAAGAACAGGAATTCGTACCGGATGTTGTCACAGGGCTTGCAACAGCAGGAGGCAGGAACATGGTCAGACAAGCAGAAGTTGGTAACAGGCAGGCAGCAGAGGCACAGATTCGAAGGACGAGAGCGTAAATAGGAGCCAAACCGAGGTCAGTAGCACATTGGAAGAATATGAGGTGAAAGGATAAGAAAATTGTGTGGAGAAAAGAAACAAGCCATAGGTCAGGTACCTGAGTGGTACGAGATCGGGCATCGTCAGAAGGAGCACTGGGGAACAAGCAGGTTCTGGTCACGGGTCACAAGAGCAGGGCAGGGACAAGGGGTGGGCAGGAGGGGCAGTTGCCCTGGGCACTGTGGTATCATGTGAGGTGGGGGGGGCACCACAAGGAGATTAGGGGGAGGGAATTTGTGTTAAAAAGGGGAATTTGGGAGGCTTCAGGGGGTAAGAATTGTTTTAGGAGGGCAAATTTAGGGAGGGTGTGCTAGGAGTTTTGATTTGGGGGGATTTGTGTTGGGAGTGGGGATGGGACACATAATGCCCATACATCTTGGGGGGGCACAATTTGGCATGTTCGCCCTGGGCTCTAAATGACCTTGTCCCGCCACTGCACAGGAGCGACCAACCACTCAGCTATGATCTTGAGTCTTGCAGTGCTTTAAATAGGGCACAAAGCCTATTTAAAAATGCATGCTCACACTTATGTGCATGCTAATGAACACATGTAGATGCGCACACGCCCCTGGTTCTGTGCAGTCTTATGGACCATTCTGCATGCACGCTTCTTTGAGCATGAGCATTGTGACAGACCTGGCTGGGACACAGGCTGTTGGAGGGGACTGAATGCGAGCCTATTACCTTGCGATTATGGGCCCTGGCATTTGGGGGAACAGTGCTCTTTGAGCTGCAAGCCTGGGACCCCTGAGCTGGTGTTACTTGGATTCAGGTCCATGCTGGCCCCCCAATACACATAGAATCTGTATGTGTATTTGGCATATTAGCAAGAGACGCTAATGTCATGAACTCCAGACAGCCTGTCTGTTATGTAATTGAGTATAGTCTGGCTTGTAAGAGTGTTTCACCTATTGTTGTGTGTGCTAATTAACCCTGCAATTGAATGATGGAGCCCAGTGTTGATTAAGATAATTAGCTCATGCTAATTAGGTTAGGCTTTAGTCATCTGGCTGTATATATGTGTGACATGTAAAATAAAGATTCATTCCTGATGTACCCTACACTGGTGTTGTCTGGTGACTGGGTGGGCTAATGGGTCTTGGATTGTGTGGTACCGGACAGAGGAAGCATTTACGGCGGACATCTTGAGTACGGGGTCCGTCACAATTGGTGGCAGCAGTGGGATCGTGCTTCCTTGTCGTGAACACATCCAAACCATCACCTGGATCCAAGGCCCGGATAGCAGAGGTACAGATACGTCATGGAAGAGGAATTCGGAAGGAGGTTGCGAGAGATGCGGATACAGCACAGAGGACCAGTATCGGTGCAGGTCCTGCTGGGATGGTATGATTCTGTTCGCCTACAACTCTGGAAAGAAGCGCTAGCCTGTGAGCAGCGACACCAGGGAAAAGTTCTCCCCTCCATCCATGTAAGGTACTGGTCGCAGTATGGAGTACGAATGTTGTTATTGGGGGAACAACCGAAGCAGGAGTGGACAGCTGAGTTAAGCAGGCTGATCCGGGCAGAAATGCTTTTGGACGAGAGCTACAGAGCCCTCCGGTGGTATGTAGCCCAAGTGTGCCCGTGAACAGCGGATGACAGGCCCACGGAAGGCTTTGATTATAATGGCCTGGGATTGTTGTACTGGAGGCTGTCCGAGGACCCCGACTTTGGGAGTGATCTGGAGTGGCGTTTGGAGGAAATAATGGAGCACAGAGAGCAAAGATTGAACGTCTCGGAAGTGCTCTGGGCACAGGAAGATTTGGAGTTCCTGGCCGCTCAGGAATGGGAGCTGGAGATTGCCTACATACAGCTGCTAGACACTGCTCAGCAGCAGGGTGGGGCTCCCTTTGCCTGGGACTATCAGGAAATACCAGCAGACAGCTCTGAAATCCTGGCTGAAGAGTCAGCAATGTGGCATAGTAACAGAGTGCTTTGCCCACCTGCCCCCGCAGCTATGGATGCAGAGGTCTTATGGCGGATGCAGCAAGTGCTGACTGACCTTGACAAACCTGTTACTGCACAAAAAGAGGTTGGATGGAGGACTATGCCTGTCCAGCAGCATGCAAGAGAATCGGCAGTGGAAACTCTGGAGATTGCCGTCCCCAAACCTGAAGTGCTGACAACAGGGCAGAGCTCTGCTAACTTCTGCCCAGCATCTACAGCAGTATCTGGGGAGTTACAAGGAACTTCCCCAGCTGAAGCGCTGGTCACCGGACAGAGGGTCCAAGACCTCTGCCCCACACCTGTGTCAGTTTTGGAGGCTCAGGGTGAGAAGGTGGCGATCACTTCCCAGCAGCAGATACAGGGGGAGAAGGGAGAGGAGGTGTTTGTTGTCCCTCCTCAACAGTCGGCCAAGGGGGAGAAAGCGGTCTTTCCTCCCCAGCAAAGATCCGTGCACCTGGGAGACAATACCACAGACATGTCATCCCAGCAGCCAGATGAGGGAATGGAAAAGGAAGCAGCCGGCTCCCCTTCCCAATGGCAGCTACACAATTTGGGAGTGGAGGAAGCCAGCCTCCTGCCCCAACGGTTAACCAGAGCGGAGGATGTGGAGTCCCCAGCAGAAGTGCTGACAACAGGGCAGAGTGCTGCCCACCCCTGTCCAGCACCAGCAACAGCTGCGGAGTTCCAGGGAGCTGGGGCAGTCGGCCTCTCTCCCTAACAGTTAGCTGGAGGAGATGATGTAGGGAAGCTCCTACACCCAGCTGAACTGCTGGCAACGGAACAAAGTGCTGCTGGCCTCTGCCCACAACTAACAGAGGGCAGATTTCCTGTAAAGGGGGATGGGACTGCAGTCCCCACCTGTATACCCCAGGGATGCTGGGCTGTCGGCCCAGATCCCCAACAGCATGATGGAGTGAGCCCAGTCACCCTGTCTTCTCTCCAGCGGCTGAAAAGACTCCAGGGAGAAGGGCCAGTCCAGGCCTCTCCCCAGCGGCGGATATGTTCTATGAGAGAGGCAGAAGTTGGCTGGGTGAGTCGTGCTCTGTTTGGAACAATTTGTTTGGGGTACTGTGTGGGTACAGGCATTAGAGGACTGGAACCACTGACTAACTTCGGAGTCAACCCGTCTGGGGTCTCCTCCTGTGTTAGTCTGCTGCCGAAAGGGGAGAAATGTGACAGACCTGGCTGGGACACAGGCTGTTGGAGGGGACTGAATGCGAGCCTATTACCTTGCGATTATGGGCCCTGGCATTTGGGGAACAGTGCTCTTTGAGCTGCAAGCCTGGGACCCCTGAGCTGGTGTTACTTGGATTCAGGTCCATGCTGGCCCCCCAATACACATAGAATCTGTATGTATATTTGGCATATTAGCAAGAGACGCTAATGTCATGAACTTCAGACAGCCTGTCTGTTATGTAATTGAGTATAGTCTGGCTTGTAAGAGTGTTTCACCTATTGTTGTGTGTGCTAATTAACCCTGCAATTGAATGATGTTGAAAGTGTTGATTAAGATAATTAGCTCATGCTAATTAGGTTAGGCTTTAGTCATCTGGCTGTATATATGTGTGACATGTAAAATAAAGATTCATTCCTGATGTGCCCTACACTGGTGTTGTCTGGTGACTGGGTGGGCTAATGGGTCTTGGATTGTGTGGTACCGGACAGAGGAAGCATTTACGGCGGACATCTTGAGTACGGGGTCCGTCACAAGCATGAACTGGGTTTTCCTGACAAAGCCACAGGGCTGCCCAATATACAAACGACCACCTACAAATCTTTATATGAGATGCTAAAATGTAAATATAAAAATAACAATGTAAATGTAAAAGAAAGAAAAGGGTTGTGGTAGGTTTGGTGCTGTTCCAATGCTAAAATACTATGGTGTTGTACCCTCTGCAGGTTGTGGTGTTGCTGATAAGAGGGACAGAGATTGAAATCTCTATATGCCTAATAGGGCCGAGTATGACCTCACTAAGTTGGTCTACGTTAAACCTTGAAATGTAAAGGCATTGCTGGGCTATTTTGAAGTGTTCCCCTGTTAGACCAAATGACTCTATATGTAGAAAAAGAGCATATATGTGGTCAAAAAGAAAACACAGAGTACACAATGGAGTCTAAAGGGAATAAGAACCTGTGGTGTTAGACCCTCAGCCTATGACGTGCTGGGCTATTTCAAAGTGTTCCCCTATTAGACCAAATGACTCTATATGTGGAAAAAGAGTATACATATGGTCAAAAAGAAAAATCAGAGTACACAATGGACTCTAAAAGGAATAAGAACCTGTGTTAGACCCTCAGACTGTGGTGGGCTAGATTCCTATGATGTGGCCCCTTGGTGAGCTAGTTGGCTCTGTGTGTGGGGAAAAATAA
The DNA here is from genome assembly GCA_028564925.1 of Lithobates sylvaticus. Lineage (NCBI taxonomy): Eukaryota > Metazoa > Chordata > Amphibia > Anura > Ranidae > Lithobates > Lithobates sylvaticus. The sequence continues at coordinate 123,758,192 of CM053033.1, forward strand.
ATACGTATTTCAATTGCCAGTCAGGGCACATAAAAAATGTGAAAAAAAATAGGAAGCTGTGTTACACCCTCTGGAATGTTTTGGTGAGTAGCCAATAAGTACGTTAATGTGCTCAAATATTATAAGCTGAATCGTAATTTTGGATGGTCTCCAAAGGCAAAATGAAAACAACTCCAAAAAACTACAAATCCAAAAATAAGAATAAAAATAATAAAAATATCTCTAATTACTCCTTGTGCTACAAAATGTCCTGTGAGTAAGAACTGTTTTTTTGTAGCTGTATAAACAACTGTATAAACAAATATTAAAGTGACTTGTGCTTAGTGAAATATAACATATGTGCAAATAGTGACACTGCTTATAGCCGCTGCGTAAACAATGTGTAAAAAAGAAAAATGTAATAAAAAATAAATAAAAAATACAAATGGGAAAAACAGGACAAAACAAAGTGACTTGTGCTCAATTCAAAAAAGTGTCCAGTGCTTGAAAAACGTTCTCAATGATTTTCTTCTTATATAGGAGATACTTGGTGCTGTGATTCTTATTCCAAGTATCACCTACATAAGAAGAAAATCATTGAGAACGTTTTTCAAGCACTGGACACTTTTTTGAATTGAGCACAAGTCACTTTGTTTTGTCCTGTTTTTCCCATTTGTATTTTTTATTAATTTTTTATAAAATTTTTCTTTTTGAATTGAGCACAAGTGACTTGTTACAAGGGCAATGTCTGGCAATGCCATTACAGGGTTAAACAATGAAATAGAAGGGAAAACTTCTCAAAACAAATGAGAGAGAAAAAGAAAGCAAACACTAATTGTTCCTGACAATGTAGAGGGGAACGCTAAGGATTAGTCAGCTGTCTCATGCCAGTACGTGACGCACTTCCTGTCTTCCATGTTTTTCTGATATCCAGCGCGGCCCCACGACGCTGCCTTTCCCCCTCCAGCACTCTGACACCATGTCTCTTGACTTATTTGGATAGGACGAGAATTACACAGCACATAAGTTGTATGAGCCGCAGACAGGGCATTTCCTGACCCTTAACTGTCGCCAGTCATATACTGGGTGACAGACGGGAAGTGCCCCCTGCCATTTATTCCTATTGTAAGAAGCTTGCACAATTATATCCCAAAATATATCTGTCTCTCTATTTCCTGTAGGGGACGTTTTCAGACCAGCAATGTCTCCCAAGCCACTCAAAAAGACTTAGGGCCTGCGGCTTACGCCATCCAGTCCCAGGGACGGAGCGCGAGGCCTAATACTTTCGTGTTGTGAAGTCATTCATCAAGTATTTATATATTTGTGTGTATTTGTGTGTCTCCGATCTCTACATCTTTGGCTATTTTGGGTTCCCTCCCTGTCCCACTTGTACTGCGCACATTGCGTGTCACCTGCCATTGTTTTCAATGTGTGATATTGTTTAGTACTGTTTTATAATGTTTACATTGCATGGAAATTTAGGTTTTTGTATAGCAGAAGCTTTCATCTGATAGACCCCTGCGGCGTCTAAAGGATGACATCATTTTTCTGCCTTTGCCGATATTGGCGCTCGGAAACCGGCTGGTCTGTAAACTATTTTATCCAGCTTATTGAATAAAAAAGTGCATAGAGCAAAAGTTTAAAGCCAAATTCCAGACACAGGTGTTTTTAGTTTTGGATCGAGTGAGGAAGAGCTACAATTTGCGTCAGTTTTCCAGTTTGGTTTATGAATAAATTGGGAAGCTTGTGACACTCATACAAGAAGTGAGACATTTAAGAGAGCAATAAAAAATTTGCATTGGGGGGATTTTTATAACCCCCAAAATGTGTTGCCAGTTTGTTACAAGGTTTAGCAATAAGACACTGGTCCCTAACCCCTTCCCATCTACCCGCGCTTCCCTTTAAAGCCATCTGAGCAACAAAAAAAGTTTTCCCATGCAGTGCGGCTGTTAACTGCTCGTTTTTTTTCTAGGGGAGAGCAGAAAGGAGATTTATTTACCCAATCCTCCCAGCAGAAGACCGGTCCGGCACCCCTGCGATTCAGTGGTCTTCATTTGTGGACTGTTCCTGATGTCATCAAGCAAAAAGTAGGCTCCATAGACCAAGAACAGTCCACCACTGGATCGCAGGGGGAGCACAGTTCTCCAGTAGAATGAAGGATCGGGTGAGTATAAGCTTTTCCCTCACCCCTAGACAAAACGAGCAATTGATCCCTGCCGCAGGTGAAACCTTTTTTTTGCCCAGAGTTGGGCTTTACCTGGGCAATTATGCCCAGGGGCTGGGAAGATCTGCCTAATCATGTCATCACTGTGATAGACTGTCAGAGCTGTCTGTCTTTGACAGCTCAGTCTTTGCGCTGGGAGCATGCTCTCAGCACAGAAACCTTTGCTGCCCATTGACGCATATATGTGCCGTGTGTGGGTGTTAAAGTCCACCCTCTTTGCAGCCATGCATAGGTACCTCCCAACTTTTTGAGATGGGAACGAGGGACACCTATTACCAAAAGTATGTAGGCATAGGGTACACACCCCTGCCACACCCCATTAAAGGAGAATTATTTAAAAAAAAAAAGATCAGTTATAAGGCACAAGTGTTTTTTTGTACCAGATTTGTTGAGATCAGGGACAGTCCTTCAAAATCAGGGACAGTCGGGAGCTATGTACGTTACTTGGGTAACAGGAGGTTAAAAGGCAAAGTCCACCTTTGGGTCCCTGTTTTATATTACACCCATATTTGGGGGGTAACATAAAACATGGTTACATTAGCCTTCCCTAACTTACCTGAATTGTGGGCTTGTCTATTGAAGCGTCCTGTTGTTTTTTTCATTTAGTGGGCAGAGCCATGTACAGTTGTCTCCATTCTCATATCCATTCACAGGGAGCCTACAAAGCCCATCTTCCATGTTGGCAGAGGTACCTGCAGCCAACCCTAGAAAAAAGATTTTGCTGAAGATACCATTGAACCTTGAGCACATCTAGATTGTAAGCTCTGTAGGGCCCTCTGATCCCTCCTGTATTGATTGTGTACTGTCTACCCTCATGTTGTAAAGCACTGCGCAAACTGTTGGCACTATATAAATCCTGTATAATAATAATAATACCAAACACAAATCAGCAAATTCTGATGGCCGCACCTGTCCCCACGCACTGCACTGACATTCTGCATACCGCTGCAGGATTGGATGATGTTAGCTGGAGATGAAGCCATCTCATGCTAGCCTCAGCCAATCTGTGTAGAAGAGGTATCCAGCCAATGAGGTGCCACGCAAGCTGTGCTGCACGCAGGGCCGGTACAAGGGGGGGGGCGGAAGGGGCGGGTGCCCTGGGCGGAACAAATTACCATGGGAAGGGGGGCGCAGTGCTGGCAGTGTGCTGATAAATATGTTTTGGGCATACTGTGATTACCGGCCAAACGGCCGCGCCACAATCCCGCACAGCTGTGCCTGCCTGCAAGGATGTGCTGAGTGCGCTCCTGCACCCGGCACAAGAATAGGACTCGGTCTTTCCTTTCCTGTCAGGCGGAGCTGTGGAGTGATCTCCGTCCGACAGCCACTTCCGAGTCCCGGCGTGACGTCACTGGGAGGTGGGAAGAGAGCGAGAGGACTGTAGAGAGCTGCGTTGTTGTGCCGAGAATGTCTCCCCGTCAAAATCTGTTCCCCCTGGCTCTCGGCTCTGATTGTAACTCCACCTCTCCAGTCCTCTGCACTGCCGCTCCTCCTCCACCCTGAATGCAAATCATGCTTCTACCATCCCCGCCCCCGTGCACGTCCCTTGTACAATACTACTAGTCCTTCCACATACACATATATATCTTATTACTCCTTCTACATATATATATATATATATATATATATATATATATATATATAGGGGGCGGGGAGGCAGAAGCATGATTTGCATTGGGGGTAGAAGAGGAGGAGCGGCAGTGCAGAGGACTGGAGAGGCGGAGTTACAATTAGAGCCGAGAGCCAGGGGGAACAGATTTCGACGGGGAGACATTCTCGGCACAACACCGGGCACCGCAGTGAGTGCGACCCAGAGGAGGAAGTGGAATCAACCAGGCAGTGCATCAATAGTAAGCAGATGAACATGTACAGACACCGGTGTTCTATCACGAAGAGTCCGGGTATCACCAGGTGCATGCGCAGTACAGAGCATAAAGATTTTCGGAAATTGTCGAAGATGAACGGCGCCTGCGCCGTGAGTGGATGTGTAAGCCCCACCATCCAAGCGGACATAGGGCTACTCAAACTTAGAGGGCCGCTCGCCACGCTGCGCTCGGCTCTTTTATATTCTAACTCTATGTCCACTTGGATGGTGGGGCTTGCAGGCGCCGTTCATCCTCTGCAATTTTCGGAATATGGGTGTCCTGTGTACTGCGCATGCGCAGTACACAGCGGACACTTCGTGATGGGGGCTAATGATAGTACACCGGCTAACTCTGGGGGGAGGGGCGAGGTGATATTATATACCAATTGTATTAGTAATATGCAGCATGAAGGGGGTTAATGTGTTGCCACTGGTCACTAATGGCCATTGTCAGTTAACCCCTTTATGCTGCAGCATAGCACTGATACTTGTGTCACTAATGCAGGCCAGGCCTTTCTACAAGCACATTTGTTGCACTATTATTTCAAAGTGCCTCCAATAAATAACTAATAAGTGCCTCCAATAAAAAATACATATAATTAAAATGTGTAAGTGAACTCTTTCTATCGCATTGAACCTAATTGAACTTGTATTGTTTTAAGTAAATTCTTGTTTTGAAACAACATTGATTCTTTCTTAAAAATGGGGGGGGGGGGGCGCAGTTTGCCATCTTCACCCTGGGCACCAAATGGCCTTGTCCCAGCACTGGCTGCACGCAACATTACCACCCAGCTCCCCAGTCAGTCTCCACATGGAGCTAACACTGGCAAGGAGATGAGGAAGCATCCCTGCATAGGCTGCATTTGCAGTCTTTATTTCTTTCGCAGTTTGCAGTCTAGCTGGTCTTGCCTAAAGTGCAAAATAGTCTAGCACCGGTACAGATACCGTGTTGCAATCAGATAGACATTGTACTAAAGGCCTGTACTGATAAAATATAGAGACTGCCGATGCAGACCTATGCTTCTGTAAATGCTAGTTACATGGCCACTCTACTTTGAATCAGTGATCTGGAATAATCATATAGCAGATAAAGTCCAAGTGAAGCCAGAACTCCTGATTGGTATATTTAATTCATGACTAGGGTAGTCAGATACCTTACTGCCTCAACAAAACATGCATGCCCCTACTTAATTCTACTGAATGAATACACGGACACCTGTTTGGATGTAAATAGCCTTAACGGCCTTTAGTAAACAAAAAACATTAAACTGTCAACTTTTATTTTAAATATTTAAAACAATTTAAAATATTCAAAATATTCCAGCTACAAACTCCAAGTAATAGGTTGCTAGTCCCTGACGACCCCCCTATTACTTTTTGAGCCTGTAATCCCTTTTGTTAGCATTTTTGTCCCCAGCCACCAACTCGCCTCGAGGACTCGCTAACTGCCCACAGACCCCCAACATATTAGCAGTTATTCCGGACTGACACCAGCCCAACCAGAAGGACTCCATATCTGGGATGGGTCCCAACTTTTTCAAGTGCCCCATTTTCTATATATATTTCCATATATATGTAACTGTCGCCAAAGACCCAATGCCACCGCTCCTACCAAAGTCCAACCCTGGACCCTTAAATCAGCGTGGGAGGGAGGGAACGTTTCTCCTTGCTGGCTGACCCCCAACTGCTGAATTTGCTCCACCCAGCTACTGCAATGACTTGCTGCACTCCTCCCATCTGCAACCATCCTCCAATCTGGTAAGTGCCACACTTTTATAACCACCCCTCTAATTCTTAACCCTTTATTCCCCTAAGCTCCTTGCACCCTGTCATGGATGTACTGCGCCTCCTCTTCAATGCTGCTGCGTACATGTCTTAAATGTAGAAGCCCCTATATCAGCAATCTTATTTTTATTTTTTTAATGGAAAAGATTGGAAAGAAGATTTTATAAATTCCTGGGGTACAATGGACATAGATTATGCCTAATGCAGGCAGGCAGCCCCCCCCCCCCCCCAAAAAAAAATGACATGCCAAATGTGGCACAGGAGGAGGGGAGGAATGCTTAAAGTGGAACTTCCCCTTTTGGGTGGATCTCCGCTTTAAGATAGCCAAACATGGCTCAAAATTTTATTCTGTATACAGTCACTGCACGATCGATAATTTTCCAGCCGGCCCAGTTAATTTTTAAATCAACTTTTGTCAAGCCATGTGTTGCTTGAGAGGCATTCATGGCTTGAATTATGGCTGCTTCAGCAGGAATTGCCATCTACGGCCAACCTTAAAGTGTTACTAAACCCAATAATATGAAAAAAGTTCATCTTTTTACATTAAAATACTGCCGCTATATACCTGTGTGGCTGATCTGTATACCACGGTCACATGATAAACTGCAGGGTCTGGCTGAGTGCTGAGTGTTTAGGTAGGAGGAGATTTCCACTATAGCCTTTGTCCTCATGCTGTAATGGGAGGTGGATCATGCATGAATCAAGATGTGACATCCCACCCACTGTTCTTTTTTATTTACTGGGCATGGAGGAAGGAGGGAGGGACTGGGCTGTCATTTAGGATCCACACTCAAATGTTTGATGTTAATATAATTTGACCTGGCTAGCTCTGACCAACAAAGAAATGTTCTCTCCAGCAATAGAGACCAAACTGAGCATGTGCAGCAGTACTACCCTCACTGTGTATTATCTGGCCTTGCCAAGAGAGACCCTGCAGGAGAGTGAGGGTCTGTGCATATAGGATCAAAGAGCAATTAAACACAATACAGAGGATTAACCCCTTAAGTTCCACAGTGAATATAACAAGCATGCACATACAGACCGATTTTACTATTGTGGGTTTAAGTCAGGTAAGTTGCCTATGCAAAGGAAAAAGGGATCATGCTCATAGGGAATTTATCCTCCAACATACCACCAACACCAGGGCATCCTTCCTCCCACTGACCATCAAGTCCTGAAATGGCAAAGTGACAGGTTCTCTTTAAAGTTTCAGAACTCTCTGTTGAGATCTTTATAAGAGCTGCATAGGGTTTCTGACACTGTGCTGTGCCTGGGGATTGTAACATTAATCTCAACAAATGACAGATTATGACAGATATTCTAATTGGTGAGCTGCTGCATGTCATGGCTCTCTATTATTGGTGACAGATTAATTTCACTCAGGCCGCCAAAATAGCAGCAACAGATATTAAAGTGTGTCTCTAGCCATAATGTGTTTCTACACTTTGTAAAGAGTGGGAAAGGGTTAGAACCCCTACTGAGTTTTTCTCTCTGTCATAACAGAAAATTGGAGGAAATCTTCTCAAATTGAGGGAAATTGACTTCTAATGCCACATACACAGGAGCAGAATTTCCATCCGAAAAATCTTGGATGGTTTTTCCGACGGAATTCCCCTCAAGCTTGTCTTGCATACACACAGTCACACAAAAGTTCTCTGAACTTTCGACCGTCAAGAACGCGGTGACGTACAACACTACGACAAGCCGATCAAATGAAGTTCAATGCTTCCGAGCATGCGTCGAAATGTTTCCGAGCATGTGTGATTTTTTGTGCATCCGAATTGCATACAGACGATCGCATTTTCGGATAGGAACTTTCCCCCACTGAAAAATAGAGAACCTGCTCTCAATCTTTCTGACAAAAAGCTCTCATCTGAGTTTTGCTGGTGGCATTTCCGAATGTGTCTACACAGCATTAGACAGTTTTTTTTTATTAGAACAGGTGTCCCTATTGGTGATAAAAAAAACTTTTTTTTTTTTTTTTTTTTTTATTTCCTTTTACTTTCTGTTTTGGGGACAATGTGACAAATAGAGAGGATTGATCTCTTCACTGGAGACACAGACAGCAATATGTAAACATGAAAGTTTCTAACTCAACCCTAGAAAAAAGTTTTTACTGAAGATACCATTGAACCTTGAGCACATATAAGGCTCTTTCCAAACACAAATCAGCAAAGTCTTGTGCAATCCTTGAAAATGAGGAACATATGGTAGGTGTGCAGTTTAAAGACTAATGCCCCATACACGCGGTCGGATATTCCGACTACAAAATCCGTCAGATTTTTTCCGACGGATTTTGTCCGAAACTTGTGTTGCACACACACGGTCGGACTAAGTTGACGGAAAATCCGATCTTTCCGAACGAGGTGACGTACAAAACATACGACGGGACTACGTAGAGGCCAGTCGCCAATAGCTTTCGTCTCCAAATTTCTTCTGAGCATGCGTGGCACATTGTGCGTCAGAATTCTCTACACACGATCGGAAAAAGTCAGAATCAACGAAAATTTTAGATCCTGCTCTCAGCCCGCTAAAGCCCACACACAATAAGATTTTCCAACAACATAATCTGATCGGACTTTTTTCATCGGAATATCCGACCGTGTGTACGGGGCATAATGGCCAATTCACACCAGGGCCCTGCGGTGCCATTCACCGAAAACAGAAAAACATTGCCAATGCACCACATTGGAACATGCAGTTTTTTGTTGTGTTTACAGGAAAGAGCCTCTGTTGTTAGGGTGCCCCCTGTACCCGGTGCCAGTGACCCTTTGGGCAACACCGCACTCTCCAATGCACCAAAGCTGACCCTGAAAATAGCAGTAACAGTAAACAACTAATCTAAAAGGTGTACGAAACCAATTTCTCTGTACTGATCAATACAATACAACATGACATGCCACTGGTCCTGCCCAACGTGCGTTTTTTCTGGTGCAACAGATGTCTTCAGGGAATAAAGTCACCTTCAGGGCAGTCCCCATAAGATGTGTTGCAGTGGCGGCTGGTGGTATATTTTTTTTTGGAGGGGGGGCGGCACTCTGACCATCCAAAGCCACCACCCCCTGGTCAATTGGTCCTCACACTTACCCCATCTAGGTCCTCTGGGCGGCGGGTGGCATCTCCTCCTTTCTCAGCTTCACGCCCGCGCAGCTTCTCCTGCGTCTACTCCCTCCTCCTAGGTGGCCAAAAGAATCGCCCCTCCTTTCGGCCAATCGGGTCTCACGACCGCTTCCTGATTGGCCAGGAGGAGAATCAGTGTGACAATAGCAAATATTAATTTGCTATTGTCACACAACTGGGTGGGCTCGGGCGCAGTGCTCTGCGCCTCGAACCCACCCTTTTTTAAAGTCTTTTTTGAATTCACGTGCTTTAAAAAAAAAGAACTCCCACTGGAATCCATGCATCAGGCACCCCGCATGTAGATTAGGGGTCGGGTAGGGGTAGATTAGGGGTCGGACGCATGGATGGGGGGGCGGCGCCCCTGTGCCGCTAATGGACGGCCCGCCAGTGGCACCAGGGAAAATGCACCAGGGAAAATGCACTTGGGGCGTGGCCCCTGGCATATGTTGTTTTACACCCATCGTTGGTGTAGTGTGTTTTGCAACTTTGTATTCACCATTACAGAGACAAAAGTACCCCTACCATTTCACCAAAAAAGTGACAAAAGTGTTAAAAATTACAGGAGACAGTCTTTGACAAGTCCATTATTAACCTCTTAAGGACCGCCTCACGCCGATATAATGTCGCAGTCACAATAAAAATCGCTGATCGCCGCCAATACTCGTAAAAAAAAAAAATATTAATAAAAAATGCTATAAAACTATCCCCAATTTTGTAAACGCTATAACTTTTGCGCAAACCAATCAATAATCGCTAATTGTGATATTTTTTTACCAAAAATATGTAGAAGAATACATATCGGCCTAAACTGAGGAAAGAAAATGTTTTTTTATATATTTTTTGGGGGATATTTATTATAGCATATGCATTTTTTTCAAAATTGTCGCTCTATTTTTGTTTATAGCGCAAAAAATAAAAACCGCAGGGGCGATCAAATACCACCAAAAGAAAGCTCAATTTGTGGGAAAAAATTGGAACCGTGCGTCATAGGGGGCGGGGTCACCGGGTGGCCCTCCGTTATATAAGACCTGTCAGAAGAAGAGAAGCATCACACAGCGGGAGCCTCCCATTGCGCGGAGCGGCCCGAGAACGAAGAATAGACGCCGTGGAGGAAGGGGGCTTCCAGATTCCGATAAGCCCCCTGCCCGCAGACCCCCACAACCACCGGCCAGGGTTGCGGGGATGAGGCCTTTGTCCTCATCAACATGGGGACAAGGTGCTTTGGGGGGGACCTCCCAATGTTGAGGGCATGTGGCCTGGTACGGTTCAGGAGGGGGGGCACTCTCTCGTCCCCCCCTCTTTTCCTGCGGCCTGCCAGGTTGCGTGCTCGGATAAGGGTCTGGTATGGATTTTGATGGGGACCCCACGCCATTTTTTTTTGGCGTGGGGTTCCCCTTAATATCCGTACCAGACCTGAAGGGCCTGGTATGCTCTTGGAGGGGAACCCATGCCGTTTTTTTTTTAAATCAAAGTCGCCTGGCCTGGGGGCAACTTAAAGTTGTGTTACAAGTCGCCCCAAGTCATGTTGTAAGTCCCCCAAAGTCGCGCTGGAAGTCATGTTGCCCCTGTGTGAATGGACTGTTAATGATATTGGCGTGCGCTATTATCAATAGTATACTATTATCGCGGTGCGCCGGCATATTATGTGTTGCGCTTATACGTGTGCCGTTTCATACGCCCAATTAATAATTTATCTGGCGCACCAATTAAGGTCTGAACCGGCGCAGCGCATTCATCTTAGTAAATCAGCCCCTATGTGTCTGGCAGTTACTTGCATTACACATCTTTATTAACTTCAGACCAGGCAGGGACATTTCAAATGCTTTACTTTAGAAAAGTGCAAATGTATAATTCTTTAATTCCCTAAATCTAACTACAGGCTGTCCGCTGCCCCGGCATACCTACAGTGGTGTGAAAAAGTGTTTGCCCCCTTCCTCATTTCCTGTTCCTTTGCATGTTTGTCACACTTAAGTGTTTCGGAACATCAAACCAATTTAAACAATAGTCAAGGACAACACAAGTAAACACAAAATGCAATTTGTAAATGAAGGTGTTTATTATTTAAGGTGAAAAAAAATCCAAACCATCATGGCCCTGTGTGAAAAAGTGATTGCCCCCTAAACCTAATAACTGGTTGGGCCACCCTTAGCAGCAACAACTGCAACCAAGCGTTTGCGATAACGTGCAATGAGGCTTTTACAGCGTCCTGGAGGAATTTTGGCCCACTCATCTTTGCAGAATTGTCCTAATTCAGTTACATTAGAGGGTTTTTCGAGCATGAACGGCCTTTTTAAGGTCATACCACAACATCTCAATAGGATTCAGGTCTGGACTTTGGCTAGGCCACTCCAAAGTCTTCATTTTGTTTTTCTTCAGCCATTCGGTGGTGGACTTGCTGGTGTGTTTAGGATCATTGTCCTGCTGCAGAACCCAAGTTCGTTTCAGCTTGAGTACACGAACAGATGGTCGGACATTCTCCTTCAGGATCTCTTGGTAGACAGCAGAATTCATAGTTCCTTTTATCACGGCAAGTCTTCCAGGTCCTGAAGCAGCAAAACAGCCCCAGACCATCACACTACCACCACCATATTTTACTGTTGGTATAATGTTCTTTTTCTGAAATGCAGTGTTCCTTCTACGCCAGATATACTTGGACACACACCTTCCAAAGAGTTCCACTTTTGTCTCATCGGTCCACAGAATGTTGTCCCAAAAGTCTTGGGGATCATCAAGATGTGTTGTGGAGAAATTGAGACGAGCTTTGATGTTCTTTTTGCTCAGCAGTGGTTTTTCTCCTTGGAACTCTGCCATGCAGGCCATTTTTGCCCAGTCTTTTCCTGATGGTGGAGGCATGAACGCTGACCTTAACTGAGGCAAGTGAGGCCTGCAGTTCCTTGGACGTTGTTGTGGGTCTTTTGTGACCTCTTGGAGGAGTCGTCACTGCGCTCTTGGGGTAATTTTGGGCGGCCGGCCACTCCTGGGAAGGTTCACCACTGTTCCATGTCTTCGCCATTTGTGGATAATGGCTCTCACTGTGGTTCGCTGGATTCCCAAAGCTTTGGAAATGGCTTTATAACCCTTTCCAGACTGATAGATCTCAATTACTTTCTTTCTCAATTGTTCCTGAATTTCTTTGGGTCTCGGCATGATGTGTAGCTTTTAAGGATCTTCTGGTGGACCTTACTGTGTCAAGCAGCTCCTATTTAAGTGATGCCTTGATTGTGAACAGGTGTGGCAATAATCAGGCCTGGGTGTGGCTAGAGAAATTGAACTCAGGTGTGGACAACCACAGTTATAGTATGTTTTAACAAGGGGGGCAATCACTTTTTCACACAGGGCCATGATGGTTTGGATTTTTTTTCACCTTTAATAATAAACACTTTCATTTACAAATTGCATTTTGTGTTTACTTGTGTTGTCCTTGACTATTGTTTAAATTGGTTTGATGTTCCGAAACACTTAAGTGTGACAAACATGCAAAGGAACAGGAAATGAGGAAGGGGGCAAACACTTTTTCACACCACTGTACAAAGGTCATAACCATGAAACACAAAGTCCATCAAAGGCATTCCTTCAGGGCTGGTATCTTTGAGGCAAACCCCAGGTTCTGATGGCTTTACATCCTGACAGTGATGAGCAACATCCTTCTGCTCCTCATGGGTGTCATTCACCATCTCTCTCCCTTACGAGCACGGTCTTAGTTCTCTACTAGGCCTTTGTCGGGAATATGCTGTTGGGGATAACTCGAACCTGAACTGAACTTAGCTGGCTCCCTCAGGAGCTGTGGGCTCCACACTTCCGAGCTCCAGCTCTCAGGGGCAAACCTATCCTACCGGAACACTGTTCTCACAAGAAGTACTTACAGAGGCCGAGATGCCGAGAGGGGTTGCCCTTGCGACTACGAGCACCCCGTCCCCTGAAGGTGGTACAGGGAGCAGGTGGCACGCAGAGGCACGGGTCGCCAGCTGGTGTAAGTTCCTGAAGAGGGCTGAAGAGCTGGGCAGAGGATTAGCTGAGGTTCAGGAACTGACTGAGGGTCATGTGCAGAGTTAGCAGGCAATCGGAAACACAGCAAGGGATCAGGCACAAGATAAGTAGCAAGTCCGTGAAGCAGGCCAGGGGTCAAATCCGTGTAAGCAGGCAAGAAAGTCAGTTAGGCAGGTCGAGGGTCAAACACGTAAAGGCATAGCAGGAGCAGTCTGTTAAGCAAGCCAAGGGTCAGATCGAGGAGAACAGCAGCGTAGTCAGGGTCAGTCCGGGTCACAGCAGGTAATCAGGTATTGCAAACAGCAGGAAACAGGTACAAACGGGAAGCTGACGACAAACCAGCAACTCGTTTGGACGCCAAGACTGTTTTAAATAACCTTGCCATAGCGCGCGCCATCGCGCACACTCGCGAGCCACTGCGCACACATGCGTGCCGTTTTACACACGCCCAGGCCGGTCTTTAATAACAATATAAGGGGACACTTTTCTACTGTTCACCAATGGACACAACAATTTTCAAAGTCTGTGTTTCCTTTAGGATTATTATTATTATTTATTGTATGTTAGAATTATTATGGTCTTATACTTCAGAGGGGTGTTGCAAAATTATCTTCTCTGGGTGTCAAATATTCTAGGTAGCCATTTTTATCAGGAGTTCACTGAGGCCTGAAAAGGTTCTCACTGTGCCAATAAAGGTGATAGGCAGCAGAACTTTTGGAGGTCTGGTGGTGGGACCCCCTAATCTATATGATTGTAGCACTACCCTCAAAGGAGCTGCTGGTATATATTTGGGTCCTCTGTTCTTCACGTGGCCCTAAATGGGGCCCCACTCCTGCTGACACCACCACATTAGCTTGGCCGGGGGGGGGGGGGGGGGGGGGGTCTTCTGGCCAGGGGGTCTTCATGAAGTCACACAATAAAAATACACATACACTGATAAAATAAACCAGGTTGTTATGATAGTAATAAACAAAACTGGTAAGGCAATTGAACAGTTCAGAGGCTAAACAGTAGGCTGAATGAATCAACACAAACAATGCAATAGGAAAATCTGTACCCTTTAAAGTGTGGCCACCTGTCCTGCAGGACTGAGGATATAAACAATGGCTCTCTGACTGGGAGATCACTCCCTAAGTGAGACATGTATGGATAACAAGGAATTGGGCTGGCTAGCTCACTTGTAGGCCCTCAGTCAGGAGAGTCTAGGCTTAAGCCCAAGAAATTCTGACGTACCTCCTGCACACCAGTGCTTCTAAGAAAGATAGCCCTGAGTAAAACAATCTAGAATGTTTATTCTTCTGCTGGCTTAGTTGGGGCCATTTAATATATAGAGAAATAGGATGATTCCCTTTAAGAGACAAAGTGGTTGACACAGTTCTCCCTAATATGCGAAGTTGGTGGGACTGGTCACTTTAAGATATAAAATTGTAATCAAGAGTCACTTTAGTAGAATATTTGAAAAAGATTTGGATTGAAGTGTATTTTCACAGGGTGACACTGTGAATACACAAATAGTAGTGTCCCAATATTGATTATGAAGATAGGGGGGACTAAAGACTTAGCCTGGGTTCAGACTAGTGCGGTGCGAATTCAAGGCCCTGCGTAAATGCGCAGTGAAACGCCGGCTGTTCTGCGGATTGTACGCGTTTTCGGTGCGAAGCCGCTGCAAATTCATTAGTAACCCTTCCTGCCTAATTTGAGTTGCTAATTTTGTGCTGACCAAGCTTTTTGGCTGATTGTGCGGCTGCTTATAAAACCTGGTAGCTCAGTCTACACTTCCTGGTTGTCCAGCAGTCTGTACCTGTGTTTTGTGGGTTTCTTTGCAAGATGTGTGCTGCTCTGCCAATGATCATGCCAACTGTTGTTGCTGCAACAGCAGCAAAATTGCTGGAAGAAGAAAATCGTAGAAGGATGCGTAGAAGAAGAAGATACTGGGTTCATCCCATCATTGCAAATCATGAAGAAAGAGGCCAGTTCATGATATTGTATGGGCACCTCCGTGGGCATGAAGGTAAATTTTTCAATTTCACCCGCATGTCAATTAGTAGGTGAGTACTGTTTCTGCCAAACCATACTTAATTTGTAGCCATAGATGTATAGTGTGTTTTATATTTGCAAGACACAAGTCCATCCAGTCTAACCTATGTGTGATTATGTCATTGTAAGATTATTGTAACTAATTGTTCCCCCCCCCCCCCCCCCAAAAAATACCAACTGTACATTATTTCAGCATGCAACCTTAAGGGCACTAAATTATCCTCA
>CM053033.1:123783412-123786918 GCA_028564925.1 Lithobates sylvaticus
CAGCATGTGGCCTGGTACAGATTTGGGGGTGACCACATGCTGTTTGTTAAAATCTAATAAATTACATTAATGTACACCATCTAAAAAATACAGAACAGCATCTACAGGTAGTAAAAGGTAATAAAAAAACTTACATTTGTCAGCCTGAACTTGGGAAGAGCACCTGTTCCACTCTGGCAAGAGGTCTCTGGCAATGTCCTGCCATGCACGTTTTTTGGCAACGTTGTCCTTATATTTAGGATGCTGGGTGTCATAAATCATGGGTTTCTCCCTCACAAGTCTGATCAACTCCTCACAATCCACAGATTCTTTCTCCTTTGATGATGCTTTTCGTCCTCTTTTGGACATGCTGGTTCCAGTCCGGATTTCAAAAGACACAGGGGAGGAACAGGAAGAAGGGGAGGTGTTGGAGCGAATTTCTGTTCAGGACGCAAGCCAGATGCGAATCAGATGCGTGCCCATAGAAGATAATGGGCCTGAATTCGCACCTGATCCGTCCCGCTCCGTACCAAAGACGGTTGCGGTTTTTCTGCAATTTGCAGTGCGCATGCACCAGACATGTGTAAACGTGCCCCATTGAAAACAATGGGTTTTCAAATGTCCTGCGAATTCGCAGTATTTTGCCCCGCTGCAAATTCGCTATAGTGTGAACCCAGGCTAAATGGTTGGGCTTTTAAAGGGACACTGGTAGACAGTCTAAAAATATTTAAATTTATTGATAAAGTACATAAATAAAAAACATAATTACATATAGAATTATATAAAAAATCAGTAGCACACAAATTCTGAAACCATATAATATAATATCATATAGTAATATCAAAATACATAGCCACATCTAGGGGCAGTAAGCCAAGAACAAATTCTTAAATTTAATCTCCAGGTAGGGGTGTGGGTATGTAGAAGTAGTGGGTCAGAATGTGAATCCGGGCGTAGGCAGTCCATTCAAAAGCCCGACATGTTGCGCGTGAGAGTACGCTTCTTCAGGAGAATTAAATTCTAGTGGAGTATATACAAAAACATCATATAAATAACCAATTTATTGACATAAACATTATTTAAATAAAATAAAGCTTAATAATAATAACCACAATTTATACAAATGAAAAATAATAAAGTGCTCTGATAGGGTTGGTTGGCAGCAGGCAGACTCCCCCATAGAAGCTAGGCCACTGGGAGCAAAAAGCAAAGTCGCCTAGTTGGGACAAATATATGTAGCACTGACCCCGAAGGAGCTGCTGGTTTGATTTGGGCCTGCACTCTGCTAATAACCCCACTAACTTGACTCAGTCCCCTTGACACAGATGTGGTGCAATACAATACAATACAATATAATATAACACAATATACCTGTATTATCACCTCAGGATCCACTGGCTCCACCTGCTGGGAGAAAACAATACTCCACACAACGGGGTACTTAACCAAAGTATATTTTACGGTAAGTACTGGTAAACAGGTGATTACAATAATTGTACTGTCATCCCAACATAGAATGACAGGACAATGAATTTTGATAAAACAATTATAAACAGTGTAACTACCAGGGAGCTCCCCCTACTTTTATAGCTATTGTGAGATCTCATTAAAAGTACTCAGTCTTTAGTCTTCGTGTCTTCTGCTAGCTATGATAGTTTCTTATAATTTGTAATCCAAGAGGTAAGGTAATTAAAGTTGAGTTAAAGATGATCCTGGTGTTGCTTCCGTAACTATAATACAATGCTTGAGATGCAATAGTAAGTAGGCCTTATGCCTGCCTAGTGTCAGTTGCTTTACTCCTCCTCCGTAGGACTATGGATCCCAGCAAGGTCTGTATACAAGTCTGACTAGGTGCAAAAGTTTAATAAACTGTGGGCCGCAACCCGCTCACCAACTGGATCGGAAACTCTGTGTGGTAGCTTTGGTCTGGTGTTTGTAGCTTGCTTCTATATCAGCCGGCTCAGTCCCTCCGTTCCGCTCCGATGGGTGGACCCGTTCCTCAGATGCTTAGACGAGTTTATCTGGATCTTCCAATCCGGTCACTATATCTATGGCACCGACAGGTCGCTCACACAATCTGTTATAGTTGCGCCCCGCAAGAGCTGTAGGCTGCTTCTTCTGGGAGACCTCCTCACAGGTCCTCACAAGCAGGCCATGCGTTCAGAAGAGACCTAAGATGGCCGCTCGGGGTCCTTTTATGTCCTACCCAGCATGCAGTGCAAGAGAAGGTGTCCATGGGTAGGTCACCTGGCATCCTGGGTAAATAGGTCCACTCTCCAAAGTAAATAACAGTCCCTTCCTGTAATTAGTTCAGTGCTTTATGATAAAGAAAAGTCATTCCACTTTCAGTATTTGGCCGCTAGATGGCGCCAAATACTAAGCTATAGAATTGTCCATAGATTTTCAGTATAACATGCTAACATTGCATTAGTAGACAAGAATATCAGCGCTACATATATATATATATTTATATATATATATATATATATATATATAAAATTTGTTTGAAATCTAGTATGTGTATATATAGTATATTCTACAGGACTTTTTCATGCTAGGAACTTTCCATTATTTACTCCTATATGTAATTATGTTTTTTATTTATGTACTTTATCACTACATTTAAATATTTTTAGACTGTCTATCAGTGTGCCTTTAAAAGTCCAACCATTTAGTCTTTAGTCCCCCCACTTTAGTAGAATAGTTGAATTGTATGTAGTGGTCACTTTCAGAGAGCGGGGGATGGTAGGTGTGTTTCTCTTGTGTAGCACTGACCCCCGAAGGAGCTGCAGTTTTTTTTTTTGGGCTTACCGTTACCTTCTTCGCCTCGTCTCCATCTAGGGTTCCCGTGGTAGATGGCAAATGTAGAAACTGACACTGAATCTTCCTTTTGGGTTATTTATTGAAAAGATAACACAGTCTCTTAACGTAGGGTAGAGGGTTCGGAGGAAAGTTCAGGTACTTTTGGAACTGCAAGAATAGGACGTCTCTTATTGTAGGAATCCAGAGAATAACTGTTTCACAGCTGGATTCTCACCACCAGGGCCGGATTAACATAGGGGCTATTGGAGCTGCAGCTCCAGGCCCTTTCTCAAGATAGGCCCATTTGCCCCAAAAAAAAAAAAAATTAAAAAAAAAAAAAAAAATTATCGACTTCCAGGGTTGTAGCTCAGCAATCAGGGGTCACAGAGACCCCACATTTGGGGGGTAGGTAGCTAAAGACCTACCCCAGCACTGGTATATGGGGCTGCTATCATCTATGGTTCTGGAGATATGGGGCTGCTTGCGCAGCCTGTCAGAAGCTATATACAGAGCGGCCAGTATAAATACAAGCTGGAACACTCTGCAGCAGACTGAGAGGATGAGATCACAGTGCTTATAATAATTATTTGCATATTACTTATGATAATTAACCCCTCGCCACCCAGGCCAATTCTGACACTTCTCTCCTACATGTAAAAATCATAATTTTTTTTTTATAGAAAATTACTCACAACCCTCAAGCATTATATATATTGTTTTTAGCA